>CM028356.1:47091288-47691288 GCA_016618105.1 Dendrobium huoshanense
AAGAAAATCCGCATTTTGGGCGACTTCGATCCATTTTCATCCGTAGCTGCAGTTGGGAAAGTTGACGACTCGAGATAAGGCACATTATGTCTATCTCTATTTTTAGAAATGTGAGTTTTAACGAATATTTCGATTAAAGTTTTGTTTCCGTTAGCGAAAAATGGGTATAACTTTGCACTAGTAAAACATTTATCGCGTAACTTTTGGTATGTCATAGAGATTATGATTTTGCATGTTTTAAATATTTTCTGGATTTTTTTCACCGAGTATTTTGAAATATGCTAGATTTTTATCGAATAGAAAATTTTTGGATGTAAAAAAATAATGCTTCAGTACAATAGAAGTTTTGAAATGTTGGTTTATATGATCTATGGTAATTTGGTAATTTTCTAAAATTATGCATTTTTTATTCATTGACTTTTCTGTTTTTTGTCGTTATACGAAAAGGTGAAATTTTGATATGTGCTCAATTACTCCATATTTGTTATGATGTGATGTTTTGATGTGTACATGTGATTGAATGATATCTGTTGGGAGTTATAAGGGGCTAGAATCTTTTGAGATTCTATCTAGGTCTATGAATATGAAAATGAAATATGATATGATAATTCTTTATATCTGATATGTTCTGGTGCTGTAAGCACAAAGAGAGGCATAAGGGACCATAATCCTTTGAGATTCTATATATGCCGTGGAAGGGAGGCATAAGGGGCCAGAATCCTTTGAGATTCTGTCTGGGTCCGTGAAATCTGATCTAAAATGTGATCTAAATGTAATTTTGAATGATTCTGTGAAATGAATTTTATTCAGTTCTTTTGTATCTATTATTTGATTCATTTGTTCTGTATGAATATCTGAATTATGTCTGACTGTTTGATTTCTGTATGATTATATGAATTCTGTGTTTATCTACATTTCTGATGAATATCTGAATTATGTACGGCTATCTAACTCAGTGAATGATGTTCTATGATTTCCAGTTCAGTGATTTATTTGATTTGCAAATAACTATTTTTAAATCTTCAGTAAAGTATTTTGAAATGAGAGTGTCTGAGAATTTAGATCAGCTGGTGTAATCTTGCTGAACTGTTAGCTTAATTTGGCTTTATTCATGGTTTTTAGGATCTGGGAAAGGGAAGGAAGTTATGGATTAGCCGTTCAGGTTCTGATCTTAACTTATAGGTATTTTTTGTACTTTTAATTTTTTTACAGTCATGGCTAGTTTACTTTTTGTTATGTATTTTCTGTCTGAAGTCATGTACTATAATGTATATGATTATTTTGATAAATGAAAAAAAACATTATTGAATGAGTTATTTTGTATTTAAATATTTATAATAGCTCTGGGGTTCTGTATTATTCAATGTATATTGGAAGAAAGTTTGAAAAATAATTCCAAAACTAGATCTTAGGGTTCGCCATCGCAACTCAATACGATTGGATACATCCTAGTCGATTTGGGTTGTGTTTTTGAATTGGATCATAAGACAGAGCTATTAGAATTGATGTATAAGTCTGGTGGGGTAGTTTCAGTCTGTTTGGGTGTTTTTTTGTTTTATGTGCTTAGCTGCATATTCTATGTGAATATGGATCCGCTAGACCCGAATATGATTGATGGATAGAGTGCTAGTCAGGCAACTCTTGTGAATAGTTTTGCCCCAGTAGTTGGTTTAGATACAGTTTCGCAGTTTACCATGTTGGCTGCTCAAATGATGAGTGAGACGCAGAATAGAGTTTATGTTGTTAGATCTGAAGAGGTAGATAGACATCTACAAATGTTTCTGAGATTGAAGCCTCCAAGATTTGAGGGCATTGTTGAGCCCAAAGAAGTAGAGGATTGGTTGAGGAGATTGGAAAAGACATTTGATTTGGGATGGGCCAGCAGGAGGACATTGCTCCACAGTTGATTAGTACACCTACAGAGAAGTGTTACAGATTTTTTAGAGGACTTCGAGATAGTCTAAGACAACCTCTTGTATCATTTCACATTTCTGATTTTTTTGAGCTTGTGGAAAGAGCCCGACTGATAGAGAATGATCTGATGGCTACTCAGCAGTTGTGGACTACTAGTAGGAAGAGGTTCAGTGATGAGACTTCTTGAAGTGGTTTTTCTTGGAAGAAGAATATATTTGTATATGGAGATTCTAAGAGAAGTGGATAGTTAGTATCTGTAGTGTCTTCTGGTAGTGGCAGTATGGCTAGTTCTGGTTCTATTAGTGGGAAACCTGTGTGCCAGAATTGTGGACGACGTCATTTTGGCCAGTGCTACAGGATGACTGGTCAGCGTTTCAGATGTGGTCAGATAGAACATCATATAGCAGAATGTCCACAAGCCAAATTTGACCGACAATCTGAGTCTAGATCAGAGAGCTTTGTCAGACCAGTAGGAAGGTCATGGACAATTCCTCCCCATACTATTTTTGAAGGATCATCTAGTAGAGCTGCTGGTTCGGGTTCAGTGGCAAGGAGACCACCTGATGGAAATCTGAGGGAGTATAGTAATTCTATAGTCCGACTCCAATTTAGCTAAGTGTGTAAAGTTTGAATCAGCAAGAGGCCCGAGATGCTCTGGATGTGGTGACAGGTGTGGTTTATATTTCTGAGCATCCATGTCTTATTTTGTTTGATTATGGAGGTAGTCATTCATTTATTTTTTAGCATTGCTTTGATTTATTGCAATTGGCTTCAGTGACATTACTTATTTCACTTTTTATTATTCTACCGGCTGGAGATAATATGATAGCCAGAAAATTTTGTTTATGTGAAATTGAAATTTTTGGTGAGAAGTGGAAATCTTGTTTGATTTTATTGCCAATATCTTTGTACGATATTATTTTGGGTATGAATTGGCTAAGTTTATATGCGGTTCAGATTGATTATTTGAAGAAGCGGATTACATTATTTATAAGCAGTGAAAGTTATGTATTCCAAGGAGTAAGGGTGTATTATCCTTCCTAATCTCTATGATGGAAGCACATAAGTTGTGGAAGAAGGGTTGTATGATGTTTCTGGCATCCTTTCAGGATATGAATATAGATATGGGTTCTATTTCTGATATCCTTGTAGTAAGAGACTTTTCATATGTATTTTCTGAAGAGTTAGTCGGTTTGCCTCCAGATAGAGATGTTGAATTCTATATTGATGTATTTCTGGGTACGGCCCTGATATCGAAAGCTCCGTATAGGATGACACCAAAAAAACTTGCGGAGTTGAAAGTCCAAGTTCAAGAGTTAGTTGATAAAGAATTTGTTCATTCTAATGTTTCTCCCTGGGGAGCACCTATTCTGTTTGTAAAGAAAAATGACGGTATGATGCATATGTGTGTGGATTATAGAGAATTTAATAAAGTCACAATCAAGAATAAGTATTCGTTGCCACGGATTGATGATCTATTTGATCAACTTGCTGGATCTTCTGTGTTCTCAAAGATTGATCTGCGATCTGGTTACTATCAGATGAAGGTAAGAGAAGATGATGTGATGAAAATAGCTTTCAGTACTCGGTACGGACACTATGAGTTTTTGGTTATGCCATTTGGGGTGATTAATGCACCAGCTATTTTTATGAATTTGATGAACAGAGTATTCAAAGATTATATGGATCAGTTTGTGATCATTTTTATAGATGATATTTTAGTGTATTATGGTTCTGAGGAAGAACTCACTATAATGTGAGAAGTGTATTAGAGACTCTTAGGCAGCATTAGTTGTATGCAAAATTCTCTAAGTGTGAGTTCTGGCTGAGGATTATTTTCTTTCTGGTTCATGTGGTAAGTGATAATGGTATTTCTGTTGATCCCTAGAAAGTTTAAGCAGTTACAAATTGGCCGAGACCTACTATGGTATTTGAGATACTTAGTTTCTTGGGTATGGCTGGATATTATAGGAAAATTATGAAGGGATTTTCTCAAATTTTTGTACTTCTAACGAGATTGACACAGAAGTCAGTAGCCTTTGTTTGGACACTGGAGTGTGAGGCTAGTTTTTAGAGATTGAAGGATTATTTGACTTCTGCTCTAATTTTGACACTTCCCTCTGGTATAGAAGGATTTCAAGTATTCAGTGATGCTTAATTGAAAGATTTGGGATGTGTTTTAATGCAACATGGTCGGGTGATAGCTTATGCTTCAAGACAGTTGAAACCACATGAAAAGAACTACCCGATGCATGATTTAGAATTTGCTTTCGTTGTATTTGCTTTGAAGATTTGGGGCATTACTTGTATGGTGTTAGAAGTGAGATTTTCACATATCATAAGAGTTTGAAATACATATTCACTCAAAATGATCTAAATTTGAGATAAAGGAGATGGTTGGAATTGATTAAGAATTATGATCTGACTATTCAGTATCAGCCTAAAAGGGAAAATGTGGTGGTAGACACTTTGAGCAGGAAGTCTTCTAAATTATCAGGTATATAACTCACTTCTAATGAGTATCTAATACGAGATATGGAAAGATTATGATTGGAGATAATTTTTTTTTCTAATAATTGGGATTCTGGAATAGTAACTCAAATGATCATTCAGCCCTCTTTAGAAGAAAATATTCATGAAGCTCAGAAATTAGATGCAGAATATTCAAAGTTAATTGATCAGATCAGATTTGATAAGAAACTTGAACTACATGTTTCTAATTATGATATTATTTTCTATAAGAATAGAATTTGGGTTCCTAAAGAGATTCTGCATGAGACTCATCATTCAGGTTATACCATTCATCCAGGAAGTAGCAAGATGTATGTAGATATAAAGAGTATGTTTTGGTGGCCTAGATTGAAAAAGGACATAGCGGAGTTTGTTTCGAAATGTAAAGTCTATCATTTAATGAAGGCAGAACATCAGCGACCGGGATGTCTTCTACAATCGTTGCCTATTCCTGAGTGGAAATGGGAAGAGGTAACAATGAATTTTGCTATGGGTTTCCCCAGAACAAGGCAAGGACATGAATCTATTTGGGTTATCATTGATCAACTGACAAATCTTCTCATTTTATTATGATTAAATAGGTAGACCCAGTGGACAAGTTAGCACAAATCTATGTTAAAGAAATTGTCATATTACATGCTGTGTCGAAAGTGAATGTATCTGATATGGATAGCAGGTTTACCTATAGACTTTGGAGAGATATTCAACAAGGACTGGGTATGAAGTTGCATTTCAGTACGGCTTTTCATTCGCAGACTTATGGACAATCTGAAAGGACTATTCCGGTATTAGAAGATCTTCTGAGATTATGTCTTTTGGATTTTAGGGGCAATTGGGAAGATCATATCTCATTCATAGAGTTTGCATATAACAACAGTTATCAGTCCAACATAGGCATGTCACCTTATGAAGCTCTGTATGGCAGAAAGTGTATGACTCTTTTGACTTTGATAGAGGTGGGAGATAGAGAAGTGATGGGTTCAACTTTTGTGGATGATATTGTGACGAAGATCAACCTGATTAAAGAAATGTTGAAATCTGCACAAGATAGACAGCAGAAGTATTTAATCTGAAGCATAGAATTGTTGAATTTCATATTGGTGACTTTGTATATGTTAAAGCCGGTCTTATAAAAGGTGTTAGCATATTTGGAAGAATTAGCATGCTCAATCCAAGGTGTTGCAAATCTATTTTTCAAGGAATATGATTTTGATGATAGCAAACACTTCAGTTTCTCTACGACTGCCTTGCCTACTAACATTTTAGGTCTATAAAGATCATACTGCAATTTGAATCAGCTTAAGATTGGTTAAATTATGTCTGAGTCAGTTTGTAACCTTTTTTTCCCTTTCTTGAGTCTATTGTAATATAAGTGGTTCATGATGCTAAGTAACCTTGCACACACACATTTGGAAGAATTTTTCTAACTTCTTTTAGAGTTCTCTATTTTTGCTCACATCATCCGGGACGATTCAACTATCGTCCTGGACGATAAGCGGAAAATAGAAACCCTAATTAGGGCATCCTGGTTAAGGCAACCATTATTAAGCACATCGTCCTAAACGATCTTGGTATTAGCCGGGACGATAGGCTCAAATCAGAAAGAATTAGTCGCTTGATCTATTTAGGTATTATTTATTTTTGGACATTGTCCTGAATGATGCAACATAATTATGCCTAAATTAATATAATAATTAAGGAAAATAATTAAGGCTTGATTGATACAATCACATCGTCCTGGACGATCGCAGGATTGGCCAACATGATCAGTTCAAAAACCTTAATTTTTTCTAGACGATCACATATCAAATAGCTTCTATTCATGGTGATGTTTTGGACGATTTTTATGAATTTGCACTAATCATCCGGGATGATTGTGAGATCAACATGGACGATCAAGCTATTTTTCAATCGTCCAAACATCCCTTTAGTGCGATTATCTGGATGATATTCCACGATTTGTACTAATCATACAGGTCGATATTTTTATCGTCCTGGATGATATGAACAAATTTCTTCTAATCATCCCAGATCGTCCTGACTAATTAAGCTTAATTTGCACTGATCGTACTGGACAATATTTATATCGTCATGGACGATAAAGTCGGCAAATTGCAATTAATGAGCTATTATGAAGCTATTCTATTTAAGAGCTCTTGCTCTACCCTTTAGAACATCTTTTGCTGTTATTTTGACCTGAGAGAGCTAAGAGGAGAGGGAGAGCAAGGGAGAGAGAGAGAGAGGATCTTGTGAGGGGAAGTTTGTGAGGGGATTCACAAAGGTTACTCCAAGCAAGGATCTGTTGTCATCTTCTCCAGTCATCATCCTTAGCTCCTTAGGTGTTCTAGAGAGGTAAACTTCAACATCTGATCAAGCTTCTCTACCTACTTTAGGAGGAAACAAAAGGAGTTGGATTTTTTGCCTGCTTCAAGAGGAAGCAAGAGTTGGGTTCTCTTCCTACTTCTGGAGGAAGTCAAAGGAGTTGGGTTCTCTGCCTCACCTGAGTTGGTGGAAAGGATGTTTGTAAAGGCTTCTACGCCTTGCTATAAAGGCAAAAAGAGAGACACTGAGTTTAGTGCAATACTTAGAAGGCGCCTCCGGGGAGTGAACGTAGGTCGTGTTGACCGAACCACTTTAAATTTCTATGTTCTTTATTACTACATCCACATTTACTCTTCGCACATTAATTTTTATGGTGAATCTTGGTTTTTTTTTTAAGATTGTGAGATTTTTTAAAATACCAATTCCCCCCCCCCCCCCCCCCTCTTGATTAGCCTTGGGACTAGTTCATAAGGGCTTAACATCTCTAATGAACTTTCAAGTGCCATTAGACCATTAGAGCACTTTCAAGTGGTATCAGAGAGGAATTCATAAAATATAGTTTTTGTTTTAAATTTTGATCAATGGCTAATTTTGGTAATCGTAATACGATGGAAGGATATTCTATTACACGACCACCTTTATTTGATAATATTTCTTTTTATTTTTGAAAAACTTGCATGTTTATGCTTTTGCAATCGCTTAATTATCGTATGTGGATACTTGTTAAAGAAGGTTATACACCACCTTCTCGTAAACTTAATGGAGTTAAAACTGAAGTTTCTTTTACTGAATAGATTTTTGATGAAAGAGATTTAACACAATTTAATGCAAAATAGTTGAATTATTTTTTTTATGCTTAAAATCTAAAGATTATATGCGTGTTTCAACTTTTGCAACTGGTAAAGAAATTTGAGATAGAATGTGTGTAACTTATAAAGGAACAAATGAAGTTAAACAATCTAGGTTGAATATTTTGTTACATGATTATAAACTTTTTTGTATAAAACCTTATGAATCAATTTCTAACATGGTTTACTCAAATTGTCATTTCTTTACATGCTTTAGGAAGAGAGCTAAATAATTATGAAAGTGTCAATAAAATTTTGAGGTGCTTGCTAATGTGTGTAACTTATAAAGGAACAAATGAAGTTAAACAATCTATGTTGAATATTTTGTTACATGATTATAAACTTTTTTGTATAAAACCTTCTGAATCAATTTCTAACATGGTTTACTCAAATTGTCATTTCTTTACATGCTTTAGGAAGAGAGCTAAATAATTATGAAAGTGTCAATAAAATTTTGAGGTGCTTGCCTTCTTCTTTTGATGCTAAGATCAATACAAATACTTAATCTAAAGATTTAAATACTTATTATGTTTATAAATTACTTGGATCACTCATTGCTTACGAGTAAGGGGTGAATCAAAATAATATTGATGTAGGTGAAAAAAAAGGAGAAAATTATGGCACTAAAGGCCAACAACACAGACATCAATTCCTCTGAATCTAACAATAATGATGTTGCCTTCATCACTAGGAAATTCAAAAGTTTTTTAAGGAAGAACAACAAGTATCATCAGAAGTGGAAAAGAAGTAAGGATAGCAAAAATTATAAAAGTTCTTCTGATATTGTTTGCTTTGAATGCAGGAAGCCTGGACATAATAAAGTTGATTGTCCTACACTTAAGGAGCACCCAAGCAAGGATATGGTGAGGAGAAACCCAAATACAGGAAGGACAACAAGAAATACCAAAAAGCTTTCTGGGCGGATTTTGCATCCGACTCATTTGAAACAGAGCTGAAGAGGAAATAATAATTTTATGCTTAATAGGTGATCATCTTGATCAATCTGATCATGAAGAGGTATGTGAACCAACCTATGATTAATTACTTGAAATTTGTGAGAGAATTCATGCATCATATAAAAATTTAAGAAAAAGCATGCTAGTTTAAAATTGGAATTTTTGAATTTGCAAATAGAACATGAAAGCTTAAGTAAAGATCACACTCTACTTGATAACAATCACATGTCTTTACTTGATAAATTTGATGAGTTAAATAAAAAAAATTCTGAATTGATTGTTGAACATTATTCTTTAAAAGCTTCTTACACCTCGCTTGCATCAGATTGTAAAGCTTATACTTAAGAATCTAAGCATAAAAAGTACTATTTGAATGTTGATAATGCTATTTTAGAAAGTGCTAATTTGAGATTTAAAGCTAAATTTAATACACTTGAGAGAAATTATAATACATCAACACTTAATCTAAAGCAAAAACCTAGGAAGATGCATTATAACCCAAATATATTAGTAAATCCTTTTTATGGAATTAGATGTTCTTAATGTGGCTTGGTAGGACACATTTCACACACTTACACTGTTCACCAGAGTACACATTGGGTTTAGAGACCAAAATTGCATGATTCACATCATAACACACATCCATTATATTCTTCTTTTCATAAGAAGGGATCCAAACCTATTTGGGTTCCTAAATCTGACATTTGATTTTTGTAGGTATGCTCTCACCAAAGACCTCATGAGAGCAAATGGTACTTGGATAGCGGAGGCTTGCAGCTCATAATTACTTAAACTTGCTTTTTAATAATTTCTGAATTGCATGCTTACTACTCTGTTGATTATTGTTATTGTCTGCCTTAGTTTTTGTATTAACCTTTCATGTTTGTTGTTATAGTTATTTTTTACTTTGGTTTCTTTTTGCTTTATGATATTTTTTCTTTGTTTTTATTTTTTGGAGATTTTTAGCTAATGTTTAAACATCTCTAAATCAGTTAAAGAGAGAAACACCATTGATGGTTTCCCTCCCTCTAACCTCTTTTAGTGGTGTAATTTTCTTTTATAAATAAAAGTCTATCTCAAATTAACAACTGAATTTTGTAATTAAAATCTTTTATATCTTTCTACAGTAATCTATCTTATATATATAATATTCAAAGTCTTTATATAACTTTTAAGTTATTTAAATTCTTGTCATTGAATTTATCATAAGATTTTGAGTCTGTTTTATGGTTTATTCTTTCTAATAATTAGAGAGTTTTTTTCTTCTCTAATATCAGGAAGATCTACTCACAACTAAAATTATTTAAGAGTTGTGAAAAAGGGATCTAGCTTGGAAAAATAACAAAAAAGTGGCCAATGATGCCAAAATAAAAGATGCGCAATGATCGCCAAAAATTTAAATATACATAAAGTGTATCAAAAAACAAAAGATGCATAAAGTGCACCATTCAATTTACAAGAGGCATAAAATGAGCCCACAAAAGACAAGCTTATTTCTCTTTCAAACTTTTAAAACTTAGAAGAATGCATGTATTACTTAATATTTTCAAAAGCATTGATTTCAAAATTCATGATTGTGATAAATTACTTTGGTATATTATTGTAAAATATTTTTGCTCTGAAACCAAGTTTTGAACGGATATTTTTTTTACCTAATTAGATTATTCTAAGTTAGGTCTTTTATTTTCAAAAGATGATTTTTGCCTTTAAAGATGTCCGAGCTAGGGTCAATAGGATCAGATATTCTACCTTTTTTGGATTTCGACAATGTTAACTCATTGGTCTTACAAGTCTTTAAAATTGAATTACTTGGAGCATTTATCATATTCATGCCTTGCTAAAACTAAAAAAAAAATTGTTCTTTTCTTTTTGTCTCTTCTTTTTCTATCTTTTTTATATTTTTAACTTTATCTCTTTTTGGTGTTGTTATATTTTTGGGTCTTCTCTGATCATCTCCATCCATCCTCTATTTTAAACTTTTTGTCACATCGTCCCGAACGATATTTCTATCGTCCTGGAAAATCGGTTTAATTAACTTTTAAAATTTTCATATGCAGGCTATTTTGAACTTTCTGCTTCTTATCATCCTGGATGATGCATTATCGGTCTAGTCGATCTGATTGTTTTCTGCTTCACTTTCATGTAATCGTCCCGGCCGATTCTCCTCATCCTGGATGATGTTATTCACTCTTTGCTCAATTTATGGACAATCGGCCTGTACGATCCACATGTTCGTCCTGGATGGTACACGTGGCTATACATTTAAATACTTTAAATTTGATCGGTACGATCAATTATTGTTGATCATTCCAGATGATCCATCTATTCATCCTAGATGATACACATGGCAATATTTTAAACGTTTTTAAATTAAGTCGAAATGATCAATTATTGTGTATCGTCTTGGATGATCCACCTAATCAGCCAAGACTATCTTCCTTTTCAACAGTCGTCTGGCTTGACTCCTTGGGATGATCGCCTGTGTCTAATCATTCCGGATAATATCGGATCATCCTGGATGATAGAACCACCTTTTTGACCAATCGTCCTGGACGCAATTATTATTCCCGATTGGCCTGGACAATTATGTAATCATCCTGGACGATGGGGCCGATTCTTTATAAATCGAGCCCTTCAGTCATTTTTTCTCACTCAAATCTTCTTCAATCCCCTTGTGCTCTTACTCTTGTGCTCTGTTTTCCTATTATGGACGGCGAAAAGCGATCTCGCCATCCCTTTGGGAGCTCCTTGAGGGCTACTCTTGATCCATGATTCATTAAGGCGGACAATCAAGCCGCCTTCCAAAGATACAAGATGTCTAGAATCAGTATCTCTCAATCTGTCAACCCGAACATTCTCTCATATCTAGTACTTGATCTGTTTGCTCACACATTATATTTTCTCCTTACTCTTAATGTACCTTTCAACTGCGAGCTGCTTTTCAAATTGTTTGCTTGTCTCCGCATAAATTCTATCTTTACTTCTCTTAAATCCTATGTGAATCGATGCCCCATCAAAATCACTTATCAGGATTGTGTGGAGCTTTTACATCTTTCCACCACAGAGGACAAACTCCACACCCTATGTTCTGACCCTGACTTTGATTTAGGTCCGACCAACCGCTTTCTTCGAAACACCAATGCTCACTTTCACGTTGAAGAAACTAGCAACTTGCTAATGTTGAGTCTAGTAATTAGGTTGTTAAGCCTAAGTTAATGTCCCAAGGCTACCAAGAGTGGGGGTGAATTGGTAGTTTTTAAAAAATTTAATCCCTCTTTGAATTTAAGTTGAACCGAAATGAAAATTTTTCTTTTAAATTTTTCTAGAAAATGTTTTTCAACCACAGAGTTCTTAAAAATTAAAAAAGAAATGCGGAAACGTAAAAACTGTAAAGTAAATGACACTAGATTTATAGTGGTTCGGTCTATAACCAGACCTACATCCACTCCCAAGAGGCACCCTCTGAGTATTGCACTAATACCAATAGTGACTCTCCTTTTGCACCCACAGCAAGGCGGAGAAGCCTTTACAACACACTCTTTTCACCACTACCCGGTGCGGCAGAGAACCGTCGTCCTTTTACACAATCCCCAGTGTTGGCAGAGAATCGTCCATCCTTTCACACTCTCCTAGTGTGGGCAGAGAACCCTTCCGTCCTTTCACACTCTCCTAGTATGGGCAGAGAACCCTTCCGTCCTTTCACACTCTCCTAGTGTGGGCAGAGAACCCTACAGCTGTTCACACTCCCCAAGTGTAGGAAGCGACCCTTTCGGCTATTCACACTCTCCAAGTGTCGGCAGCGAATCGAATCTTCTTGACAGATCTTCTCACAAGAAATCTAGAAGGAAGAAAGAAAAGAGTGAAGTAATCTCAATTCACAAGTAGAGATTCTTACCTTTGAACTCCAAGTCAAGCCTTCACGCTCCAGTGGTAGGAATCCTCCTTTGAATGCACTCTCACACTCTCTCCTTAGTTATTCTCTCAAGAGGCACGAAGATCAAATGACAAAAAGATTTGATGGCAGTCTAATTTGGACTATTTATTCAAAAGACAAGAAAAACCGCCCAAAAACTGCAAATTTTTAATTCTGTACGTAGTGGATCGTCCTGTACGATTGTTGATCGTCCTGGATGATTTTTCTTAAACGCTTTGAAACGACCCTATTTGTATATGTGTATGAAATGTCTTCGTACACGCTGATCGTCCCGTACGAACTAAGTTCGTCCGGTACGAACTGTTATTACTAGGTCGTTCTAGAAAACTGCTGAAAACCGTTCTAAGTTGATTAATCGTCTGGACAAAAATTGGTTCGTCTGGACGAAATTTTTACAGAGAGCAACTCATTTTCTGACGATAATTAATTTTGTCTAGACGAAAATTTTACAGAGACCAGATCGTCCTGCACGATAATTAATTTCGTCTGGATGAAAATTTTACAGAGAGCAACTCATTTTCTAACGATAATTAATTTTGTCTTGACGAAATTTTACAGAGCAACTCGTTTTCTGACGATAATTAATTTCATCCCTGACGAATAGGAATTAGAAAATTTTTCAAGCCAGTTCCTATTCGTTCTATGTGCTCAATAGGAGATAACTGTCTGATCGTCCCGTACGATTGGATATCGTCCCGTACGATCAGTATAAATTTTATATGATCTCTTTATGTGTGTGTGTATGTTTTTATTCACTCAATTACAATCACTCCCTTTCAAATTTAATTCGAAGAAAAGTACAAGCTTCAAATTCACAAAGTATCTCATGTTGAATTTGATTTGAAGTCTTCGTAGTTTGGAGTTTGATTTTCCTGAAATGTTAGTACACATAAGAGCAAATACAAATCTTCTAAAATTATTAGGAGATAACTACACATTTGAACAATAATGTTTGGAATCATCAAAACTATACAAGTTGCAAAAATGTAAAGCATGAAAATAGCAATTATTTTAACAATCTCCCCCTTTTTGATGATGGTAAAATAATTATTGTTTGTATGATTGCAATTTAAACAAATCTTCTTAACTCCCCCTGAATTGATGAATACATGAAAAAAAGGATGCATTTTGAAGCATAGAATAATATTTTTGTTTTTCAAAATTTTTTTTAACAAAAGTCATACACAAAATCAAAATGCAAACAAACAAAACATACAAACACAATAATTTCTCCCCCTTTTTGACAACAATAAAAAGTGAAGAAGAAATACACAAGAAATGTAAGTAATTATATGAAATTCATTTGAAAATTTAATCTAAATGGTGATTGACATAAGGTATGCAATCTAAAACTAATAACATTAGGTAAATCATCGAAATTCATAGAATTTAAGAAGTGATATAACATTATAAGTAAGAAGAATTTATCAAAAACATGATTCAATTTAGACATTTGAATATAGAAAATCATTACAGGAGAGATGAATAAAAATTCTATATTTCAAAGTTCAATAGAATATAAATGAACATAAGATCAATTTGAATTAAGAGATTGAAAGAATTTGGAAAGAAGAGAATTACCACATGTGGCACTTTGCGCATCTTTTTTAAATTTTTGGCACATTTTTGTGCATGTTTTGACATTGGACTAATTTTGTGCTTCTTTTTCATATTTGCGAACCTTTGCGCATTCCTTTTGATTTTTGTACTATTTGTACAATTTTCAAGAGTAATTGAAATCAATTCTTTTCAAGATCAATAATCTAAAATTTCAAATTGTTCTAAGTGCATAAATATCACTTGAGCAAAGAAATACAAAATAAGAAAACATCTAAATTGCAATAATAATATTAACTTTTATGTAGTCTAAATGAATAGAAATGAGATTAAAAATTCTAATTATGACAAGTTATATACAAATTTTAAACTTAGAAAGACAAGATTTTCTAATGTAATTAATCTAAAATCACAATCTAATTTAAGCACAATTAGGATTAAAAAGACTAATGAAATTCATAAAAACTAAACACATTTCAAAAACAATCGAAAATCAAAATCAACTACAACATATATTGATATTTATGAAAATGATTACAGGATCATTTCATAATATCAATACAAAAGAAAATACACTAAAGTTTAAAATAATGACAAACAAACACAACTAGAACAAACACTAGAACAAACACTAAAGCAAACACAAATACAACAAACATAAAGAAAATTCATCGCTCATTCTCTATTCTTCTAGAGGAGTAGGAGAAATGCCACCAAATAGGTTGAAGTAGGAGGCCATCAACATAACATTGGTATTGATTTCATGAACTTCATTTTTGATACTACCAATGTCCTGTTGCTGCTGCAGGAGTTGAGCATCAATTTGATCAAATCTTTGATCAACATGAGTCTCAAGTCTATCAAATTTTTCAATCAAATTTTGATAATCTGATTGAGGTGCAGAAGTTTGCTCTCCTTCTTCTTCTTCTTCAGAAGCACTGGCATGTGCTTTCCCTTTTTCCTCCTTGAAAATTGCTTTGAAGGAAGCATCGTTGTAGTAGACCGGCTCTTCGTATTCATCATCAGGATGCACTAAGTTGTATTTCTTTTCCAAAATGTATGTAACTAAGTGTCCTAATGAGATGTTCCTTTTTCTCTTCTGTTCTGCAGGCCCAATTTTTGAAAGCCCATAAAGATGATCTAGGATAAGTTGAGCTTCATCGATAGGCTTATGATCTATAATCAAATAGGTCACAACAGAAAGGAGTGGGATAATATTGATCATATCACCAGCTTTATGAATGATTGAAGATCGAAGAATGTGCTGGATGATTCGAGCATTTCTGGTTATTCCTGAAACTCTAGTAACATGATATGTTAGGCCATTTTCTCTAATCACTCTATTGACTTCATACAATTTGAAGTTGTCTTCATTCATACGGGTGTGGGCTCTATAACCTTCATTTCTTAAGTTCAGAAAGGCACCTATGTCGTGCTTGGTGATTTCAACTTTTTGTTTGAAAACAAAAGAACTTATGCAAGAGTGGTCGGAATTGAAATTCATGTTGGCTAGGAAATATAAAAAAGTTTAATTGTTGTAGAGGTGGACGAGAGAAAGAATGAATCCAAACAGGGTGGAAGCAAAAAGGTGCATTATCTTGAAATTTATCTCGCTTTGAATCAGAATACGAGAAGGTGTAATTTTGGCAGATGCAAAACGAGGAAAGGATTCCTCATTTTCCTTTGAAAGGAAGTTTTCAGAGGCATTTCTGTAAGGTTTCTTAGCCAACACCTTTTGTCTTTTGCTTGAGGAGGTCATTGTCGATTTAAAGTCGAAAGGGATTGAAAGTGAAGTTTGGAGATGTGATTGTTGAGTTAGAATTCCTTCATATTTAAAAAAAACGATACGTTCGTCCTGGACGAAAACAGTTCGTCCTGGACGAAAATTATCATTCGTTTGAACGAAAAAGTTCGAACAGACGATCCATTTCGTCCAAAATGAAACAATTTTTTGTAATCAACACAATTTACGATGCGTCCTTTCGTACATACTTTTGACTTGACCGATCATACAGACGAAAAAATTTCGTACAGACGATTAAAAGTTAATTCTTTTTAATATCAGTTGAAAACCATCCCCTACAATGAAACGACGTCTGTTCATCTGGACGAACAAAAAGTTTGTACGGACGAACTTCACATTTAAAATTGTCTTATCCACTCAACCGCTGCATTCAATCGTCCCGACGTTTGAGAGAGAAAAAAAAATTTCATCCTGGACGATTATAAGATCGTACAGACGAACTAAATTAAAAAACTACTTTCAAAAAAGTTAGAATTCTCGCAAAATGAAATTTGCACACATCGTCCAGTACGAAAAATTTTGTCCTAGCCGATTTCCACACATTTTTGGATTTTTTTTTTATCAAGCTAAAACAAATTAAACATTCAAAACATAGAAAACAAAGACAAAATCACAGACTCTAAAATAAACTCATTCAAAACACACAAAAATCATAAAATTAAAACAAATAAACTAAGAAAAATATAAATATCAATGTTACAAAAACATTTTTATTTAAGCATTCAAATCAATAACACCAAGCCTTGTTCTTAATATACTGAAGGTATCAAAGGATAAAGGTTTTGTAAAAATGTCTGCAAGTTGATTTTCAGTTGAAACATGAGTAAGTTCAATTTCTCCCTTGGATACATGATCCCTTATGAAATGATGCCTTATGTCAATGTGTTTGGTTTTAGAATGTTGAATAGGATTTTTGGAAATGTAGATAGCACTAGTATTATCACAATAAATTGGAATAGTGCCTATAGTTAATACTAAATCAATCAATTGTTGTTTTAACCAAAGTACTTGTGCCACACAACTTTCTAATGCAATGTATTCTGCTTCTGCAGTAGATAGTGCCATTGAATTTTGTTTTCTACTAGATCATGAAACTAATGAATTTTCAATGAATTGACATGTTCCAGAAGTGCTTTTCCTATCCACTCTACAGCCTGCAAAGTCAGAATCTGAGTAACCAATAATTTCAAATGAAGAGCTAAACTTAGGATACCAAATCCCTAAGTTTTGAGTTCCTAGTAAATATCTTAAAATTCTTTTCACTGCTGTCAAATGTGTTTCTTTTGGATCTGATTGAAATCTAGCACATAAGTAAACACTGAACATAATATCTGGTCGGCTAGCAGTCAAGTAAAGTAAAGATCCAATTATCCCTCTAAATTTCTTTTGATCAATAGATTTTCCCTTAAGGTCCTTATCCAACTGAACTGAGGAACTCATTGGTGTACTAACTGGTTTAGCATTGTCCATTTCATATTTTTTGAGGATGTCCTTAATAGATTTAGTTTGACTAAGAAATGTACCTTCCTCAAGTTACTTAATGCTAAATTCTATAAAGTAATTTAAATCTCCCATTAGACTCATTTCAAATTCACTACTCATTGTTTTAAAAAAATTATCACAAAGATTTTTATTTGAAGATCCAAAGATGATGTCATCCACATAAATTTGAACAATGAGTATATCCTTTCCAAATTTCTTTAAAAAGAGAGTTGTATCCACACTTCCTTTTTTAAAAGATCTTTCAAGTAGGAAGGTGCTCAACCTCTCATACCAAGCCCTAGGTGCCTGTTTCAATCCATATAATGCCTTTTTTAACTTGAAAATATGATTTGAATATTTAGAATTTTCAAAATCAGGAGGTTGTTCTACAAAAACATCTTCATCAATTACCCCATTTAAAAAGGCACTCTTGACATCCATTTGAAACAATTTAAAACCTTTAAAGCAGGCAAAGGTAAGTAAAACCCTAATTGCTTCAAGTCTAGCTACAGGGGCAAATGTCTCCTCAAAATCAATTCCTTCAATTTGATTATACCCCTTAGCAACTAATCTAGCCTTATTTCTAATGATTACTCCTGAGTCATTCATTTTATTTTTGAACACCCACTTGGTTCTAACAACACTTTGATCTTTTGACCTTGAAGTTAATTCTCAAACTTTATTTCTTACAAATTGATTCAGCTCTTCTTGTATGGTCAATATCCAAAATTCATCAGAAAGTGCTTGATCAATATTAGTGGGTTCAATAGTTGAAATAAAGGCTTAATGATTGACTTCCTTGTTTAATCCACTCATAATTCTAACACCCTCACTCGGTTCACCTATAATCAATTCCCTTGGGTGGTTTTTAGAAAATCTCAAATCTATAGACAAAGGGTTTTCTCTTTCCAAATTTTCTTTCACATTTTCTTCCAAATTTATTCTATCAATCTTTTGGGAGTTTTCTTCACTCTCATCTTCTACAACATTTGGCTCTTCCAAATTTTCATATTCATCAAACACAACATGTGTGGTTTCTTTAATGACTAAAGTTCTTTTTGTTGAATACCCTATAAGATTTTCCAACACTTGAATATCCAACAAAAATTCTTTCATCTGATTTTGGATCAAATTTTCCTAAGGCAGATTTTCCATTATTATGAATGAACACCTTGCAACCAAATACATGCAAATGAGACAAATTAGGTGTTCTACCTTTTAGCAACTCATAGGGTGCTTTATTCAAATTTGATCTCACATTCATCCTATTCAGAACATAGCATGCAGTGCTAGCCGCCTCAGCCTAAAAATATCTAGGAAGTGAGTATTCTGCCAACATTGCTCGGGCGGCTTCTATTAATGTTCTATTTTTTCTTTCAACTACCCCATTTTGTTGAGGGATTCAAGGTGCAGAAAAATTGTGATCAATCCCTTTTTCTTTACAGAAATTTTCAAATCTTTCATTTTCAAATTCTCCTTCATGATCATTTTGTATAGAAATTATTTCACTCCCTAGTTTCCTTTGAATCCAAATAGAAAAATTTCTGAATTCCTCAAACGATTCACTCTTATGAAAAAGAAATCTAACCCGAGTGAATCTTGAGAAATCATCCACTATAACAAATCTGTATTCCTTCCCTCCTAGACTTACAGTTCCTACAGGTCCAAAAAGATCCATGTGAAGAATTTCCAATAGTTTACTAGTTCTAAGATCCTTATTAGACTTAAAAGATGACTTCACTTATTTTCCTAATTGACATGCATCACAAAGGTGGTACTTAGTAAAGTCTAGTTTTGGTATACCTCTCACTAAGTTCTTTTAGGTAATTCTCCTAAGGTTTTTCATACTAGAATGATAAAGTCTCCTATGCCAAAGCCATGATTCATCAGAAACAGTTTTCAAATAAAAAGCAGTAGGAGATTGAATATAATTTAAATCTAGCATATAAACATTGTTTACCCTTTTTCCATATAAAATATTTTTCCCATTTAGGCTTATTATGCAGCTAGTAGGTAAAAATTTTATATTATAGCCCTTATCACATAGCTGACTTATGCTTAACAAATTATGTTTTAAGCCTTCAACTAATAACACATTGTCTATGAAAAAGTTTTTCAAATTTCTAATCATACCTGATCCAATCACTTTCTTTGTAGTATTATCTCCAAGTGTAACCTTGCCTCCACTCCTGGCTTCCAGCGTTATGAATTGAGCAGTATCTTGAGTCATATGCTTTGAACATCCGCTGTTCAGGTACCATATGCTCTCACGAGGTCTTGTGTGAGAGCAATCCTGCAAAAATATCAAATGTTAGACCTGGGAACATAAACAAGTTTGGGTTCACCTTTTTGAAATTTATAATCAGATGCATGTATGGTATGTCTAGGTTTATGCATCTTAGTTCTCCACACCAAATTAGTTTTCATCTTTAAAGTGCAGGTGTGAGATATATGTCCCAAAAATCCATAATTATTACATTTAACATTAGGAAAAATATTCCTAAGTTTTCTTCCATATGATTATCTTCTAAGGGATTTCATGAATTTAGGATAATATTTAGGATTTATAAAATCTTCAAGTTTAGGGGGTTTCCTATTATCTTCGAGAGCTTTTATTGTCAGTTTATAGAATGAATTCATATCTTCCAAGATTCGATTTGTATAATTGATTCGATATGTTTTGCTCTCAGATTCATCCTTAAAATTTTTAAATTCTTTTTCATGATCAGCATAGGATGATTTTAAATTCTCAAAATTCTTATTCAAGTCATCATATTCATCAAGAAGTTTCATGTGGTTGTTATCTATTAATGCATGATCTTTCCTAAGGATTTCATGTTCTTTCTTAAGCTCTTCCAATTGAAAACTTACACTAACATGCATCTTTTTCATTTTCTTATATGCATCATGCATGTGTTCAGAAACTTCAAATAATTCATCATAAGTTAAGTCACATACCTCTTCTTGATCTGATTGATCAACATTATCTGCCATCAAGCAAAAGTTGGTGACTTCTTCTTCTTTTTCAGTCTCAGATGCATCTGAAGCTGAGTCCGCCCAGAAAGCTCTTTGAAACTTCTTCTTGCCCTTCTTTACCATAGGTTTTTCCTCAACCTTCTTCTTGTTAGGAGTGGCTTTGAGTTTTGGGCAATCAGTCTTTATATGACCTGGTTTCCTGCATTCATAACAAATTACTTCATTAGAAACCATGTCATTTCTGTTAAACTTACCTCTATTCCATTGCTGGCGTCTCTTCTGCTTCCTCTTTAAAAAGCTTCTGAATTGTCTAGTTATTAATGCAATATCGTCTTCATCCTCAGGTTATGAGTGTTCACTCTCTGACTCTTCCACCTTTAGTGCAATATTCTTCTCCTTTCGTGATTCACCTGCATTAATCTTTCTTTGACTTACTCCTTGCTCATAAGCAATGAGTGAACCAAGAAGATTGTCAAGATAATATATGTTTAGATCTTTAGACTCTGTAATTGCAGTAATTTTAGCATCATAAGCAGTATGTAAACATCGAAGAATTTTATTAACCATTTCAGCATTAGTTAATTCCTCATATTGATCATAGAAGATGTTTGGTAAGGCAATTTAAAATATTTAATAATTTTCTTTAATTAGAATACTAACATATGTTTTCCACAGAAAAAAGGTGTTGGGTAGAGAACCGACTCCTGTTGAATTGCATAGTCATACCCATAAGTGGCAGGAGGACTAGCAATAGGTTAACGAGCGAGCGAGGAAAGCTTATGTAAGTATGTAAGTTTCATTTTTGTGTTATTATGTATAGAATGCTTAAATTTTTATTAACTTTCATATAAGGAGTACACATGGCTTCGAGAAAGTCAGGCTACAGCAGGTGAAGGTTCTTCTACTGGATTAGCATAATATTCTGACTACCGCACTTGGCAGCAAGCGGTAGGAGGAATGCTGCATGACAGAGTATACGGGTTAGGTTCGCAAGCTTATGCATATAAAGGGCAGACATCTAATGGCTCCAGGTTTTTATCTAGTACACATGACTCTTTATATACCCAATAAATAACTGCCCTTACAACCGAGCTAGAACAGGTAAGGAAATCACAAACTAATTGGCAGATATAAATGCTACAACAGTAGATGCATATGCAGCAACAGCAAGCTCAAATGTTAGAAGAAATGCGAAAGATGAGGGAGCAGCTGAGTAGTGGGAGGAGTACATCATCAGCTGAGGATGGAACTAAATCAGAGTAGATTTTATTTATCTATTTTACTGATGTGGACATCTGTTTCTATATGTTTTATGTCATGTTTATATATTTGTTGTTTGAACATCTTTGTTTCTGTTTATTCTGTACATGTTTAGTTAATTATTGTTTGGACATGTTTGATTATGTAATTGGTGATGTTCTTGATTAGAATTTGATGTATAAATGCAATTTGTGTTGATGAAAATTGTGTTTTTTATATGTGTTATTTTATACAGGTATTTTTGTGGAAATCACTTTTTAAAGAAAAGAAGGTTTTTTTTTCTTTATGTTCTAGGTTTTCGGCGGAATATCCGCCGGCAACTCTGTCGGTACGACGATACGTCTTTTCCGACGGATATTATCCGACTGTTACGAATTTTCTTATCAACGACGGAAGATCCGCTAGTAATTCTGGCAGAACGGACGACAGAAAATGAAAACCACGAGACATCGAGATTTATATATATTCCGTCCGAAATACCTCCGAAAAATGTTTCTGGTGCAAATTTTACGCCGGCAAAAATTTTTGACTCACGATAAACCGGCAGAGAGTTTTTTGCCGGAAATCAATAATTTTTGGTGCATTTTCGTTGATACTGGCGGATTTAGTCCGTCGGTATAGGCTTGTTTTCCTATAGTGATATTATATGTGAATAGTTTTATGATTGATAACTATTAAAATTTGTGTATAAATTTATCCCAAAATTTTGGCTACTCTGTCATAAATGTGAAATTTTATATATTTTTGTGATGTGTTTATTTTTGTTAATACATATTGATTGTGTTGATGCTTTCGTGTTTGTGTGATTGAAAATGTGTAAAAGAAGTCAATGTTGGAAGCTAGTTATTGTTGCTAATGTGCATCTAAGAGGAGGTATAAGAGACTGAAGTTGAATAAAGGAATAGTATTATGCATGGAGTAATAAGGGCCCTTAGATTCTTGTTGTTGTGCATTGGGTGTTATAGAGCCTAATATTGATGTGCTATCCACAAGGAGTCTTAAAAGTTGATTATATATTTGTGAAATATTAGGAGGGTATAATGGCCTACGAAGAGATAGATGTGATGTATTACTGGAGACTGATGTAATGTGTTTATTTCTATTTATTTGTGAATAGGTGTTATTTCAGCCATCTGAGTGAGACACTGTAGTTAGTAACACTTTTTGAACCTTTTGTTGAAATCTTTTGTACAAATATCATGATTTACTATTTCTCTGATATAGATTATTTGTTTGTTTATTGTTTTATTTATTATTAAGAATTTGGGTAGGTTCTATGTAGCGTATTGAGTTGTAGTTTGCTCATAGTTTCTTTTTCTGCATGTGTAAATTTCAGGTCAGGAAAAGGGAAAGGGGCAGGTTGAGTATATAGAGGTTGTAGATTTTTGTTGTTAGATATGTCATTTTGTTAGTAGTTTCAATTGGAAATCATGATGTACACTTGATGATTACATGATGATTTGATTTTATGATTGTTGTGTATATGGATATTTTGAGTGCATAACTTTTTGGAGATTAATGAAAAATGTTGATGTTTATTTTTTGTGCTTCAATATGAGGTTTAGTGGATACATATCTTTATTAATAAATGAATTGAAAATAGGTTCTTTCCAAATAGATCTTGAAAGTTATTCAAATGCAATGCAATAAGATGTGACCTTTTGGGATATGATTTATGTTGTAAGAGTAAATTTGGGTACCAAACAAATGGTTTGGAGGAATTGATTATAATAGAGCCATAGGGCAGATTTGTAGAAAGGTGAAAAAATTAGGTAGCTTAAGGTAGTTTCCTTTTTTATTTTTCATCCGCATCTGATTTTTTAGAAGTGTGTTTTATGTGATTGAAACTGATGAGACAAAAAGTGCAAGAAATGAGTGATAAGAAAAGTTCTAGTTAGACTTTGCTAGCATAGAGTATAGTGGGAGCCATAAGCTCAGATTCTGTGTTGCTAGTTTAGTGGCTATGTTGATGGGCAAGGCCTAGTGTAGGATGACCACTATTAGAACAAAGGATTTGGATAAAAATCTACAAATATTTTTGAGATTAAAGGCTCATTGAATTTAGGTGTTATCAACTCTCAGGTAGTTGTACAGTATGATTTAAATCATACAGTATGATTAGTACAAAAAATTTCACTTATGATATTATCACCAACTCACTCCCTTGACTGTGTATGTGCATGGTTTCCAAGCTTAGTATACACCAAATATATGATTTGACTCAAGAAAGATAAAAATATATAATAATTAAAAGTACAAACTCTTCATGACATACTTAACCCTAGTCTATCCAACATTGAGCTGATCCAACTTGCAAGTGAATGGTGGACCTAAAATGTTAGTGCATAGAAATAATAGATATGAAATAATAGCAATTCACATTAGATATCAAAGTAAGAAATCCAATAATATTTATTATCATCAAAATTATAGGACTTGGGTTCACATTTGCAACAATCTCTCCCTTTTTGATGATAGCGAACATTATTGGTAAATAATCTCAATTATATTTTTGTTGTTTACTAAACTTCCCCTTACTAGATGAATATTTCAAAATTAGGGAATTTTTTTATTTAATAAGGAAAATAATGCATAAGTAAAGAGCACACAAACAATAGAAAAATAAAAGATTAATCAGTACAATCTACCAATAATAAACCACTCCCCCTTTTATCATCACAAAAAGAAGGAAACAGCTAAATATAGACATTAAAGAGAGACACATACTTCACAAAGCACAAAAGTAAAAATAATACAAACACAAGAACAAAAATACAAAGTAAACTAAAATTATATAAAACCCTGATCAGTTGAAGGTGGTGGTGGTGGTTGGAAAAGTTAGTGAATTGAAGCAAATTACTCCCCAAACCAGACTAAGTCTTTATCGTGTTGTTAATGCTATTGTTCTACGTAGTTATCAAAGCGATCCATATCATTGTCATGCTACTATCGCTACTATATATATATATATATATATATATATATATATATATATATATATATATATATATATATATATATATATATATATATATATATATATATATATATATATATATATATATCAAATCAAACTTCCTACTGGTCATACCTCTGAACCAAAATATCATATTGAGACTGCTTGTGGACAGGCGTTGTTGCTGGTGCTGGTTTTGGACCTCCCTCTTCTTCCACTGGCTCATCATCCACATAGCAAATATAGCATTGTTAAGGACGTTGAAGGATCTATTGGAATAGAAAATTGGAAGGTGATCTGGGGGTGCAGGGAATTGGAAGCTTTATTTGGATTCAATGATGAAAGCAATTATGGGGCCTAAGGGAAGATTTGGCTTTCTTTTGTGTCTCAAATCTCTAATACAGGTTAGATGCTCAAGATATCGAATGATTAGATCAGATGCATTGAAATTCATAAAAGCCATTATGAAGTAGGTAATCATGGATAGAAGAGGTGTGATGTTAATTCGATCACCAACTTTTAGAATTATGGAGTTGCAATGGATATGCTAGATGATTCTAGCATCTTGCATTAAGGTATTGACATGGTCAATGAGGTATCTAATATTTGTTTCCCAAAGGAAAGTATTTACAAGGTTCCAATCATAGTCATGATTTGAAGCTAGAAGGTGAATTTTTGTATCGATTGTAGGCTTCTTCATCAGCGTCTTCGAAAAACTGAGGATCCATGGGGCGTTGAGAAGAACTACCAACTGGAGCTCATGAGTGTTTTCCTCCATCCATCTCAAAGAACAAGATCTTTAGGCAGAGGAGAAGAATAGTGGAATAGGAATTTAGTGAAGAAAAGTTTTGAATTACCTCACCTAGAATGGTTATATTGTACAGTACAATAGAGACATTGAATAGTATGATTGAGTGCATTCAATTTTGTCTAGTCTGGTCAGTCAAAAAGGTGGTGTTATCATACAATACGATCATAATCGTACTGGACGATTAGAGAGAAGATGTTTGTCTCAAGGCGTCATCCTGGATGATTGTTAGCTAGTTAGATCGTCTTGTATGAATAGGTGTTCGTACAGTACGATATAATATTAAATATCATATCAGCCAAATTCAATTTGTTTAATGTCCATTACCACATGTAACATAAAGTTTGAAGTAGGTGTTTGTACAGTATGATCACCAATTATTGATGAATATTAGGTGTTGGATGTAATGTGCTCAGTGATCTGGTGTGTTTTGTGAGGATCTTATAGTATAATATGAACAAAATTTAGAAAGTGGTGTGTGATGATTAAGAAAGCTCCATAAAAAAGAACACAAAGCAAACCATAAGAAATAATACAAATAATTATAAAATAAATTTAAAATAAAAACACAATAATATAATTTTTTAAATTTTTAAATCATTCTGATTCTAGCATGAACATCTATAATACCTAGTTTAGTCCTTAAAGTACTAAATATTTCAAAAGCTTGGGATTTTGTAAATATATCTGCCAATTAATTTTCAGTAGCTACATGATATAGCTATATATCCTCTTTTGTTACATGGTCTATATTGAAATGGTACCTAATGTCAATATATTTAATCCTTAAATGTTGGATTGGATTATTTGATATGAAAATGGCACAAGTGTTATCACATATGATTTGAATGGTCCCTACATGTAGTACAAGATCTAAGATTTGTTGTTTGAACCATTGAACTTGTATAACATAACTCCCTACAGCTATATATTCTACTTCAGTGGTAGATATGGCTATAGAGTTTTATTTTCTACTGGACCAAGAGACTAAAACTTATCCTATGAATTGGCATGTTCCATAGGTGATTTTCCTATCAACTCTATAACCTGCAAAGTTTGAATCCGAATATCATATGATCTAAAAGAAAGTACTAAATTTAGGATACTAGATTCCTAAGTTTTGGCTTCTCAGAAGGTATCTAAGAATTAATTTAATAGCATTCATGTGGGATTCTTTAAGATCTGCTTGAAATCTAATATGAAGATAAACACTAAACATGATACAAGGTCTACTGACAGCCAAGTAAAGGAGTGATCTAATTATCCCTCTATACTTCTTCTAATTAATTGATTTTCCATTTGAGCCCTTATCTGACTGAATAGTAGAGATCATGGGAGTGTTTATTGCCTTCGTGCTATCCATTTTATATTTGTTAAGAATGTTCTTAATGCATTTTGATTGACTAAGAAAAGTTCCATCATCTTTCTACGTCACACTAAATCCAAGAAAGTAGTTTAGCTCTTCAATCATACTCATCTTAAACTTCTCATAATTTTTTAGAATTTATCACAAAAAATTTTATTTGTAGATCCAAATAATATATCATCAACATAGATTTGCACTATGAGTATGTCTTCTCCTTCTTTCTTTAGAAAGAGTGTGGAGTCTACTCTAACCTTAACAAAGGCTCTATCTAGAAAGTATGTGCTCAGCCTTTTATATCATGCTCTAGGTGTTTTATTCAACCCATATAAAGTTTTCCTTAGTTTGAATACATGATTAGGGAATTTTGAGTTCTCAAAACCTGGGGGTTGCTCAACAAATATAACATCTCTAATTACCCCCGTCTAAGAAAGTACTTTTAACATCCATTTGATATAACTTAAATCATATAAAGCAAACAAAAACTAAGAGCACTCTAATGGCTATTAGTCTAGCTACTGGGGCAAAAGTCTCTTCAAAATAAATCCCTTCAATTTGATTATACCCATTAGCTACTAATCTAGTCTTATTTCTTACTATTAAACCAACATCATTCATTTTGTTCTTAAAACCCCATTTGGTTCCTATAACACTATGGTCTTTAGTTCTACTCACCAACTCCTAAATATCATTCCTAACAAATTAATTCAATTTTTCTTACTTTGTTAGAATCCAGAATTCATCAGTGAAGGCTTAATCAATGTTGGAGGATTTTATTATGGAGATAAATGCATAATAACTAATCTCCTTCCTACGTCTATGCCTAGTTCTAACACCTTCATATGGGTCTCATAAGATTAATTCCTTAGGATGACTAGAATAATAACTCCATTTTCAAGGCAATAACTCTTGAGGTTCTACTCTATCTCTTATGGCAATGGATTCTACCCCTTAAATTACCTCTATTTCTTCTTCTTTAGGTTTAGATTCATAGGTCCTATCCGATTCATCAAATACCACATGGATAGACTCTTCTACTACTAGGGTCCTCTTATTGAAGATTCTATAAGTCTTACCTATAAATGAGTAACCTAAGCAGATACCTTTATCAGATTTTAGATCAAATTTTTCTAAGGGTGATTTTCTATTGATCAAGATAAATCATTTAAACCCAAAAACATGCAAGTGAGAAAGGTAAGTTGTCCTACCCTTATGGATTTCATAGGATATCTTATTCAATTTGGCTCTAATATTCACCCTATTCAAAACATAACAAACAGTATTTTTTGCTTTTACCTAAAAGTATCTAGGGAGAGTATTCAACTAACATAGACCTAGCAGCTTCTACCAATATTCTATTTTTTTCTCTCAGCTATTACATTCTGCTTAGGGGTCCTAAGGGCAGAGAAGTTATGTTCTATCTCTATCACGTGATAAAAAGTTTCAAACATATCATTCTTAAACTCTCCACCATGATCATTATGAATATTTGAAATTTCACACCCTAATTTTCTTTATATCCAGGTGAAGAAGTTTCTAAATTTTTAAAATAACTCACTCTTATGTTCTAGGAATCTAACCCAAATAAATCTAAAGAAGTCATCTACTAATACAAATCCATATATTTTTTTCCTCCTATGTTAGTTGTAATAATTGGTCCAAATAGGTCTATATGAAGGATTTCTAGTAGCCTAGAGGTATTGATGCCTTTCATTGAGTGAAATGAAGACCTAACTTATTTCTCTAGTTGGCAGACATCACATAGGTGGTCATTAGTAAAGTCTAACTTAGGTATGTCTCTAAGTTTTTTGGGTAATATTCTTAAAGGTTTTCATACTTGCATGATATAGTCTCATATGCCATAGATAAAAATCATCGACAATATTTTTCAAACATAAGGAATAATATATTCAATGTAGTTTAAATCAAACATATAAATGTTATTTATCATTTTTCCTTTTAAAACACATTTACCATTTAAGTAAATCATGCATTTTATGGATAAAAATTGTATATCAAAACCTAAGTCACATTATTAACTAATGCTCAGTAGTTTATACTTTAAGCCAGCAACTAATAAAACATTTTAATGATAAAATTTTTAGAATTATCAATTATACCCGAGCCAACCACCTTCCTAGTGTTGTTGTCTCCTAATGTGGCCTTGCCTCTTGACCTGGCCTACAGTGTGATAAACTACTTCAAATTACTAGTTATGTGCTTCAAGCATCCACTGTCTAGGTACCACATGCTCTTAATAAGTCTTTTGTGAGAGCACTCCTACAAAGTCACTTAAATATTAGATTTGGGAACCCAAGTGAGTTTAGGTTACACCTTAAGCTTGAATGAATAATATGAATGCATGCTATGTTGTGATGCATGTAATTTTAGCCTTCACATGAAATGTGTCCTATAGTGGACAGTGCAAGTGCAGGCTATGTGTCCTAACATGCAACAAGAGTAACACCTAACAACACGAAATGGATGGTGCCTCATCCTAGGGTTATGTGATGCATGCTATGATGAAGGGTTATGAATTCGTTCCAATATAGGTGACGGTTTATTATTTTGAAGTACTTTTATTTTTTCTTCCAGAAACTTATTTGCACTTTCTAAAATAAATACATTTATTCTCAATGCATGCACACTATAATATATCTCTATTGCACATGTTTCTAATTCTTTGAATGCATTTTCTAGTTTAACATGAGATATTTCAAAGGAATCATTTTCACTAGATAAGTGAATATGTTTCTTGTTTAATGCATCATATTCATCAAGTAGAGTCATATGATCACTATCTAAATTAGAATGCTCAGTAATCAAACTAGCATGTTATTTTTATAAGTTAGAAAAGTAAGTGTTTAAGCTAGCATATATTTTCTTGAGCTTCTTATATAAATTGTGAAATTTTTCAAATACTTCAAATATCTCATTATAAGAAAGCTCACATACCTCCTCTTTATGAGAATGATCAAGATTATTATCTGTCATGAGGTATAAATTAGTTACCTCTTCTTCTACTTTTGTTTATCATTATTCTGAAGTGGAGTCTTCCCAGAAATGCCTTCTGAGTCTGTTGCTTTCCCTTTTTGAACTTTGCCCTTTCTTTACCCTTCTCCTTGATCGCGTGAGCTTTTAGGTTGGGGCAATATGACCTCGTTCTCGGCTTCATGCATTCAAAACAAAAAATATCAGAATAAGTCTTAAAATTCTTATTAGATTTACCTTTATTACACTGCTAATGATACTTTTGTGTTCCTCTTAGGAAGCTTTAAATTGTCGTGTCATCAGTGATATGTCGTCCTCTCCTTCAGTTGTAGAGCTATCAATTTTTAACTGATTTTCTCTTAGTGCTACCTCTTTGTCCTTCTTCTTGTCTCTTGTATCATGCAATCTTTGACTCACACCTTGCTCATAGGCAATGAGTGAGACTAACAACTTATCTATGGAATAAATGTTAAGATCCTTTAATTCACAAATGGTGGTAACCTTAGCATCATAGTTATTAGACAAACATCTAATAATTTTTTTTACTTTCTCAGAGTTAAAAAGTTCTCTTCGTAAAGCATGAAAGATGTTACAATATGTGTAAACCTATTGTATATGTATGAAATGGTTTTGTTAGATTTCATGGGAAAGAGTTCATAATCATGCAATAGAATGTTCAACCTAGATTATTTAACCTCATTGGTTCCCTCATATGTGATACATAGTTTTTTCAAATTTCTTTTCCAGTGGTATATGTAGAGATTCTCATATAATCTTCTAACTTAAAAGCACATAAAAAATGGTTCAAACATTTTTCATTCAATTCAGTTAAGTCTCTATCCTCATTGCTCTATTTATTAAATGGTAACTCAGTTTTAATGACATTAATATGATGAGATTGTGCAGTATAACCCCTTTGTACTAAAAACTACATGCAAAAATTGATAGATTACAAGAAAGTAAACATGCGTATTTTCCATAAATCAAACGGTATATTGTCAAAAAAGGTGAATGAGTAATAGAGTAACATTCCACAGTGTTCCAATTTTCGAAATATGCCATGGATCATTTTCCTCTAGGTTTTCTAAAATACTATTTTAGAGAACCTGGCTCTGATACCAATTGAAAGTTCGATAAGGATATTAAACCAAAGTGAACTTGTCCTAAGATATACTAAAAGAGGGGTGAATTGGTGAATTTAAAAACTAAATGCTTAATTTAAAAGTAAAGACAATAGTTTTAAATTTTTCAATATTTAAAAAAATAGTAGCAATTTTTCACTTAGTTTAGAAGCAAGATGAATTTACTATAACACAAAAAAAATACATCTGAAATTCTAATCAGTAGAGATAATCATTGAGTATGATTTTCACCAAGTAATTATAACAAAATTAAGGTGCAAAAAGTAAAATACAGAAAATAGAAATCAAAACAAATACACCAGAAATTTATAGTGGTTCGATCAAACTATGACCTACATCCACTTCCTGGAGTCCTCCACTCTGAGTATTGCACTATCACTATATTGTCCTTCCTTTTTTTCCCACATCAAACCCGGTGCAGTGGAGAGCCAAAAGCTTTATCACCCTCTAGGCGATGGAAGTGGACCTTTAATCTTTTTATCCCTCTTGAAGAAGGTAGAATACCTTGAACTCCTTTCTCACCCACCTGGTGATGGAAGAGAACCACTTACTTGAGCTAAAGAATTTCTCCCCAGAGCCACCCAAGAAACCTAGACAAACACTTAGAGGAATAATAAAAGACACTTGATTGGATCAACCATGTAATCCCCTCACACTACTTCTCCCACACACACAAGCTCTCACTCTTCTTCCTAAAGCTCTACCAGAACTTCTTCTCAAAGCTCCCTCTCAAGAACACTCAACAGTCATGAACTTTTTGAAATAAGTCAATAAGAGGGATTAAATTCAAGACTCACAAAAAGCCGTAAATTCAATTCTATCGACTCTGATCATCTAAAAAAATCATGGATCATCCTGTACGATTAGCTCAAAGTACTCCTTTAGTACTATACGAAGAGCTAAGTGTTGTACAATCAGTTCAAGGAAATTAATTGATTGTCTAATACAATTTAGATCTTCATCCGGTACGATTAGTTCAAACGTCTTAGATAATCATCCAGTATGATTGGAGATAATTTAATTATCATCCCATGCAAGAATTGGGTTGTATAGTATGATTAGTCAAATCATCCTTTATAATCTAACTGGATTAATTAATCCAAATACATTCTATAATTATAGGATTAATTAAGACAATATTTAATTACATCATACATTAGTGATACCTACATATAAAATGATAAGTACAGAATTTGAATTTCAAAATTTTTCCTAAATTATGGTTGACTGGTCTTCTGATTTCAACTAATTGTTCTATATAATATACATCATATAGTACAATTAGTTCATATTGCATTAATTACCACAATTAGCTATTTTAATCATTTTTTGATTAGCTAATCATATCGTACGATATAAATCGTACAGTAGATTAGTTTTAAAAATTTCACTTCTAATATTGTTACTAACTCACTCCCTTGAGTGTGTGTGCATGTTTTCCAAGTTAGTATCCACCAAATATATGATTTGACTCAAGAAAGATAAAAAATATATAAGAATTAAAAATGGACTCTTCATGACAACTTAATCATAGTTTACCCAATCTAGAGCAGATCCAACTTGCAAGTGAACGGTAGACCTTAAATGTTATTATAGAAAAAATAGAATTGATATCAATTAATATGAGATAACACAGTAAAAATTCAATAATGTTTGTTATCATCAAAATCATAAGACTTGGGTCCAAATTTACAACATTTTAAAATTTAAAACCTAAATTCTAAATTCATAGGATAATTAAAGAAATTATAATCTAAAGCTTATACATTAAATCTAGTTAGCCATAATATTTTTTTAGATCCATGCATATATTTTTTAAATCTTTAGTCATTATTTTAATCGAGAGTATTATCTAATGAGATATAATTAAATAAAGGGGATTGTCCCTATAAGGAGTCTAAAATCGAGAATAAAATAAGTATTATCTTAGTTTCTTTCTAAGGTAGGGAAAAGATTTATAGAACGTAAACTTAAGCTTTAAATATTGGATTAATTTCATAATTGAAATAATAGGTGAATATTTCTTTCATTCTTTGGGCTTAATCGACTATTTCCTTTGCAATATTCAATCATAAATGAAAAGTTCCTCTTCTTAAATCGATAGTGCTACATAGACTATCCTTAGGGATGGCATAATGTCAACCTTTGCATATTTGACTACAAATATAAATGTAAAGTGAATCTTATACGACATTTAAATGATAAGTTACATTTGTCCAGAGGCATCGCACTACTTATAAGATTGCAACACAGGCTACTCCATATTCTCTGGTGTTTGGAACCGAAGCAATATTACCTCTCAAAGTGGAGTTACCTTTACCTCGTATTGCCATCACTTCATATTGTTATATAATACGAACTCACCAAAAGAAGAAAATGATCATTTTCGTCTTAAAGAACTCAAGGCTCTAGATGAAATTCATCTTTTAGCCCAATAAAATCTGGAAATCTATGAAGTACTGAAAACTATGAATCACATTGGAGTGGAGTATCCTAGAAGCATTAAGAAAATGTGAACTTGTACTTGTCCATCGAACACCTATAATCCCTCACCATTGCATCAACGATAAATTCGACCCAATTTGGGAAGTGCCCTTCATTATTAAAAAGCATATAAAAGAGGAGCCTACCAACATATAGACATAATAGTTCAAAGACTTGTGTCGCCGACCAATGATCAATATTTAAGAAAATACAATACATAACAATCCAATTGATGGAAGAAGGGTTTTTGAATTGTAGGAAGGATTTTTTAAGAAGGCTTGGAAGTTTTCGGGTGCTAGTGTGGGAGATGGAGGAAGGTGGCCGGTCATCTAAGGATGACCGGAACACCAAAAACTCGATTTCTACTGAGAGTCCAATTATGTTGGATTCAAAAGGTAGATTCTCCTTCAAACGCATTCATCCTTTTCGAATTTTAGAATCTCCTATGGTCATTTGAGAGGGAGATTTGAATGCTAGGCAAAAGCCTTTGCCAATTTCAGGCAAAGGTAAGGAGATAGTTTCATCTTTGAAAGGTATGCCAAATCCTTTGTCGGCTATCATCCTTGGAGCTAATGATAATGAGGCATCTTCTTCAAGAGGAAGTTTTGTTGGAATTTTAAAGGGAGATATTGATCCTATCATTCCTTCTAAAATGTATAATTCTAATGTGTGGGTCAAAAAACCTCACATTAAAATTAATAATAGTGGAAAATATGAAGATTTTGGAGATGCAAATGTTGTCAAATTGGACATTGGCAAGGAAAATTCTAATGTTCAACTTTTGAACAAGTCTTTGGTGGTTAAAATCCTTAGGGAAAACTATCCTTTTTCTAAGTGTTCTTTAGAATTAAGGAAGCAATGGTTGAAATATGGGGGATTTCATATTACAATGCTTTGTCTAGATTGGCTACTATGTTCTTTCCAGTCCCTTGAAGCCATGAATGAAGTTCTTAACGGAGGTCCTTGGTTTGTCGGAGGGTTTGCGGTAGGTTTAGACAATTGGTCTCCTACCTTCTCACCTAATTCTTTGGATGGAATTTCAGCTCCAATTTGGGTTCGTCTTCCCCATTTACCATTGCATTTGTTGGGATGAAACCAATATCACTAGAATTGTTTCTAGAATTGGAACTCCTATTTTATTGGATGGTAACATGTTTAGATGGGGGAGAAGGGAGTATGCTAGAGCTTGCATACGAGTTAGTTTAAATTCAAAACTACCATATGGTGTGTGGGTGGAAGGTATTAATGGTAGATTTTTTCAAAGATTTGAATTTGAAAACCTATCTTCACTTTGTTACAAATGTGGAAAGATTGGACATTTTGATTCTGTTTGTCCAAGTTCAACACAAAATCAAAATCATCCTGTCATAGATGGTGCTTCTGGTTCTTCTCCTACTGATAAAAACCCTTATGGGCCTTGGATGCTTGTGAAGTACAAAAATAAAAGAAGAACAAATCCAGAGAATAAGAAAGTAAATATTCTTTCTTTTAAATCAGATAGATATTGTGTTAAAGCTAATGTTGTTGCCTTGGATGAAGATGAAGGTGTCGGCTTTAATGGAGCAGAAATTTGTGTTGATCATTTGGATAATCAAGTTGATGCTACTTTTAAGGAAGGAGATGGAAGAACTGTTAATCAAGGTGCAGATTTTACAAGCAATCAGTCGATCAATTTTGGAGTTTCTCATAATCAGGAGCAAGTCCCGATCTGATTTTCAGTCCTGAAATTCCTGGTATTATGGCTGTACCCGTGGAGGATGATTGTAACATTCCAAAGAAATTTGTTAATCTAAAGGGAAATGTTATTTCAGATGACATATCCAACAGCATTTTGAATTCAAATTCGCAATTCAAAATTCAAGGAATTGTGGAGGAAAGAATGGAAGTTAGTGCTGAAATTGTTAAATCAACTCAAATTGCTGAAATGCTGGATGACTTGGCTGTAACCGTGAGAGAAAATTGCTCCTTTCCTGCAGGAATCAATGGTTCAGGTTATAATTTGAATTCGTATCTTGTACCCATAAATTCAGATAATGTGGAAGGAAATAAGGAAGGAGGTTTCCCATCCGATCCTTCTCAATTTGCTGAAATTCAGATTTCTAGCAAATCTGAATTTGAATTCAACAAATCAGATGCTCGGGAGGTTCAAGGAGCTGAATTGGCTGCTCCTCATTTTAAGGAGGCCGAAATCTTGGGGACTTCTAAACCATTAACTAACTTGGTGGCTAATAATGCAAATGGTAATTACATTTATACTTCAATCCATGATTCTTCCTCTCCTCCATCAGATATTAGTTTGAAATTCAAAAAAAAATCTTCTTAAAAAAGATAAAAACTTTCTTAAGAAGAATGTTTCCTCTGGGTCTAAGCATGTCTTTTTCAAAGAACTTCAATCATGTGGACCATTGAAAGAACTACCTAGAAAGAAGACGACTGAAGACAAAGAGAAGAATGGTTTGAAAGATTCTTCTTCCTTTTTATTTCACTAATATGAAGAAGGATTCTCAGGTGGATAGCAACAAAGCAGAGTTTTTTTTGAAGAAAGATCTCCTGATATTAAAGTTTGGAATATATTTTCCAAACTTTTGGGATTTATTATTGAATTGTTATTTTATTTTTAGCATGTATTTCTTTTTTCTTAGTTTAATTTGTTATTTTAAACTTTGCCTAATTGTTAATGAGACCTTTACTAATATTTATTCTCTAACTGGATGGGAACTCTGGGATACTAATCAACCCTCGGGTTATTTTATTCTTTGGTATCCCCTGCATCTCAACAGTTTCAAAATAGGGAATAGTGGATTTCATTTTAGTTATAAGAAGTTTAAATTAACAAATTTATCTTTAATAAGTTCCTTTTTTTCTTTTGGGAAAAGGAATCAGTAGGTTCTTTTGCCTAGATTGTATTAGGTTTTTTACATTTTCATTTTAATGCAATTTATGCATTCTCTCAAAAAAAAAAAAAAAAACAATCCAATTGAAAGCATATTATGTTTGAAATTCCTCCTTTAATATTATATTTGAAAATACCATACATAACAATCCCTTCCGGTGTCTGCACAGATTAATCTCTCCACTTCCACACACTAACAATCACCTGATTCAGTGCGCCCATGTAGCCTACATTCCCTGATCGCGCCAAGACCCAGCCAGCTTATGACTCTACCCATCAAGCACATCTTATTTCAACACAAAAACTTAATTTCTTATTTTAAACAATGAGTGAAGGAGTGGGATTATTTGTATTTATTAATAAATAACAATAATAATAATTACTATAATAATAATAATAATCATAAAAAAGAAACAAAAAATGTTGTGGTCACTAGATTAGAGGGCAGAAGACATATAAAGGGGTCGATTCTTCCCTGAAGCCCTCGATCGTCAATTTTGATCCATTCGAGTGGACATGAAAGGGCAAGTACCCTCCCATCTCCCCTTACGAGGAGGGGGGTCTAAAAGGCTACCGAAATTTTAGGAAAAATATTGAATTATAAAAAATTCTCCTAATAGGTACGACGATTGGTAAATTGGAGCATCAGAAGACCTATATCGGGGTTCATTCTTCCCTCAAAGCCCTCCACTGTTGAATCCTATCCAGTTGTGCAGGTTTGAATGGTCAAGTGCCCTATCAACCTCCTCTAGCGGGGAGGGGATGTTAGGAGGCTACTAAAATTGCCCTAAAAAGCCACCGAAATTACCTAGTAGGCTATCAAATTCTCTAAAGTCTTGGAAAACTTTATAAATTATTTAATTAACTTAAAAATAATTAATAAAAATCTAAATGATTAATTAATTATATTAAAGAATTTTAATTAATTAAAATCTAATAAATTAATAATCAATTAATTAAATAAATTTGATATATTAATTAAAATAAATAATTTATTAAATTAAATAATTAATTTAAAAAAATTAATCTGTTAATAATTAATTAACTAATTTAAATAATAAACTAAAACTTAAATATTTAAATTAATTAATTTATTGATGTAATTGATTTAAAACTTAATTTAATTAATTGAGTAATTTTAAAATATATTTTAAAATTAAAACAATTTAAATTATTGAGTTGAGCAGCTAATTATAAATTAAAATTTAAACTTTAAATTAAATAAACAAAAATTAAGAATGCGATAAAAGAAAACATTGAGGGGAGGTTTTTTCTTAAGAAACCTAGGAAGTGACCAATCGGGCTTAGCTTTAGCTGTTATAAATAGATGGGCCCTTCAAGCTGTTGTCAAAAACCAATTTTTTTTTTTTATGATTAATTTTGATTAGATTGAGTAAAATACATTCGATATCACCCTCCATGAGTATCATTATATATTAACTTAGATGTTTAATTAATAAATAAAATTAAAAGGAAATATTAAAATAAATAAGAAGAAATGAATCCAACAAAATACTTAAGTGTTAGACATATCATATTGTTACATCCTGAAATATTCGTGGCGGTAGAGAAATATTAAGTTTAACGTCTTAAGCTTTGTACGAAATCAAACACACAATCAGATACAAATAGAGATGGTGCAACATTTATAAGAGACACCAAGATTTTTATGTAGCAAATCCTGAAATGGGAAAAAATCATGGGGCCTAGACCAATTTGAATGAATCCACTAGTATTTGCAGTTGATTACAAATGAGGCCCTTTATTAGAGGGAACCGAGTGGAAGTCCAGTGTTAGTCAGTGGTCGGGCAGAAGTCCGACGTCAGTAGGTGGCTGGGATGAAATCTGGCATCAATTGGTGGCCGGGCAGAAATCTGGCGTTAGTTGGTGGTTGGGCAAAAATCTAGCATCAGTTTGTGGCTGGTAAAAATACTGGCGTTAGTTGGTGGCTGATCGAAAATTCTGCATCCCTTGGTGGCCATATTGAAGTCTGATAATGGTCGAAGAGGAGTTTGGTGGAAAGAGAATTCTCTTCCTTCTCTTCTTGCTTCTTGCTTGGGTCCCCCTCCTTGAGAAATGAAATATCTATTTATAGTTTCCTGAGAGTGTCGTGGCCAGTAAATAGGATGAAGATCAATGATAAATTATGAGTGGTTTGAATGGACGACCGATATTGAATCCTTTGATCATGGACCATTTATTAGGCATTTGAATGTCTTAATGATATCAAAATTCGATGATCTTAGGCTCGTTGGATTAGTCTTGTAGTGACGCTCGATTCGATTATAAGCATTTCACGTTTCAAAACCACTTGGTAATCCAAATTATGTTTTGAACCTTCCAAATGAGCTTCGGGTCTTTGATTTGGACTCATTTGGGCTTGGATTGAGTCGAATTTAGTGTCATTAGGTTCATATTTTTTAAACATTCAATATGGCTAACAGTTTGATGAAATTAGAGCTCAGATGGTCCCGAATGTAATTTTTTATGTTTCCAACATATTTTTTCCTTGAGATTCCTCCCCGATCATGATAATTTTTTATGATATATCAGTTGTCTCCTATTTTTGAATGTCAAGCTCCCAAAATTAAAAAAAAATATATGTGTCACAATCTTTCAATTTGATCAGATCTAAAAATTTTTAGAAAATTGGATTCCAAAACATTTCAAATGGCTTAAAATTGATTATAGAAGCTCTGTTGAGCTCCGAATATGCCAAAATTAGATTCAGAACATCAAAAAATGATTTTGGGGACCCCAAAAATGTCTGATTTGGATTGTCCAGACCAAAAATTCATGCCAAGACTTATGTGGATGGCCGAACCAACCGATCGGCCAACCTGCCGCATGTAGTTGCTACTAGCGGTGTGTGAAAAGATGAGCCCCTAATGGGGCGCGTGGTTTGCTTCCAAGGCAGTTATATTTTTTTACCATTTTTTAATTTCTCTCCTTTTTGTCCTATGAATACCCCTCTTGGGGGAGGGGATTAATTGCACATTCACCTCTTCTCCCTTCTCCCTCTAACTTTTTTATATTTGAGGCTTTTCCTTTTTTTTATAGGTGACATCTCCTACTCAAATTCAATATCCCTCTCTTATGTACAAGTTAAAATTCCTCCTATCCTTTCTTTACCCACTTTTCTTCTTACTTTAGAGGCTTTCCATTATTTTTGGTAGGTGGCATCCCCTACCTAAATTCAATGCCCCTCTTTAATGTATGAGTTTTCTCTTTCATCATTTCTCTTCTCCTTTGTCTTTCTTCTTATATTAGAGACATTCCACTTTCTAAGATAGGTGGCATCCCCTATCAAGCTACATTGCCTCTTTTTTTGTGCAGAAAAAGTCATGATGAGAGTTTACTCTCTCAATATACTACCTTTAACAGATGAAGATTAACTACCTCTAGAATGCGAGATGATTTAAGCAAATATGGCAGTAATAGTACCAAAGTGGAGAACCATTAATCATCAACAGACAGGCTAAATTTTGGTGATGTTTGAGCGAAAATTAGGAGACGGTTGGCAATCAGGTGGAAGTCCGCTGGAGAATGATGGTCGAGAGAAAGTGTGGTGGCGATCGACTTTTAGGTGAAACTCCAACGTTAGTTGATGACCGAGTGGTGAATTGAAGGAGATAATTGTGGGGTGTGTTGCTAATAAAAATAGAGCGAGATGTTGATGATGGTTGATATGAGGTGAAGGAACGACGACGGACGTCAAGAGAAAGGCCGATGATGGCGGGTGTCAATTTATATTATGCTAAAGGCAATATGCACCTATACTGATGTGTACAGACATCAAACATCTATGATGGAAGGTGTTAAAGCAGTGTGCCTTCTTAGTAGTCTAGCAACACATTAATAGTGTTAATTGAGTGGAAGCTTGATGATAATTAGGTTACAATCTTTCTTTGAAAAAGAAGTTACAAGAGACGCTTGCACAGATGATGTTGGTGTAACTTTAATTTCATCTTCTAAGAAAATGAATGTATACTAAGACCTGATGTGGAATCTATATAACTCTAATAATATTATATATGAAGTTGAGATTATTTTATGAGTTTGATTATTATTTTTCATCTGAAATGAACTTGTACCCTAGAAAAAAAACTAAGTTATTTATGAATTTGAGACATGCTTTGATATATTGCCGTCCCCCTATGCTTTTTGAGATTTTTTTAGTCTGGTAAGATCTTTATATGAATGATGACTTTATTAACCACTTGCTTTTATAGAATCTTTCTAGAGAGAATATTGTCCACTTATAGCATTGCTCAATTATATTAATAGGTTCAGAGAAATCCACAAAGGATTTTTTTGAGATTATTTATCAGAGCATTGCTTGATGATGTAAATCTATATGAAAAAGGTAGAGAGAATCCACCAAGGATGTATGACCTATCAGAGGTTGTATGTCAGACTGTTGCTTGATGATGTTAACCTATGTAGAACATGTCGAGAGAATCCACAAAGGACGTATGATCTATTTAAGGTTGTATGCTAGAAGACTACTCGATGACGTTAACCAATACGAAAAAGGCTGAGAGAATCCACCAATGATATATAACCTATCTGAGGTTGTATTTAGAGCATTGCTCAATGAGGTTAATCTATATAGAAGAGGTCGAAAGAATCTACCAATGATGTATGATATATCTGAGGTTGTATGCTAGAGTGTTGCCTCGATAATGTTAACCTATATGAAAGAGTTGGGATTGAATCCCCTTGAGATTGATCATCTAGTGATTGAGACATAATAAAAATTGTGTTTTCTTGAATAAATGATTTTATGATTTGATTGACATCTTCCTAGGAAATTTAACCTATTCAAGATTGTGTGTCAGAGCGCTACTAGATGATATTAACCTGTGTGGAAGAAATCGAATTGAATCCCCCTAGGATTAATTTTGCCTTGATTGGGAGGGGAAAATGTCACATGTATCTAAATTAAAGGTGAAGAATGGTCTATCTTTAGACCGTTACTATCTTTTTGAGGTTTAGATTAAAATCTTACCCAAGGAGTAAAAATTCAATTATGGATTGTATAAAGCTTGCAATTTATTAGAAGCAACTTTACATTTGCTAGAAGCTTCTTAAAATATTATCTTGGATTTTGAAAATATTAGAGCAATTTTGTTGGCCACACTTACATTCAAGGTTGCCCCCTAGTCCACATTTGATTCATATGAAATTGATGCAGGAATGATTGATGTCAAGATATTGACATGAACAACTTTTTAAGGTTGGAGCAAATATTGCCCCCAATCAGGAACAACGTTCCCACAGACAGACTGTTGCGTCCTGAAATATTAATGGAAGCAGAGAAATATAAAGTTTAATGTGTTAGCTTTGTATAAAAATCTAGCATAAAATCATATAAAAAGAGAGAGGGTACAACATTTATAATAAAATAGTATGGAGAACTTGTATAATATTGATAATGAGGTTTCTATTATTAAACCCAAACTACAAAAGGAACTCAAATTCCTTAGTCTGTTGAATAACTCTTCAAGGCATAAAAACCTGAAGTTTTGATTAAAAAATGAATGGGGGTCCTTCCCCCTTGGTGGGAAAATGAGTTCCTTAGCTTTTTTGGAATTGTAGAGGGGAAAATAAAAGGAAGCCTCTCTCTACTTGAAGAAAGTGGTTAGAGATTGGGATCTATTCTTTGTTGGAATTGTGGAAACAAAAATCTCATCGATTGCTAATTAGGATTTTTGTAAATTTATGGGTAAGGATTGGTATTTCTTCCTTTACCCTTCTGATGGACTTTCTGGCGGTTTAATGGTTATGTGGAGGACTGATTTGGCTTCATTTTCTCTATTAGAAGCCTCTTCTCAGTGTATCATAGGAGAGATAAAAATTGTCAATAAAGTTACTTAGGTTGTATCTACTATATATGGGAGTAGAGAAGTATGTGGCAGGAGGGAATTATGGAATCTCTTGGGGAAGCATTTTAATTTTAGCATTCCTACAGTTAGGGGGGGGGACTTCAATTGTATTTTGTCACAAGGAGATAAAAGAGGAGGGAAAAAATTCAATTTTTCTCTTGGGCATCAAGAGATGATCTCATTCATGAATGAATTTGATTATTATGAGGAAGGTGTTATTGGCCCAAACTACACTTGGTGTAATAATAAGAAGGGGAGCACTCACATTTGGGAAAGACTGGATATATGTCTTTTGAATTCTAAAGCTTTGGAATCTATTCAAAATGCTTCTACTAGGCATTTGGCAAGGGTTGCTTCAGATCATTGCCCAATTATTCTTAAAATTTTTTATAAATCAATTTGTAAAAGCAAATTGATGAGATTTGAAGACGTATGGATTTCGTACTCAGCTTCTATGGATATTATTCGTAACTCTTGGAATAGAGTTAATGATTGTGAGCCCATGGAGAATCTTAATGAGAAATTTCAAAGAATGCTGCCGAATTTATTTTTCTAGAGTATAGCATGTTGCAAATCTGAGATTATGGATTAGACTTTTGATAATAGAAAACATTCATGTTTTTCTACGACTGTCTTGCCTACTAACTTTTCAGGTCCACAAGATCGAGCACAATTCAAGACCAGCTCAAGATTGGGTAGGTTTAGTTTGAGTCAGTGTGTAACATTTTCCTTTTCTTGAGTCAATTGTAAAAGTAGTTCCTGATGCTAAGTAACCTTACACACAGACAAACTTGAGGGATTTTCAATATTTTTCTATTTTGAGTACATTAGCCTGGACGATGTTTATATCGGCCAGGACGATCCGATTAAAAATAGAAACCCTAATTATGGCATCCTAGTTAAGGTAGTCGTCATTAAGCACATCATCCTGGATGATCCTTGTATCGGCTAGGACTATAAGCTCAAATCAGAAAGAATTAGCCGCCATATATATTTAGGAAAATTTTATTTTTGGACATCGGCCAGGACGATCCATTATATCGTCATGGACGATACAGTATAATTATGCCTAAATTAATCTGGCAATTATGAAAAGCAATTAAGGCTGATTGATACAATCACATCGACCGGGCCGATCGTAGGTTTGGCCGGGACGATGTTCTAGACGATTGACATCGGCCAGACTCTATTCAGGGTGATGTTCAGGATGATTATACTCGAATTTGAACTAATCGGCCAAGATGATATTGTATCATCCTGGACGATGTAACCAATTTTCTTCTAATTGTCCTAAATCGTCACGGCTGATTGAGCTTAATTTGTACTGATCATACAAGATGATATAAATATCATCCTGGACGATAATGTTGGTTCTTGAAATTCTATTTAAAGAACCCAAATTTTCTAATGCAAAAAGACCTTTAGCTGCTGTTTTGACTTGAGAGAGCCAAGAGGAGAGGGAGAGAGAGGGAGGAACTTATGAAGGGGAGTTTGTGAGAGGGATTCACAAAGGTTGCTCCAAGCAAGGTTCCAAGGCGTCTTCTCCAGTCTTCGTCCTTCGTCCTTAGGGGTTCAAGGGAGGTCTTCTTCAGCAATTGGTCAAGGTTCTCTACCTAGTTCAGGAGGAAGCAAAAGGAGATGGGTTCTCTGTCTGCTTCAGGAGGAAGCAAAAGGAGATGGGTTCTCTGCCTACTTCAAGAGGAAGCAAAAGGAGTTGGGTTCTCTGCCTCGCCAGGGGTTGGCGAAAAAGAGTTTTTATGAGGGCTTCTCCGCCTTGCTGTGGGAGCAAAAGGAGAGTCACTTTTGTAGTGCAATAATCGGAGGGCACCTCCAGGGAGTGGACGTAGGTCGAGTTGACCGAACCACTATAAATTCTCTGTGTTCTTTTCTTACTACGTTTCCACATTTATTTTTTTGCACTTTAATTTCTATGGTGATTTTTGTTTGTGATTGTGCTTTGATTATAAGAAATTTTTTAAAATACCAATTCACCCCCCCCCCCCCCCCCCGCCCTCTTGGTTAGCCTCGGGCTAGTTCTTAAGGATGTAACATCCCTAACGAACTTTCAGATAAAAGCATCAAGACTTATTGGTGTTAAAGGAAAAAAATTAAAAATTGAAGTTGCCGAACTACAATTGGAGGAAGTGTGGTCGAACAATTTTACTAATGAAAAACTTCTCCTTCTCAGATTCAAAGTAGGTGAATCGAACACTACACTAGCTTGGTTGAATACCTGGTGGTGACAAAAAGTAAAAATTAAATTGTTGAAGGAGACATTAATTCCAACTTTTTTCATGCCTTTACTAATAAAAGGAGGAATGGTAATCTCATTAAACAGGTAAGAGATTCCAATGGTTGTATGGTGGAGGATCAAAAAAGAATAGAAAATGCTATGTTTCAGTTCTTTTACAATAAATGGAGGAGTAGATAATGTGATCTCAATAATTGGCCAAAGCAATTGCACAAGTTAAATCAAGAGGAATGTAATTTTATGAACATGCATTTTACATTCAAGGAAGTTGAAAATGAACATCTCCCCAGGCCTGGATGGAATTCCTTATTCATTTCTCAAAGCTTACTGGAAGATCATAGGGAAGGATGTGTGGTTAGCTATCTCTCATTTCTTTTCAATGAGTATCATGTGCTCTAAGTGGAAAGAAATAAGGGTAATTCTTATTCCTAAAATTGTTAATCTGATAGATCCATCTAACTTCCATCCTATCAGCTTATGTTTATCCAATTATAAAGTTGGGGCAAAGGTTCTATTGAATAAAATGCTTAGAGTTTTTCAAAAAACTTATTTCTGAGAATCAAGCTACTTTTTTAAAAGGTAGAAGCTTTTCTGATCACATATTATTGGTACAAAAAAATTTCAATAAATTTAGATTTTCAAAATCTAAAAAGGGATTGGTAGCAATCAAAATTGATATGGAACAAGCATATGATAGTATGGCTTGGCAAACTTTGAAACACATTTTGGAATACTTTGGTTTTCTAGGGCATTTTTCTAGTCTATTGATGGAATGTGTGGTAAATCCCAAATTCTCTATTCTAATGAATGAGAAAGACTCTAAGTGGATTGAAGCCAAAAGTGGCTTTCGACAAGAATGTCCGCTGGAGAAAGCTTTTCATTATATTGAAGAAATTGGTTGAGGAGAGAGAACGTCTGGTTTTCTAGAGAGAGAAAATTCCTTCGAATCGAATTTTCCCGTGATTTTTTGCAGCAGGTGGTGCGGCCGCCGGATGATCATCGACGTTCTCTGCTGATGTCATGGCTGCTTTGCGACCTCTAGCTTCTTTACGAACTGGTGGTAGAGGCGGTAATGGAGTGGTAATCAGAGAAGGGATGAGACCTCCGTCTCGTCAACCTGTTGTTGAAGGCAAAGGAAAGAAAGCGATTGTGGATGATGGAGCGGCTATCAGGAATTGGGAGCTTTTGATGCCAGATACACATAATCTTGCTTCTATGAAATTGGGTGATGAATTCTTGAAGGATTGTAAATTTTCTAAAACTTCTGAGATGCATGAGGATCGGTGTGGGGATTATGATATGAAAATTGTGAATGTTCAAGAATAGGCTCTTAATATTGATCTTCTTAAGAATCCTGGAATGTATTCGATAATTGACGGAATGGTGAGGGAGGATATCAATTTACAAGAAAGTATGGATGAGGTTGTTAAAGCCTGGACAAAGCCGAAGCACATCAAGATTGATTTGAATAGGGAGAAAGTTGAATTATCGGAAGATGGGATCGCTGTTAAGTTGAATGCGGAGATGGAAGAGAAAAATAAGCATGTTCTGAGACATTCTGTTGTGATTAAAGTATTGGCTAATAATGTGCCATTCCCAGTGTGTAGTATGGAACTGAGGAAAACAGTGGAGCAAGTATGGCGGATTCCATCTAATGTCAATTGGCATGGACTGGATCATTTGTTCGTTCAGGACGGAGGAGGACGTGGAGGAAATTCTCAATAGTGGACCGTGGTTTGTTGGTGGCTACATTGTCGGAATGGATCGGTGGACGTCCGCATTTGATCCTTACTCCTTCAAAGGGATCTCAGCTCCCATTTCGATCAAATTTCCTTGTTTACCGTTATACTGCTGGGACGAAGACAACATAGTGAGAATAGCATCTCGATTTGGTACGCCGATGTACATAGATGGGAATACCTTTCGATGGGGGAAGCATGAATACGCTCGTGTCTGTGTTAAAATTGATCTGGAGAAGAAGCTACCGAATGGAGTTTGGATAGAAGGATCAGCTGGCAGATTTTTTCAACGGGTGGAGTATGAGAAGGTTGATTTGTTTTGTTATCATTGTGGTCGTGTATGACATGATAAGGCTAAATGCCCTGAGGGGGTTGTTCAGGGGATTACAGATCAGGCTATTAATAAACCTGTTGTAGATGAAGCTAGGAAGATAATTCCTGAAGCCAATCCCGGTGTGGTCAAGTCAGAATACGGCCCGTGGATACATGTATAATTCAAAAACAAACGCTTTGTTAAGGAGAATGGTGGTGGAAGACGTATGAATGAACATCAAAACAACAGGATGGAGAATATGGGGATTAACGTTGTGCAGAAAGTAATCCCAACTGAGAAGAAGAATGTGGATACTATAGGTACTCCTGGTATGTTGTCTGATAAAATGCCTGATCAGAAGAAGGTAGTGGATGGGCAGAAGAAAACTGTAAAAGAAAATATGCAACCGATTATTGTCTGTAATAGATTTGATGTTCTTCTTAATGATACTGGAGAAGAACCCGTGAATAGCAATGAGGAGGTTGGCCAGCTGAAGGACTCGGTTATTCACTGCATTGAGGAGACTGATGGGGCTGGAGATACTGGATTGAATCTGAATGATCCAGATTTAATGTATGTTGGTATGGGTGCTCACGGTGGGGGCAATAAGATTAAACTTGCCAAAGAGTTAAGATCTTTGGGACCTCTTGAAACAGGACACAAGAAGAAGAGAAGAGATGGAAGGATGAGTTCCATGTGTGGGGAGGAATCCCCAGCAAAAATATAATGTCTACTCTGCTATTTTGGAATTGCAGGGGGGTTAGGAAGAGGGAGGCCGCCTTGTATTTGAAGGAGATGGTTAGAGAACAGGATGTTTGTTTTATTGGTCTCTTGGAGACTAAGATGACTTATATTGGGAGGAGGGAGGTTGATTACCTCATTTGGAATGATTGGGACTTTTTCCATGTTCCGGCTGCTGGCTTTCAGGAGGATTGCTGGTGCTGTGGGATAAGAAAAATGTGTCATTTGTAGTCAAGGATAGATCTTCTCAAGTGATTATGGGGGATCTCTTGGTTCCAAGATTGGGTTCATGGAAGATTGCCACGGTGTATGGGAGTCGATGTTGCAAAGAAAGGGAGGAACTTTGGAGACAGCTTGAAGAGGGTATGAAGGATGCTAATCCTTCTATCATTTGTGGGGATTTTAACTGTATTTTGAACAAGGAGGAGAAGAGAGGAGGTAAGAGGTTCTTATTTTCCAAAGGACCGAGAGATATGAAACAGTTTATGACGAACTCATATTTTCATGATGTGAGAAGCATTGGACCAAGGTTCACTTGGTGCAACAACAAAGAAGGAGCCTCTCGGATATGGGAAAGATTGGATAGATGTTTGGTGAACTCAGTTTCTCTCCAAAGAATTCCTTCAGCTCTTACTAGGCATCTAGCAAGAGTGGCATCGGATCATAGTCCAATTGCTTTTAAATTGGATGAGAGGATACGTCCCAAGATGAAGAATATCAAATTTGAGGATACTTGGAGGTCCTATTCAGCAGCTAGAAGCATTGTGTATCATTCTTGGAAAAAGAATGATTTTGGTGATAAAAGTGATATCCTTCAGAGGAAAACTAGTAGAACGTTGAAAGCATTGTTTTTTTGGAGCAAAAATAAGTGCAAAAATCTGAATACACTCAAGGAAGATTTGAAAAAGGAAATTCTTGATCTCCAAAACAGAGAAGCTATGGGTGTAGATTGGACTAATGAGGATCTTCTTTTGCTTAGAAGCAAAGTTCACGAGCTCAATGTGACTTTGAATCGGTTAGCTACATGGTGGAATTAAAGGGCTAAAGCTAGATGGCATGAAGAAGGAGACATTAATTCAAAATTGTTCCACAACTTTGCCACGGCTAGAAGAAATGGGAATAGAGTGGTTCAAATTAAAGATGTGCATAATAACATTCAGGAGGAAGATGATCAAATTGAAAAGGTTTTTATTCAATTTTTTGAAGCTAAATGGCAATATAGAACCTGTGAGCTATCAGGTTGGCCGGTGGTATCGGAAAACCAGAAAATGAGCCAGAGAGATGCTGTTGATTTGAGCTCTGAATTCACAGTGGCTGAACTACAGGCTTCAGTATTTCAGCAAGGAAACAATAGATCTTCAGGTATGGATGGAGTCACTTCATCTTTCTATAAATGTTATTGGGCTATTGTGTGGAAAACTTTATGGGAAGCTATTAAGTGCTTCCTAAACTCTTGTCATAAGAACAAGAATTGGAAGATACTCTAATTGTTTTGATTGATAAAATCAAAAACCCTTTAACTCCATCTAATTACAGGCTGATTAGTTTATGCCAGACTAATTATAAAATTGCAGCCACTATTCTAGTTAACAGATTGAAGAAATGTATTTCCAAAATGATCACTGAAGAGCAAATGGCTTTTATGCCGGGAAGGTCTATCTCTGAGCATTGTCTGGTGACTCAAGAGATCTTTCACAAGTTCAAAATATCCAAGAACAAGAAGGGATTGATGGCTCTGAAGCTAGATATGGAACAGGCTTACGATAGCATGGGATGGCCTGCACTTGATCAAATCCTTAAATGGTATGGATTCCCGTGTATGTTTTCTAACCTTCTCATGGAATGTGTTATAGATCTGAGATTTTCAATCATTATTAATGGGAAGAATTCTGAGTGGATTGATGCTCAAAGTGGCTTTCGTCAAGGATGCCCGCTCTCTCCATATCTCTTTATCATGTGCTTCTAGTTGGTTTCTAATAATATTGAGCAGAGGGGACAGGATCTTGGTATTAGAGTCTCTCCTAGAGGCCCTAGGATTACACATCTTTTCTACGCAGATGATGTGTTAATCTTCTCTCATGTCTCCATTTGTTTAGCCAAAGCCTTGAAGAAGATTGTTGAAGATTTTTACAAATGGACGGGCTAAAGGATCAATGTTAGTAAATCTCATATTCTCTTTGGAAAGGTGGTTGGATATCCTATAAAGAAGAAGATTGCCAAGTTGTTTGGTTACAAAATTGTGAAGGAGATGAGCTACCTAGGGATTAAGTTATCCCTTAATAGATTGAAGATGGCTGATTTTCAAGATGTTTTGAGCAATGTCATGGATAGGCTCAATGCATGGGGTAAGAAGACATTATCTTTGGGAGGTAAGATTACTCTTATTTCTAGCTCGTTGTTGTCTATGCCAAACTTTTTAGTAACTCATTCATTAGTTCCTAAAAACGTTTTGTATGAGTTAGAGAAACTTTGTAGAAATTTTCTTTGGCATAAACCGGGTGGAGATCATAATATGCATTATGTGGCTTGGGGAGATCTGTGCAAACCGAGAAGTATGGGAGGAATGGGACTTCAATCTCCTATTATGAGGGTTGGTTCTTTAAGGTCCAAATTGGCTTGGGATTTTTTCAGAAACCTGATTCTCTTTGTTACAAAACTATCAAACACAAATATGGGGATGACATAATGAATGGAACACAGAAGAAGGTAATGTCAAATGCATGGAAAATTTTGCTTGATGGGGGAAGACAGCTGAAGAACATAACCAGATGGGTCATTGGCAGTGGAAATAAGATTAATGTATTAAATGATATCTGGGTGTTGGACAAGTGCATTAACAGATGGCCTACATTTGTGGATTGTGTTGTGTTGGAAGGAATGTATGTCAGCCAATTGATATCGAATGAAGGCCAATGGAATTATACATTACTTCAGGAAGTTTTCCATCCTGATTTTATTCTGTTGATCAACAATATTCAGATTGACCATGGGATGGAGGATCGGAGGGAGCTGTTGAGAATGTACTCGGGTAAGTCTGTTTCTGTTATGTCTTCTAAGTATATTTTGAATTGTAAATGCAATGTGGATGGTGAAGATTATTATACATGGCTGCATAAGCTCAAACTTAACAAGAAAGTTGAGGTGTTTTGGTGGAGGCTTGGGAAATATGCAATCCCCACAAATGTGTTTCTTCACTGCCGAAGGCTTGCTGTGGATTGTTCTTGTGCTAGAGGTTGTAATGCTATTGAGAGCTATGAACACATTATGGTACATTGCAAATTCTTGGTTGCAGACATAAAACAGATGCTTGATTGGGGCATTTCTATTCCAGTTTTCCATTCTCTTAACAGCTGTTTGCAGGAATTAAGAAGGCTGTCTTCTCGGAATCCCGGTATTGTTAAAATTTACTGTACTATTGTATATCTTTCTTGGAAGAATAGAAATGGTGTGAAACATGGCAAATCTGCATTGCCTTCTTCTGTGATGGCTTCAAATGCTTTGTCTTTGGCCATTAATAAAGATAGTCCGTATCTTTCCAACTAGGGAATCAATCTCCTTAGGGAGTCTCGAGAGTCTTGGTTGCCCCCCTCCGAAAGACTGGATGAAGATAAATGTTGATGCGTCTTTGCTTAGATCTAACTGTGCTGGAGTTGGTGGAATTTTCAGAGATCATAAGGGAAGGTTTATTCTTGCATTTGGGGAAAAGAAAGTCCATTGGGATATTACCAAACTTGAACTGGAAGCTATATTCTCGGTTAGGGAATACATTAGGAGTTGGATGCTTGAGTACAAAGGGGTGATTATAGAGAGTAACAACCTCAATGTCATTACTTCCATTCAGAATTCTTTCAAAAAGAATAAGGGGATTGTGGACAGCTGGCCTTCAGAGGTGCTTCTTTTTGTCAATGACTTTCATAAAGTGGTCTTCAATCACGTTCATAGAAATTGTAATAAGGTAACCAATTTATGTGCTACTATGGCTCTTAATAGTTGTTTCTTTTTTGATAGTTTCTCTTTTGATAACATTCCTTCCTTGCTATTGTATTCTATCAAGAAGGAATGTGATTCTTTTTCTTCTTATCAAGTGTAATTATCCTTCTTTTGTTTTAATAATGCAATTGTGATGCAATTCTTCAAAAAAAAAAAAAAGACAAGAATGTCTGCTGTCCCCATACTTGTTTATTCTTTGTTCTCAGCTCTTGACCAATGGGTTTAGTCAATATGATAATTTGAGCATCAAAGTGGCTGCGACATCTCCCAAAATATCACATTATTCTATGCTGATGACATTATTATTTTCTTTGAAGCTAAGGCTTGGGATTTGAAGAAGATTAGAAAGATTGTTTATAATTACTATAAGTGGACTGGGCAAAGTGTTAACTTTCAAAAATCTTCAGTTATTTATGGTAATTTTGTTTCTTGATCTTAGAAGGAAATTATTTCAAAGTTGTTGAAGTTTAGGGAAGTTAAAGAGCTAAAGTTTTTGGGTGTTGAAATGGATTTAAGGAGACTTGTGTCATCTTATTTTTTACATATCCTTGAGAAAGGTGCTGGGAAAATAAATGGTTGGGGCAACAAATTCTTTTCTTTGGCTGGTAAAATGGGTTTTATCAAAGCTGTGATTTTATCAATTCCAATTTTTTATGCAACTCACTCTTTGGTTCCATTGAGTATCATGAAGGAAATTGATAGGATGTGCAGAGAATTCTTATGGAATAAACAGGGTGGTGTTCGTAGCATTCATTATATGGCATGGAAGAAACTCTGCAAACCGCTGGATTAAGGACGAAGAGGTATTCATTCTGTTGTTACTGCGGTTGGACCTTTTAGAGCCAAATTTGGATGGAATTTTATTAATAATCCTAATTTAATTCTTAACAAATCATTGAGGAGCAAGTATGGTGAAGACATTTGGCATTATAGCATTAACAAAAAACTGCGCGTCCACCTGGAATATTATCATTAATGGCTCAGATTTTCTTTGGCCATTTCTACGGTGGAGGTTGTCGTCCGGAAATTCAGTGGATACTCTCAAGGATGTGTGGATTTTGGATAGAAGTATTGAAAAATGGCATACTTTTGTAGCTGTGCTAGAAGGTGAGTTTCCATCTGTTGATAATTTTATCAATAATGGGAATTGGAATAGAAATGAATTGAATAAGTATTTTGGTATCACTTTGGTTGATACTATTTTGAAAATACAATTTTTTCATGAGACATCTGGAGATCATTTGGAATTCTATAACAAGTTTTCAGACAAGTCCATTTCTCGAATGGCAGCAGAAGTTAATCTGGATTTAAATGATCAAACAAGTAACTAGAAATAGATGAAGAAATTTCATCTTTCTCCCCGTGTAGAATGTTTCTGGTGGAGAATTTTAAACAAAGCTTTGCCTACGTTTGATTTCTTAATGCAAAGGAAAATTCTGGAGTGTTGTCTTTGTCTGAGATGTTGCATAGCGGTAGAAGATGAAGAGCATGTCACGGTGAAATGTGAAAAATTAGTTCATGTTATTTAGTTGCTTAACGATTGGGGATTTGTTGTGCCAATTTTTAATTCTTTCTTGGAGTGTATTTATAGTTTGGAACTTCTCTCTTCTACAAATTTGTTTATTGCTAATCTCAACTGCACTCTGATATTCTTTTCTTGGAAGAGTAGGAATTGTGTTCAGCATGGTTCCACAGAATTTGGTTGGTGTTATATTTCTTCAAATGCTCTTAGTATTACATTAAATTCAACAAAATTAAATAGCTATTCAGACCACTGGGGTGTTAATCAGTGATCGCTATCTCATACTTGGCACCCTCCTCAATCCGGATGGATCAAATTTAATTTTGATGCTACTTTGGTGAAGTCTAATGAAGCCAACTTTGGTGGCATTTTTAGAGACTCTAAAGAAAGGTTTTTACTTGCTTATGGAATCAAAACAATTCATTGGGATAGCGGATTGCTAGAGCATTTTGCTTTTAGATTGTTGAAGAAAATCATTCATGATTGGAAAATTGAAGCCAACGACATTGTGATTGAAGGTGATAATCACAATGTCATCAAGTATCTTCAAGGATCGGTTGATAAAGGGGTTGGCTGAGATAACTTTGGCTCGGTCGAAGACTTCTCCTTTTTAAAGGATTTTGGGAATATTATTTTTCATTTCACGCATAGAAAGAGTAATAAGTTGGCCTATTTTTGTGCTAACATGGCTTTATTAGGCGATTTCTTTTGGGATGATCTTAATGCTAATAATATTCCTCCTTTATTTTTTTTTTTAATTTGTTAAAGGAGGTTTGTGATAGATTTCCTATCACATAGTAGTTTGTAATAATTTCTTCTCTTCAATGCAAATTGTATTTCTTTCAAAAAAAAAAAACATTTATAAGAGACACCAAGATTTTTATATGGAAAATTATGAAAAGAGGAAAAACATGGGGCCTGACCCAATTTAAATTAATCCACTAGTATTTGCAATTGATTATAAATGAGGCCCTTCATTGGAGTGAAGGCCTTGGCTTAATGTAACAAATAGACACCATATAAATTGTATTACATGATGGAAATTGGAAGAATCGATATTAATATGTTAGTTTGGTCGACAGGACCATAGTCGGCGGGCAACGGATCGGAAAGATCGTTGTCTGGCGATGAAGGTCGAAAGGATTATAATCGGCGGGCGACGAAGGTTGGAAGGACTGTTGTCAGCAGGTGATGGAGGACGTAAAGATCATTATTTGGTGATGGAGGTCGTAAGGACTGTTGTCGGGCGAAAGGACCATTGTCGGGTAAAAGTCAAAGAATATTTGGAAGCCGAGTGGAAGTCTAGCGTCAGTCGTCGACCGAGTAAAAATCCAGTGTTAGTTCATGGCCGAGAATAAGTCCAATGTCAGTTGGTGGCCAGAAAGAAGTCTGGCGTCAATTCGTGGTCGGGCAGAAATCCAGCGTTAGTTGGTGGCTGGGCAAAAAATATGATGTCAGTTGTTGGACGAGCAAAAATCTAGGGTCACTTGTGGTCGGGCTGAAGTCCGACGATGATCAATGACGAGTTTGGTGGCAAAAAAACTCTCTTCCTTCTCTTCTTGCTTCTTGCTTGGTATCCGCCACCATGAGAAATTAGGGGTCTATTGATAGTTTCCTTAGAGTGACATGGGAGCTAAATTGGAGGAAGATCAAGAGTAAATTGGGAGTTGATTGAATGCACGGCCGATGTTGAATCTCTTGATCGTGGACCATTTATTGGGCATTTGAATGTCTTAATGATATCAAAATTCGGTGATCTTGAGCTTGTTGGATTCGTCTAGTAGATCCACTCGATTTGACTAAAAGCATGTCTCGTTTCAAAAATGTTTGGTAATCTAAATTATGGTTTGAACCTTCCAATTATGCTTTGGGTCTTTAATTTGGACTCATTTGGGCTCGGATTGAGTTGAATTTGGTGTCGTTGGGTTCGTATTTTCAAGACTTTCAGTTCGGCTGTAAGTTTGCTGAAATCGAAGTTCAGATGGTCCCGAATTTAATTTTTGAAGTTTCCAACTTAATTTTGCCTCGAGATTCATGCCCGATCAAGATAATTTTTTTATGATATGTCATCTTATGGAAAAAAAAAAAACATAAAAATATAAAAACAAAACAACAAGGGGCCAACCACTTAGTTTTCAATTTAATTACTTAAAAAAAAACTGCTTCATGTAAAAATAATTATATAAAATAAATGAATAAGTAGAAAAAATGTAAGTCTAAAATGTTTATTCAAAATACCTAAATATTATTTTAATTATAAGAAAATTAAAAAAAATTATAATAGCAACAGTATTAAAAATTACATACAAATAAAAGAAAATAGTATAAAAATAAATAGATAAGCAAATTAAAAATTAAAATAATAATGATAAAACATCATAGCACCATCCACGTGGTGACTTAGTTTTATTTGCATATTAAAAATTTTTCCACCTATTTTTCATTAATTGAATTTAAAAATAATCAGATTTTAAAATTTTGCCAATTGAAAATGCTCTCTAGCTATCAAATATTCTCATCAATTTATAACTCTTTTTTCTATTAAATTAAATTTAGTTAAAGCAAATTTTGAGCCATATCGAATAAATTAATTAAAACTCTTTCAATATAAGCATATTTAATTGAGCATAATGGCCATTTAAATTCTGTTCCACCCAATTTGTTTAGTTGCATTTATTGTACTAGTTCTTTTAAATAAATATATTTTATATCTGAACATTCTGATATATATATATATATATATATATATATATATATATATATATATATATATATATATATATATATATAAATATATATATAGTCATGAATTATTAGTTTTATAAAATCCAGAACAATTTCAATTGCTCTCATTCAATAGCAAACCAAAGCCCATCCGATTTTTTGTAGATAAAGATAAGTGTTAGAAAAGATAATATTTATTAAATTTGATCATCAAACTGAATTTAGCTTAAAAAAAAATTAAAAGTTTCACAAACTGCTTAAAAAAAATTCTTTCCAAAGTTTGATTTGTTCTTAATTGATAGAAGCTATTAAGTGGGTTGCCTCTTTTTTTGGTGATAAGAAGTCATTTCTCTTGATGAAATGACTACTCATTGATGATGGTGATAAGATATATATATATATATATATATATATGTATGTATATGATGATAGCATGGTAGTAAAGTAGTCAACTAATTCTTCTATTGATATTATATAGCAAGGAATGATTGTTGGATAGAATGATGATGGCGATATTGGGCCAATATTGCAAGGAAAGCATTTCCATTTCCTTCTTGCTGAGTTTTCTGTAGTTGTTTAAAGTGCTCATTGTGCAAGTCTGATCCTACTATGACTCATATCATAATCAACATGATTTAATCACTTCATTTGTGTGGATAAGAAAAGCTTCAGGAGGATAATAGGTTGTCATTCACAATGGAATCTATTGAGAGATATGGCACCTTTTGGTCTTTTTTTCATAAGATTTGTTCGATAAGGATTTGAATATTATTCATTTTAAAAATACAACTTGTCATACTATTTGGAACCTAACAAAAACAATGTAATGATAACAAAATACTATCAAATGAAGATGAGTATTTGATAAAATTAGTCGTATTTATTTTGTTTCATACAATTATTTTATCAAACAATTATCTCCTTGAGAGAATATATATATATATATATATATATAATTTCAAAAACCTCCTGACTCAAATGCAAGTATGACTTTTGCCTCACAATCTAGTGGTCAAAATTAGAGAAGAAAACTTTCCTACAACAAATGTGAAGAATCATATATAGTTATAGTACTTGAGTATAGAAAAATCTTATTGCATGAAGTAATAAAAAATAATAATATGTAAACACAAGAAATACTGTTGAAGCTGAATAAATATAGTGGATCTTGGTTGTGCTTTGTGACAGCTAGATTGTCATAAGTAGTGCAAAAAATTCTATCCATAATGACATGACTAAATACATTGAGATAGACCAACAACTAAAATATTAAAAAATAAAAATAAATGTACTTGCCCATTTAAGGAGAATATTATATTATGTGTGGAATCCAAACGCCAATGAAAATAGGTCACATCACTAATACATGGTGTGTGCATAATTATGCACACACCATGTATAACGTTATACATAATATGTGGATTGACGATATGACCCCATTTCATTGAATTCTAGACGCGAGTTACATCCACACTCTATATGTAATAATTTCTCCTATCTAAAAAGACATTTTGATTGCAACAATCTAGAATTTAAATGCAAAGTAAATTCACAATATTTTATATAATTTAACATGTTTGATTGGTTGTATAATAAATTTAAGAGAGAAATTTTTATGATTGGATTCCTATAAAATAAACCTCTACATATTATTTTAACATTTTTCAATTAAATTGCAAATTATAAATATATCAATAAATTACTTTACATTCTTTTTTTCATATAATCAAACAAAATTTTTAAAATTCCTACATTCCTTCTACACTGTTCTCAAAATAATTCAAACCAAATGACCCCTAAATGATATTCAAACAAACTCTCAAACTGCTAATATCCCTCGCCAAGTTTTACCTAAAATGAGTTTTGAAAGCTTAAATCAACAAACAAATAGGAATGATCAACATAAACAACTCAATCTGAAAAAGAAGTATTTGAATAATCTTAAATTCATGGCCCGTACCTTTCCATAACAATAACTCTTATCTATAGCAACCCAATAATAGTTTATGAAAAACCATTTTCCACCATAGCAATCATTCATCTATAAATAATTTTACATTTCTATTATATAGGTAATTCTAATTTTCAAATTAAAAACTAATTTTCAAATTTATTTCTTTTAAAAATAGTTATGTCTCACTTAATTATATATAATTTTTATTTTCATCTACATATAAAATAAAAGAATAAAACTCAACCACAAAAACTCCCATTTTTACCGTCTTATCTTCCATTTTTCTAACTTTCAAGATTATATCATCTGCCCAATCTAAAAATACGCAAATAAAATTGCTTCCGAGGAACAGAAACAGAAAATGTAACAATCACTAAGATTGGGCGAGAGCCTTTACATTATTTATACCGCATAAAATTAGGTCAAAGAGACTTATGATCTGTTACCTCTAAACTTTCACAAAGTTGGAGAAAAAAAAAAAAAAAGGTTTAGACCAGATCCTTAAATCTTACAAATTGCAAATCTCCTTCGTAAGTCGGGAAACAGGAGTGATTCCAGCTGCGTTGATTCATTTTGCTACTCAAAGAAAAGAATTAAAATACTATACGAATTTTACGACAATCACAAGGGAGTTCTGCAAAGAACACAACGAAGCAAGCTAATCCAACCTCAAGGTGACAAAATCCTATGTTCCCAACCTACCAAATTCTCTTCAGTCAGTTAGCACAAATCTTAATATAGTGAAATACACTTCACCTTTAAAACGAGAATAAAGTTTCATATTATATATAGCCATACAAACTTTTTGTCAAATCTAAAATGAGCGGGAGCTACACACTAAGAAAGCAGAAGGCATAAATCAATTTAGCACTTCAATAACAAGTTTGTGATATTTAGATTTAATATTATGCAACTTGGCATTTTAATTATATATTACTTCTTACCAATTTTGAAGGCTTAAGAAGATTAATGAAGAAGAGTTGGGGAAACCGAGATTCTTTTGGAGAAAATTAGCTACTACCTCTACCAAGCAAGGCATGTTTGAAACTGATTCATTTTTTTTATTTTTTTTTTTCTACTTGCTTTATTTATGTTGTGTTTGTTTAGTTTTAGTTTCACAGGAAGCTTTTTTTTTTTTTTTTTTTTGAAATATCTAACAAAGTGTTTCCACAGTTCCAGAAGATAAAAGTTTAGAATAAATTTTCTATTCTACCTAATTAACATAAAACAATGTTACAAATGATAGATATTATTCTCAACTGGAAAAACTATGACTGGTTTTTTGAGCAAAACCATTGTTGTATGATCCCATACCATCATACATGATAATTATACAAAATTGACTGAGTTACGTTAAGAAAAGTGGGGCTTCCTCGTAGTCACAGCAGCAATAGGGCACATCAAATACAACAAATAAAGTCAAAATAACTTAAATGGCTATCATAATGTCATTTGGAGTTCTTCATACCTTATTATTCAGTTGATAGATTTCAATCATCATCCTTGAACTCTCTGGTAAGAGAAGAACATATCAATGTTTTCATCATGAGGATGTTTAGAAAGCTCGCAAATTCATTTTATGAATTTATTTGAAAAGAATGAAAGAATTCCCCGCTGGTCTTATCAAAGAAACTATAGCTAGAAAAAGATTGTTTTTTCCCTACCAGCTCGCTCTGGTTTCTGATGCAAAGCTAAATTAAGAAACCTACTAAGAAAATCTAATGATTAAAACAGTAAAGATTGAGTGAATCAGTTTATTCAATTTTAATACAAGCTAACCCGTTCTTCTTCCCATAGTAGTAAACTTGTAATGATTTACCTCATGCCATACTTGAAATGTTAAAAAAAGCCATTATTCTAAATGTTGAAATCCAGCCGTTCGCAGTACAAAGGATCCAACGGACACAAAGATCAATCCGTGGGATACTCTCATGGATCACGCCATAATGAAGGAACAAATTTAGGAAAGATTTTATGTATTATTTATGTATTAAATCTGCAATTTATTATTTCCTCATTATGATATCTTGTATAGATCTATAAATAGGGAAGATTGTAATGAATAATTTCAAGTTTTTCCCTCTCAAATTCCTGGTTTCAACATGGTATCAGAGCGCCAGAGGGGTTGAAGATTCCTGGTTTCAACATGGTATCAGAGCGCCAGAGGGGTTGAAGAGGAAAAAACTTCGTGAAAAAGGCCTTTATTGCGGTAGACTGAAAGTCGTCGAAGGAACGTCGTCGAGCAGCCACGAACGAGCCGAAGAAGCAGTGAAACCAATCCGACAGGAAGGAGCGAAGCCGCCCGATCGAAACCATCCATGCGGAAGTCGAAGCCGATCGGAAACCCGATCCGATCGTGGGACACCGACGAAACTGTTGGACTGTGGGGGGCAGATAGGGCGTCTCCTGTTGGTATCAGAGCGAACGGCAAGGGTATCATACCAAACGCTCGACCGAGCGACCAGCTGAACAGGCGAAATCGCCGAGTATTCGTTCTAGCCGGGCAGGCTACGAAGGGAAGAGAGATCCCATCACCAACCCGTGCGCACAATTTCGCACGCAGGACTCCTGCGACTCGCGGACGAAGCCACTGGCAGGAGGAAGCCACGGCGACCAAGCTCTTGATCGGCACGCCTGCGTGTGACTTGAAGGGGACCGCGCCCGTGCCCTAGTCCAATCCGAGCCTCTTTAAGGCTCCACCGGTTCTTTTTGTGTTTTTGTAACTCAAAAAAAAAAATTCGACCTTCGTTGTCGAATAGAAAAAAAATCAACCTTTATTGTCGAACGAAAAAGAAATTTTTGAAAGCCTTCATTGCTACTCAATGTCTGAAATTAATTCCTCCCAAAGCGTTGAGCAAAATGAGGAATCTATGGCGCACCAAGGACGAGGTGACCTTCAAAGCATTCAACCTTCCTATCGTCTAAATGGGAAGAACTATCTAAAGTGGTCTCAATTTGTGAGGACCTACTTGAAGGGGAAAGAGAAAGTACATCACCTCCTTGGAGGAGGACCAAAATAAGGAGATCCTAAATTTGAGGTATGGGATGAAGCAGACTCCACGATTATGTCATGGTTGTGGAACTCAATGACTCCAGAAATTAGTGATACATTTATGTTCCTTTCGACTGCAAAGGACATATGGGATGCGGCCAGACAAACCTTCTCCAAAGCTCGTGATGCGGCTCAAATCTTTGAAGTTAAAGTCAAAGTTGGAAGCACGAAGCAGGGGAGTAAGACCGTGACGGAGTATGCCACCATTCTACAAAATCTGTGGCAAGAACTTGATCACTATAGGTGCATAGAAACCAGATGTCCAGAAGATGCTGCGATCCTAAAGAACTTTATTGAAAAAGAAAGAGATTATGATTTTCATGCAGGACTAAATGCAGAATTTGACCAAGTTAGAGTTCAAATTCTTGGCAAGAAGAAGACGTCATCACTCAATGAAACCATTTTCCTTATCCGCGCAGAAGAAAGCCGACGAGGAGTGATGTTAGAACCGAAGGAAGTTGAAAGCTCAGCAATGGTGATGAACAAAGAATCGTCATGGAAGGAGAAGGGTAAAGATTCTTCAAAGTTCAAAGACAATAACTCACTTTGGTGCAGCTATTGCAAAAAGTCAAGACACACAAAGGAAGCGTGCTGGAAAATACATGGAAAACCCCCGAGCAAGGAGTGGAATCAAAAGGGTGAAACAAGAAGCACATCACATGCCAACAATATTACAAGTAAGCCAGAAGCACAGTCCAGCCTTGGAGAATTCAATAAAGAAGATATTGATAAATTAAAACGACTCCTGATATCTCTTGAAAAACCAAATGTTTTTTCTTCACTTGCACTCTCAGGTAAGACTCCAATTTCTTTTAGTTTAAGTGCTTCCAGAAATCATCTAAAAGAATTATGAATAATTGATTCAGGAGCCACAAATCACATGACCCACTCACCTACCCACCTCATAAACTATACTCCTTGCCCAAACAACAAGAAAATCATCACTGCTAATGGTTCTCTTACAAAGGTAGCTGGCCAAGGAGACATCATATTATCTCCCTTACTCACCCTGAAAAATGTCCTCCATGTACCACAATTATCCACAAATCTAATATCAATACAGAAACTTACCAATGATCATAATTGCCAAGCATTATTTAACCCTACTTATTGCTTATTTCAGGACTAGAGATCGGGGAAGAAGATTGGACTTGCTAAGGAGAAAGCAGGATTGTACTACCTGAAAGAACCAAACCAATCTAAAAATAGTTGTTCTATGTTATCCCTAGTCGATAGGAATTCCACTATTTGGCTTCATCATTATAGACTAGGACATCCATCTTTTGATGTCCTAAGACATATGTATCCACAACTTTTCCAGAAAATAAAAAATAAAAATTTTCATTATGAAATCTGTGAGTTGGCCAAGCATAAAAGAACCTCATTCCCAAACAAAAGTGAGAGATGTGACACTCCTTTCTACCTTATTCATAGTGATATATGGGAACCCTCAAAAATCCCCAATGTCTCTGGGGCATGCTAGTTTGTGTCTTTCATTGATGATTGCACTAGAGTCTCTTGGATCTATCTCCTTAAAAATAAATCTGATGTTAGTACCATTCTTCCAATCTTTCATTCCATGATCCAAAATCAATTCAGGGTAAAAATACGGAGATCCACTCCGATAATGCCAAAGATTATTTCAACCAAACCCTTTCCCCCTACTTCCAGAGTGAAGGGATCATCCATGAGTCCTCATGTGTTCACACCCCACAACAAAATGGGGTTGCAGAGAGGAAAAATGGCCACCTTCTAGCCACCACCCGAGCTTTCCTATTTCACTACAATACACCAAAATCCTATTGGGGGGAAACTCTTTTAATTGCAGCTTATCTCATAAACCGATTACCTTCAACAGCCTTAGGCCTCAAAACTCCAATGGAGACCTTGTCCTCTTTTTACCCAGAGTTTCGAATCCATCATAATCTTGCACCCAAAATCTTTGGATGCACTGCCTATGTTCATATTCATAGCCAGGAGCAAGGAAAATTAGATCCAAGAGCACTCAAATGCATCTTTGTTGGATATTCAGTTATCCAAAAAGGTTATAAGTGTTATCATCCACCCACAAGAAAAACCTTTGTCTCTATTGATGTTACCTTTGATGAGCAAAATTCCTATTTTTCAAAAACTCATCTTCAGGGGGAGACTAAACTTGAGGAAGATTCTCTAAATTCATGCTCCTGAATGGGTATCAACAGAGTCAAGAGGATCATACATTATTCTTCAAACACTCAGACTCAGGGGGAGTCACAATATTATTAGTGTATGTTGATGATATTATTTTAACTGAAGATAATGAAGAGGAGAAAGTCAGTTTAAGGAAAAGTCTTACTAAGGAATTTGACATCAAAGAACTTGGTAGATTAAAATACTTCCTCAGAATTGAAGTAGCTCACTCCAGCAAAGGAATCTTCATTTCACAACAGAAATACATCAAAGATCTTCTAAAAGAAACAGGTAAACTAGCTTGTAAACCAGCACCGACACCAGTAGAACTAATCTTAAACTGGAGGAAGCTAAAGAAGATACAAATGTAGATAAAGGGACCTACCAAAGACTTGTAGGGAAATTGATCTATCTCTCCCACACTATACCAGACATAGCATTTGCTGTAAGCATGATCAGTCAGTTTATGCAGAATCCAAAGCAGATTCACATGCAAGCGGTAGACAAGATATTACACTACCTAAAAGGAAGACCAGGAAAAGAAATTCTCTTTAAGAGAGATCGATGAATAACCTTAGAAGTATACATGGATGCTGACTACGCAGGGTCACCGGTAGATAGAAGATCTACCTGTAGGTATTGCACATTTCTTGGAGGCAACTTAGTGACAAGGAGAAGCAAGAAACAGAATGTGGTGGCAAGATCTAGTGCAGAAGCAAAATACCGAGCTATGGCCTTGGGAATCTGTGAGCTACTACGGATTAAAATAATCCTAGAAGACTTAAAGGTTAAGTGGGATGAGCCCATGAAGTTACATTGTGACAACAAATCAGCAATCAACATAACTCACAATCCAGTACAGCATGATAGGACCAAGAACATAGAAGTGGACAGACATTTTATTAAAGAAAAACTAAACAATGGTCTAGTAAGTGTCGATCATGTATCATCAAAGGATCAACTTGTAGATATCCTTACTAAAGGATTGGAGAGTTCTGCCTGTCTCAGAATGATTGACAAGTTGGAGATGACAGATCCATATTTTCCAGCTTGAGGGGGAGTGTTGAAATCCAGCCGTTCGCAGTACAAAGGATCCGACGGACACAAAGATCAATCTGTGGGATACTCTCATGGATCACGCCATAATGAAGGAATGAATTTAGGAAAGATTTTTAAGTATTATTTATGTATTAAATCTGCAATTTATTATTTCCTCATTAGGATATCTTGTATAGATCTATAAATAGGGAGATTGTAATGAATAATTTCAAGTTTTTCCCTCTCAAATTCCCGGTTTCAACACTAAATACCAATCCCTGTTTAAAACTTTTGTTCCAAATGATTTGGAATTCTATTTATAATTACCATGAATTCACGTATTACAAGCACCAAATTTAGAATAATTTTCCCATGATCTAAAAAACAAAAGAATGGTTTTAGGTTCCTTAATAATCACAAAAGCAACAATAATTCTCTGAATTTATTTGTGCTGATGACAGTTTTAGTCCCTAGCTTCAATCAACTCGTCATGCAAATGATTGTGATAAAACGAAAGTAAATATTTTTCTTTCAATAGTTCTTTGATTACAATCGAAGTGATGGTAACTTCAGTAGTTCATTTCTCAATAATTACCTTTGCCACTCAATACCAATCCATTGCATTTTAACAAGTCTAATAAATTTCAATTTAGTAAATCTCTCTTCTCTTATTTCTACATATTTTTTCATTCAAATAAATTAACCAAATTCATTATCCAATAAAAAAAGAACATTATGAGCAATTTTACCATCAAAAGTACACAAATAGTTTCTTCTATATCATCATTAAATCAAAATTTTGGAATCTATAATATTTATAAATTTCATTATTTAACACTTAATAATATTTATAACAATTATTTATCCATCCACTGTCACTATTAACATTTAGTTGAATTGATTCATCATTATGATTAGAATCCACTTCAGTTTCAAATGCAACGACTTGATTAATTTCTAAATTTTCAATTCATGCTTTAAACAAATTAATATTGTTACAAATTTAATTTTGTTTATTTCATTATTCAACCAATTGATTTTACAGAGTGGCCAAAATCTCATCCCTTTGATCAGTCGTTAACCTGATATAGAATCCTGCTTCTAAGTGTCAATTGACCAACGGCCCTAATTTTATGAGTGTAGGGTTTCTAATAAAAATAAGATGATGCAATCAATATAGCTCCAACAAAAGATATTAGAATTCACATATCTAAGTCTACTATTTGCACAAGATTTTTTCCTTGGTCCAACTTCAAAATACATGAAAATCAAGACCAACTGATAGTAAAAGTTCGATTAATTAAAAAAACTCCTGAGAAATTTGGACCCAGAAAAAAGAGAGAAAACAATTGAAAATCTATGCATTTTGACATCAAAATCTTATATATTTACTTATTGGTTCTTTAAACTGCTATGCAAATAGACAGTATTTGTTGATGGAATGTGAATTTGTGTACAAACAGCTTGTCAAGCTGCCTGGCCTCATACAATGAAAGCAGGAAATTATGGTGCAACCAATTTAATGCAAACATCAATTTTTTATATGCATATTTAATTTTATGCAACTTAGCATTTTCATTATTTTACTTTTCAAACAATTTTGAAAGCTTAAAAAGATTAACAAAGAAGAATTGGTAAAACCAAAATTCTTTTGGAGAAAACTGTTAACATTCATAGAAAGGCATGTTTGAAACTGTTTCACTTTTCGTTTTATTTATATTATGTGCCCGTTTGCCTTTTTTTTCTAAAGTAAAAAAATGTTATTAATTCCGCTATATATATATATATATATATATATATATATATATATATATATATATATATATATATATATATATATATATATATAATACTGATGGTTTCTAAAACAGATGTAAATATCTAAAAAAGTGTTTCCACTGTCCATAAGATAACATTTATTTTCAAAGAGAATAAAACAGATCACCAAACCTATTTTCTCTACTCGATATCTGTTATCTAGAAAACATTAAACAACAATGAATACGGCCTGAGCTATGCTAAATTTCCTATTTTCAACACATTTAACATAAAACAATGGTTACAAATCATAGATATTATTCTCACCCTAACACAAATTGGTAACTGTTACTGTACCACTTATACATGAAAATTATACAAAATTGAATGAGTGACATCAAGGCAAGTTGGGCTTCCTCGTAATCACAGTAGCAATAGGGCACATCAAACACAACAAATAATGTCAAAATAGCTTAAATGAATATCATAGTGTCATTCATGGAGCTCCTCATACCTTATTTAGTTGATAGATTTCAATCATCATCCTTGAACTCTCTGATTAGAAAAAATATATATATCAATGTTTTTTTATCATGAGGATGTTCAGAAAGCTGGTCAATTGATTTATATGTATTTATTAAAAAAAAGAAAAAAAAATCCCCACAGGACTTATCAAAGAAAGTATAGCCAGAAAAAGATTGTTTTCTTCCTACTAGGTCGGCGCAGGTTTCCGATGCTAGTTAAATTAAGTAACCTACTTAAAAATTTTATTGATTATTGATAAAAAGGTAAAGATCTAGTGATTCAGGTTATTCAATTTCAATACAAGCTAACTTGTTCTTCTTCCCATAGAAGAAACTTGTAATGATTTATCTCATGTCATACTTGAAGTATACTAATCCCTGATTAAAACTACTGTTGCAAATGAATTTGGAATTCTATTTTATAATTACCATGAATTCGAGTATTACAAGCACTAAATTTTGAATAATTTCCCATGATCTGAAAACCAAAGGATGATTTTAGGTTACCCAATAACCTCAAAAGCAACAACAACTCTTAGAATTTATTTATGCACTCATGACAATTTTTGTCCCTTGCTTCAATGAATTAAACTCATCATGTAAATGATTGTGATAAAACATTGGCAGATATTTTTCTTTTCAAAGTTCTTTGATTTCAATCCTAGTGATAGAAAGTTCCCTTCTCAATCTTTACCTTTGTTTCTCAGTACGCATCCAATAAAATTTAACATGCCTGATAAATTTTAATTTAACAAGTCTCGCTTGTCTCTTATCTTACTTAATTCTTCATTAAAACAAATTAACCAAATCAACTATCCAAAAAAAAAAAGGGATCAATTTTACAAAAAAAAAGTACACACTTTTGCTATGTCATCATTTACATCAACATTTTGGTATCTAAAATTTTCATAAATCTCCTTATTAAACAATTATAATATATATCATAATTATTCCCCCATCCACTATCACTATTAACTTTAAGTCGAATTAGTTCATATTATGAATGAAATCTACTTCAATTTCACATAAAAGAACTTTATTAATCTTCAAATTTTCAATTCATAATTTAATCAAATTAATATCATCGTATTTTGATTTTTGTTTATTTAATAATTCAACCAATTGACTTTGCAGAGTGGCCAAAATCACATTCATTTCATGATTTGTTGAGTTAACTTGAAATTGAATCCTGCTTTTGAGTACCATATTGGTAAAACCTAAGGCTTTAATTTAAAGGGTCTAGGATTTTTAATGCAACTGGGATAATGTAAAAAATATAGCTCACAAAAAAAAATTAGAATTTACATAGCAAAGAGCTTTTTTTTTTTTTTACATAGCAAAGAGAGCTAATAACACAAAAGATCTTTATATTTAGGTTTAAACTTGAAAATGCAAGAAAATCAAGACCAAATGATAATATAAAGCCCAATTAATTCAAAAATAACAAATGAGAAACTTGAACCGAAATAAAATAAAGAGCAATTGAATTTTTATACAATAATTGAATACTTAGTTGCATTTAATTTGTTCAAAATGAAGAACTCTCGCAAGACCAACAACAAAATAATTTAAAAAAAATAAAAGTGATATCTTCTCCCAAGTTTCATATCGAACATCCAACAAGCACACAAAATTGGAAAATACAAACTTTAAGATTTCATTAAATCAAAGCCAAAAATCATCAATGCCTTAGATTATTCATCTCTTTATAATCAGCAAAAAATTGCAAATCACAGCCTCTAGAATTATTCTGGAGTTCAACAATCTAATAGTTGTTTTCGTAAGCAAAAAATTGCAAATCACAGCCTCTAGAATTATTCTGGAGTTCAACAATCTAATAGTTGTTTTCGTAAATAGCCTAGAATCAGCCTTGCCACAGAATTCAAGTAGCACCAAAGTAGACCCATTTTAATCATGGGAGGAAAAAAACAAGGGAATGAGCATCATTGCATATAGTTACGTGTGATCCTCACAACAATTAAAAATAGGATAGGCATATATGGTTACTAACACAAGAAAGGCCATTAAAAATTGGTGGTTTTCTCATCCAAGTGGCTCCTAGGATTTATAAAAACATAAGCTACAAATATTATGAAAACAACATGATAGAATGCTAGACTTTGGCCTTTATTGTAATTTTTATTTATTGATTTTTTTTACTTTTTTGTCTATTTCGGGAGGGGAGATGGATTTACATACATATCATAAAATTCTTAAATATTCACATATCTAACATATAAATATTTATATTTACTTATATACACTCAAATCTCTAAATCATATCAAATTTATCATTAATATTAACTTATTTAAAGTAAAACACATTTTTATGTATACACTTTTATGTGATTTAGACAATATATAAGTAAATATAAAGATTTATGTGTTAAATATGTAAATACATAAACATTTTGGGATATGCATATAAATCACTCTTTCTTTTTTCAATTTAGCAAGATTGTTCGTCGCCTAAATGATTTGCTTGAGCTAGTATCTTCTCGATCTTGAAATTTGTGGTCCAATAAAATTATTAACAAGAATATTTGAGTTGAATATCTTTTCTCTAATCAATGAAGATATTATTCATACTATACAGGACCAAAAAAGCTATCACCATAAGAAAAGATCCACCTTTACTTCTGATAAGATATTAAATCACCATGCAGAATCATTAGGCCTTCTATATTTCATAAAAAGAAGTTAGTTATGCCCCAACAATATGTATATTTTCATTTTTATTTCAACACCTTTAAAAGGGAAATTCTCTATTATGATAAATCAAAATGTCTTTCCATTTTTGGAATGCTTGAACAAGGTTATATCTTAAATATGTTCTATTGCTCCCATATATACCTGATTGTTGACAACAAAATGATTACTAACCCACAAAATTCCTGGTGAATTTTTTGTCTTACTAAACTTATTTGGGCCTTTATTAGACTAAAGGTATCATGGGTAAATCAAGATTACGTGCAACCCATTCAACCTATTCCTTAGCTATGAAAAATCAAATAGCTTAATCATTGACTAACAATCCAAAATAACATCTGCAAATGTAGAAGATAGGGTATTCTATTGAAGTTACATATTTCCAATACTTATAATTTCTTTATGAAGACATGAATCAAGCACTTGCTTCCCACTACACACAACAATGCATTTTCCTAGTGAAGATGTAATCAACAAAATGGCAAATATTGTACCTTCGATCAAGATAACGTGGCTGAATGCCACTTCCTTGGCATGTGGTGCACGTTAAAGCTCCAGCACCTTCACAATTGATGCATTGGGATACTTCACTTTCTCCTCCACCAACAATTACAGTTACAGTTCCTTTTCCAGTGCAAAACCTGCATTGCTCTGAAAATTCAACAATTCTGTTTAATTTTCCGCTCCTTCAGTAACCCAACAAGAAAAGTTTTAAAATAAGAATGAAGCAATTTGTTAACTAGTAAAAATATGAAATTTTAAGTTATTAGCATAAATTACTTGTTTGAGTTTGCTCGTCATAGGCACTAGCCTAAAAGCAGGGGCTCAATCCTACCAAGTATTACATGAGGTGCCAAATCTATTTAACAAACATTTTTTTTCACAACTTCTATTCATTTTTTTCTAATCCTTCAAAATTTATCTACCCTTTTTTTGTGCATATTCTATCTTTTATTGTATATTCCCAAATTACTTAAGTCTATTCTTAGCTACCTTATTTTCAATAAATACTACTCCATTAATGAATATAGAGTAGATAAAATTAATATGCCTACTAAGTGTTGGATTAGGTGTCAAACCTATTTTGTGCACATCTTGTTGCACAATTTCTAGTCATTTTTTTTCTAATCCTTCAACATTAATTTTATAAGTCCATCTTATTGGTGTATATTCTACCCTTTATTATATATTCCCAAGCCACTTCTATTTTTAGCTAACTTATCTTCAATAGATGCTACTCCATTAATGAATATATCATTCCAACTTTTACCAAAGCTTCATCTTAACATCATCATTTTTATCATGCTCAACTTGGCTAATACTAATTTCCTAAATTATCCAACACTCATATTCATAAAATATAATTAAGTTAATCCCATATTACAAAAACTCTTTTTAAGGCTCCAACATATTTTCTTATCGCATAACACTCCTAAAGCAATTTTCCATATTAACTTCCCAACTAAAATTCTAGAAGAGAGATCGTCATCAATATCTTGGATAAAAATCTAAGATTTGTGAACCTATTACATCTTGATATTACTTGATTATTTATCCACTCTCATTAAAATTACATATCATCTACTTAGTATTAGTTCCACTCAAGGTTTTAAAAGGCGAAATCGGGAATCGAGGCGTTTTTTCTAAGCGAGGCGAGGCGTAAGCCTCGAGGCGGATCGAGGCGTAAGCCTCGAGGCGGATCGAGGCGTAAGCCTCGAGGCGGATCGAGGCGTAAGCCTCGAGGCGGATCGAGGCGTAAGCCTCAAAACGATTAAAATAAATTAATTTAAAATTTTAAATAATGACAAAAAATAACAAAAATAACAATTATTTGTACTACCAATAATAAAATAACATGAATACAAAAATATACCAGTCTGCCGGGGGTCCAAGGGGGCGCTGCCCCCTGGCGGGGTTCGACCTGCCAGGAATGTGTTTGTGCCAGAGTACCATACCGAGCGTACCGAGTATGGTGTATAAGAGTAATTTTGAAATTCTGCTTGTTGTATATGCTCAATACCGAGCGTACCGAGCATGTACCACTCAGTATCGAGCCAGTAACGCTCAGTACCGAGCATGTACCGCTCAGTACCGAGCATGTACCGCTCAGTACCGAGCATGTGCCGCTCACCGCTCAGTACCGAGCATGTACCGAGCTCCGTCACCGAGCATGTACAACTCAGTACGTAAGTACCGAGCATTACCGCTCAGTATGTAATTTATAATTAATTAATTTATATTAATTAGGCTAATTATATTAAAATTTAATTAATAATTATAATACTAATTATTCAGTTAAGTTAAAATAGATAATTAATTCATGCACTAATTATATTATTATTATTTAATTAATTAATTTAATTATTAATATTTTAAATTATATTAACTAAGTTAATCAATAAAAACATTAGTTGCGTCTACGGTTTGCCTTTCATCTTCTCTTTTCGTCCTTGTTGTTCGGCTTCGTTGCTTCACAGGAGGTGTAGAGATACCACGCGTCGCTTCTTTAGCTCCTTCGTGGCTGTTCGACTTTGCTCCTTCGACGAACTTTCCTTTTCCTGTCGGATCGTAATCTACAACATTTTGATCGGAAGAAACAACGGGAGCTCGCTGACTGTGAAGGTAACTTTCTCACTTTCGAAGCGCTGCCTCGATGCGCCTCGACGCCTCACGCGGTGAGGCGTACGCCTCCGTGGAAAAAGGCGTAAGCCTCGCCCGAGCGTTTGAGGCTTAAGCCTCAGTTCGCCCGACCTCCGCCTCGAACGCCTTTTTAATCGATGCTTCCACTAATCATAAGCCTTTTATCTTACTAGACTTCTCTTCATTGTTAAAATATTCCACATGTTTTAAAAGAGGTCACACAAAATGAGATATATCATTTGCAAAAAGCATACAAAAAAGTATCTCACTTTGAATATTTTTGTAAGCATCTTCTGATATTTCATAAAAAGTGCAATAAGACACAAAGTTAATATTGATTCTTCATATAATCATACTATGATTGGTAACTCTTTGTTACTCCATATTTACTTTTAATACTATTCAATACTTTCACATGCAACTTTAATAATTTCAACATACCTTTGACACAATGCTAATTTTCTTAATATTATAAAATCAATTCACGTGGTGCTCAATGATACATCTTATCATATTTGAAAAAAACTATATGAATATACTTTCTTTAATCTATATTTTTTTATTATTAGTACAACAACAACAAGCCTTTATCCCACTATGTAAGGTCGGCTACATGAATCCATTTTCTCCATTGTGCCCTATTAAAAGTTAAATTCTCATTTAAATCTAAAAAAGAAGGTCATTTCTAATATTTTCTAAGCAAGTCTTTTTAGGTCCACCTAACCTTTCTCAACTTAAGTCAAATATAATACATCTACTTTCCTAACCGAACCATCTTATAGAATTTCCCCTTAAATTTGAGGGGGATTTTTCTATCACACTACAAACCTGATGCATTTCTCCACTTCAACCATCCAACTTGAATTCTTACTAATAATATCCCCATCTATTTCACCATCATTCTGAACAATAGACCCAAAATATCTAAAATGTGTACTCTTATTAACAACTTGATCACCCAAAGTCACAATCCCCCCACAAGAACTATTATTACTAAAATTACACGCCATATATTCAGTTTTAGATCTACTTAAACCAAAGCTTTTAGACTCTATGGTTAACCTCCAAAATTCAACTTTACCTTAAATTGCCTCTCTAATCTTATCAACAAGAAGAATATCAACAGCAGAAAGAATACACCAGGGTACAACCTCTTGCAAATGTCTAGTAAGAACATCCAAGACTAAAGCAAAGAGATATGGCTCAAGGATTATCCTTGATGTAATCCAACTTAATACGAAAATACTTGGTCACACCACTTCGTGTTTGAACATAAGTAACAACTCCTGCATACATATCCTTAATGACTTAAATATAACTATTATTAACTCATTTCTTTTATAGAACTCTCCATATCACTTCTCTTGGAACTTTATCATATGCTTTCTCTAAATCAATAAATATCATACGTAGATTCTCATATTTTTTTATCATATTTAGATCTTCATTCTCTCTATACTTCTCCATCAAACCTCTCAATAAATGTATAGCTTTCATAGTAGACCTACCCGGCATGAATCCAAATTGATTTTGAGAAACAATAGTATCATGTCGCAACCTATGCTCCATAACTCTCTCCCATAGTTTTAAAGTATGACACATTAACTTAATTCTCTATAATTCACACAATCTTGTGCATTACCTTTATTCTTAAAAATAGGAATCAACACACTCATCCTTCACTCATATTAAAAAATTTAGTAAGCCAAGAAACTCTTTCATCTCTTAAGAATTTCTACACCTCTATTGGAATATCATACGGTCCAACAGCTTTTCCACACTTCAATTTCTTTAAAGTCTCTCTAACTTTGATTTTATTAATACGCTGATAAAAATAAAAATCTTTATTTTTATTTAGAGTGCTAAGGTCACTAAAGTCAATTGTATTCTCAAAATCTTTATTGAAGAGTTTATAAAAATATCTCATCAACATTTTTTGAATATTCTCTTCTAATAAAAGCACTTTTTGATCTTCATCATGAATACACTTCGTTTATTCTTGTTGAATCTTAATTAGATTGTTAAACTTAAACTAATGTCCTAAGGCTAACCAAGAGGGGGTGAATTGATAATTTAAAAAATTAACCTTCTTGGATTTTAAAAGTGAGAAACCGATTAATGATTCGTAGCAAGTTGATTTTAAAATTTTTTAAATAATTTTTCAATCATGGAAAAATAAACTTGTAGTATGTAAATAAGCAGAGAAAATAAAAATACACAAAGATTTATAGTGGTTCGGTCAAACACGACCTACATCCACTCCCTAAAGCCTACCACTTCAGGTATTATAATATTAGCAAAGCGAAAAAGCTTTTACAAAACTCTCTTCCACCAATCCCCGGTGCGGCAGAGAACCGTCGTCCTTTCACACCCTCCAAGTGTAGGCAGAGAACCTTCGTCCTTTCACACCCTCCAAGTGTAGGCAGAGAACCTTCGTCATTTCACACCCTCCAAGTGTAGGCAGAGAACATTCGGCTGTTCACACTCTCCAAGTGTAGGAAGAGAACCTTCGTCCTTTCACACCCTCCATGTGTAGGCAGAGAACCTTCGATTGTTCACACTCTCTAAGTGTAGGAAGAGAACTTTCGGCTGTTCACACTCTCCAAGTTTCGGCAGAGAATCGGATCTTCTTGAAAGATCTTCACACGAGCAATCTAGAAAGACAAGAGAAATAGTGAAGAAACACAAATCACACACAGAGATCCTTACCTTTGAGTAATCCTTGTGAACCATTTACGCTCTACTAGGAAGAAATCTCTTTCAAACACTCTCTCGCACTCTCTCCTTCAATTGCCCTTTACAAATCACGAAGACTAAATGACAAAAAGATTAAGTGACAGTTTCTAGTGGACCTTTTATATAAAAGACATGAAAAACCGTCCAAAAAACTGAATTTTTCAAATTTGACCGTCCACGATCGTACCGTACGATCGTATTTTCGTACGACGAACAGTTCAAAAACTGTTGTGATGAGGACATCGATCAGAGGTTCAAGCATGTGTATCGTCGGAGGCATCGCAGATCGACGGCCACGATTTAGTTTTTATATTTCTAAATATTTAAGCATTTTTTATTTCTTTGAGTCTTCCTATTGTACCCCTATTATGAGCTGAGTCATGTTGTAGCCCTGAGGGCAATTTAGTCTTTGTTTTTCTTTTATGTTGAGACCTGTATATAGGTCATTTCTATTGTAATGAGGTTAATGAATATTTTGAATGAAAAGAATTTTATTGTTATCTTCTTCTTCTTCATCTTGTGGTGCACTAGAGAGGAGAAAGAGAGCCCAAGGTGAGGGCAAACGCAATACCCGCCAGTCATTGGAAGAGTCCGTGACTCGTGGTCTACCTCCTTCATCCCAATTCTCCTTATCCTCCATTACTTGCCGGCCCTAACTCATTCCCAAGCCACCGGCCACATTTCTGTCCACTTACTCCCATCCTTTTCATTCAATAGCTTCACCAATTCACCTCCCACGTCCACCAAAATCACCATAACCCGACGACAAGCAATCAAACCATCCACCCCCTCCCCTTGCCGCCGCCCCCACCAAGCTCCCTTTTCCGATTGTGATGAAGCTCTCAATCATCATGCTACCTTCCAAATTTAGTTGGGCTTGAGAGGGAAAAATTGGAGTCAATTTGAAATTCAAATTTTGAATTTCAAAACTTTCCAATTTTGGAAATTCCTAATTAGGAAAGTACTTAAATCCGCATCATGATGGAATTCAAATTCAAATAGATTTCATCATAATCTTTCCTAAATCCTATGTGCCGATTTAGAAACTCTTCAATGGCTCCCACACTATTCCCCTCTCTCTAGAAGCCGCCGGCCTCACCATGAATGGAGCCCCATTCAAACCACCAATTAATGCATTGATTACACATTAATTTGAAATCAATTTCAAATTAATCTTCCCCCTATTTCATTCAAAACCTGAAATTAATTTCAGGTTTTGAAATAACTCCCTCCCCTCTCTCTCTCTAGAACCCGCCGGCCCCCTCTTGATGGGCCCCATTTAATGCCCATTAATCCCCCTTAATTCTTTTTGAAATTTGAAATTAATTTCAAATTGATTCCCTCCTAATTTACTCAAATTCTGAAGTTAATTTCAGATTTGAGTAAATCTCATTCTCCCCCCATCTAACCCAAATCCCCTCACCCAAGTCACCCGCCCCCTCTCTCCCTACCTTGGCCGCCTCTCTCCTTGCTCCCTCCCTTGAGAAATTTGAAGCCAAGAGAAGAAGAAGACGACGCCTTCCCAACTCCACTTCAATGATGTATGGTCCGATCCTGAAATTGATAGCGGATTGGTATTCGACGTCTACGGCGACATCCACATCACCCATTCACCGTTCTTGGACGTCGGGTTTGGCTCCGACGACAATGTTGAAGACTATCTGAACCGCATCCTTCCTACTCTCGTGGACGTCATCGACGATCAATTCCAAGACTATGATTGGACCGTCAACGGTCATCCACCCATGCCATCACCACCACCGTCGACCTTTCCATGGATCAAGGCCATTGGTGTTGCGACCGTCCTCATGGCATCGTTGGGTGTGCTGAAAACCTTCCTCCGCTAAGCCATACTATGAGTGTGAGTGAGCATGATAACTCGTAATAAATTTTCTAAATATTAACCGTGGGATTATATTACTACGCATTTGCTTTTCATAATAATTTTGACAATTGAAAGCTCTTGAATCTCGCCTTACGAAACTTTAATCTTCAAGTAGCAAACTTTGTAATTCTTTAAAAATTTCCCATGCAATTCTTGATTGATTCACATCATGTTGCGTACGAACCCATTGTGAATCGGTAAGAAATAATTTCGTACCCAATCATCGTACGGTACAAACTGTGTTTTGTCCGGTACGAACAGAAAAAATTTTAAAGTTCGTATGTACGAACCGTTAGGACGAAATGAACAAAAATAAAACAGAGCCCTTCGTCTCGGTACGATCAAAAAATATAGTCCGACGATCTTCGTTCGAGGACGAACTAGAGCCCATCGTCCTGGTACAATCAAAAAATATCGTCCGTACGATCTTCGTTTGAGGACGAACTAGAGGTCATTGTACGATCAGAAAATATAATTCGTACGATCTTCATTCGAGGACGAACCAGAGGCCATCGTCTCGGTACGATCAGAAAATATTGTTCGTACGAACTTCGTTCGAGGACGAACTATAGGCCATCGTCCCGGTATGATTGAAAAAATATCGTCCATACGATCTATACTTAGAAAAATTTTGGCATTTATGTTCGCTCCATTGCTCGTTAGGGAAAATAACTGACCAAATCGTCCCGTACAAACTAGTTTCGTACTTTATGATCAGTTTAAAAATATGAATTTTAAACTCTCCCCCGGTGTGTGTGTGTTCAGTTACTCAATTACAATCACACTCTCTCAGACTCAATAAAATGAAAAATACATACTTCAATTTACAATACACTCTAAGTTGATCTTGATTTGAAGTCTTCAACAATCCGGAGTATGATTTTTCCTGAAAATGTTAGTACACACAAGAGCAAAACAATTCTTCCAAAAATATGTTAGAATAAATAATAATCAAAGCAATAATATTTGGAATCATCAAAAACTTACAAGTTGCAAGAATATCAAACATGTAAAACTAAATAGCAACTATCTCAACACACTTAACTTGAACTAAATCCTTACTACTCTTATCTCTATGTTTTGCTAACTTATACATTATCTTTCACTCTCTTTAGTATCTAATCTATTATATAAATCATTAAAAGCTAAAATATTTGCATCATATATTACTTTCTTATACTCCTTACAATTTTATATCTTTCTCAATTATCAGAATTTTTACATCTAAACTAATTTTTATGACAAATCTTCTTATTTTTTATCTTTTCTTGCACATTTTAATTTCATCATCAACTTTTTTTAATATTATTTGTTTTTCTTTGATACTTAAAGCACATCTTTTACAATATTTTTAATATCACTAGCTATTTTTTTCTATATAATATTAGTTTCTTCATGCACAGATAAAATCTTAAGATCTAATATCTTACTCTCAAAAATATTTTTATTATGTTTAAAACTACATTAATTCTCTTATACCGACATAAAATTTCTAAGATTATGTTTCATTACTCTTTTCCACAACTAAATTGTATGATTCAATAATTAGTTTGATTTCCCTATAATTATCACAATTCTAAGTGTCACCTTTTGTTCTTGAATATCAAGACCAAAATATTTTGTCCTCAATCATTTGATATCATTTTAGATGTTTTTTAACCAAAATACTAAATATCACCCATAACTCTTTATCTATCATCCCTCCCGCATTCTTTTGGCATGGTTTGGTGACACCTTTAAATAGGGAATTTTTAGATAATAATTAGAGGCATTTTGATGTACATCTACATGTCGTCCACATAGGTTAAAATCTATATTTCACGCTTTCTAATTTCTAAAGAACATTTCAAAAAAATAAGAATCAAAGTTAATCACTCTAAATAACACCACGTTAATTAAGATATCGTGTAATCAAACTCTTGCATTAATATTGTTATCTGGATAGCATTGTTGTCCACATAACATAAACTACATAGCCCCGAAGAGCAAAACAAATCAAATAAACAACAAATGACAATAGATTATACAAAAATTTACAATTGCAATCAACTAAATGGTTGATATGATGTCAGATAATGCTCTCGCTAAAAAGTATCCCAGACATAGGATATTATTTGCTTAATCAAAATATCAACATCAAACCTTCCTTGAGACCAATGTCACACTTCACATAACATTGAGAGCTGGAGTAAAATGGTTATTATTACATCTGAGATCCCTAATTTAATTCTGTCATAGTTGGTAAGAAGAATCAATTTCTGCTATAGCACCTTCGAGTCTGTCAGTTTTTTCAGGCTACACTGTCTTCATATATTTGTTCACTTTCCTTTGGATATCCCATGTAGTTTCAATAATTTCAATTCAAAAGCAGAAAATTTCGTCATATTTAAGCAAAAACTTGATAACAAATAGACTAAATCAGTAGCTCCAGGGAAATAAAAGCTTACGAGCTCCGGATCCATTACAGGGAAAGCAAGGCTGTGTATTCTCTCGCTTAGCCTACAAAGGCAAATTAATCAAAATACAAAAGAAAATCAAACTTCCCCTCCTGTGAAAACCGTAAAAACAGTCAAAACAACAAAAAGATTACCGCATTGTCGATCTGGGTCTCATAGAAAAGTGGGATTCCTATGCCGAAGGCAACGCTGACAACGCCGACAGAGATGGCGACGACCTGAAAGCGCAAAAAGATTCACTAATTAGCCGCATATCAATCCCATTAAAAAGAAAAGGTCTGAAGAAAGTACCGTGTTCTGGTCGAGCTCTAGGGCCCTAATGCGGGGATAGGAAGCTGGGCGGCGGCTTCGTCCGAGCTTGAGGGATTGAGAGAGGGAGAACTTATTTTGAAGACAGCAGGAAAGAAATGATGAGCACATGCCTTGGATAGTTGGTGTCGTAGCCATTCTTGAGAGAGAGAGAGAGAGAGAGAGGCTTCCTACGTTAGTTCTTACATGATCTCATCGAAAATGCTCAACTAAATCTGGAAAAGCATATCGACCACATCTCATGGGTATGTTGGACCCACGAGAAACTAAACCTTAGGCCATCTCCAACAGAGAACTCATTTTTTTACGTCAAAATGGCAAAAAGCAAAAATGTGGTGCAATCTGGTAACGAGTTCGGTTGTGGCCAACCCGCAAGCAAATCCGATGATTGTTCGACCCTGATCTGGAACCCAACCCATACTGTTTGACCAAACAGTTCGATTTTTCGAATTCGAATCTGACCTACTTCGGGCCTGGGCCAACCTGAACTCGACCCGCTTCAGATATGTTTTATTATTTTTTTTATTTAATTTGATTTACTTAAACCTAAATCAAATTAAAGTAAGATTTACTTCAATTAATTTAAAATAAATCAAGCTTAAATTAATTTGGACAACAATGTTTATTATTTTTTAGAAATATCATTTACTTATTTTATAATAATCTTTTAAAACCCTCCTAAATTAATAAAAAAACAGGCAAAATTGGATTGATTTCGGATTTTAAAGTCAACCCGAACCCGACATGATTTTACAAACGTGTCGAAATCCCTAACCCAAATCCGAAATATTCGGGTCGGTTCGAGTCAGGTTTTTAGGTCGGATTAAATATTGACAACCCTATCTAAAACCATCAGAGTGTTCACAAGCAACTATTTTGAATTTTTATTTATTTAAAATTGTTGTTGTTATTTTTTAACTATTTTTAGTAAATTTTTGTACTAAAAAAATGCTGTAGAAAGTAGTAATAAAATAATATTAAATAAAAACTAAGACAATATTTAAATTTGACTTATAGTTATAAAGAGTTGAACTAAGTCAAGTAGAGCTTGTTCAAACACAAGCTTGTTTATTGAAATCAGACTTATGCTCAAAACTACCTCAGGTGATGGTTTTCAAATTTGGTTTAATTAACATTATTGTTCCTCGAATTTGATTTGAGTTCAACTTGAATTTGATTCATATTTTGATTATTAAGCGTTAAATTAAGAGCTCTTTTGAAAAAATAAATGAGTTACAATGAGTCATATTTCCGAGTTATTTGATAGCAAGTAAAATAAGTCTTATCTAACCTATTAACGAGCACATATTATTAGCTAACCAAATTTCCTTATCGAAGCCTATTAACAAACAAAAATATGATACTTTTAAAGAACGAGTTTTTTAAATAAACATCTAAAACAAACATTAACAAATTATGACATGTAACTTATGTTTATGAACGAAAACAATCTAGTGAAATAAAATATTTGATGTTTATTCTCAACAAGATCAAAAGCAATTTGAATCATTTTCCACATGTAAGAATACCCATTCTTAACAAGATCAAATGCATTCTCAATATCTGATGCAAGAATACAATATGCAATCTAGAGAATGCCTTCTCTGACATGCACTCACACCTTTAAGTAAGCTCCCACTGAAAGGATTCAATGGAGACTAAAAATAAATTCATCGTCTCTGAAAGACATGTCGAATCATCGAGAAGAATTATCGGAAGCGTACATGAATCCATTGAAATGCAGAATCGAGGTCTTTGATCTTCCACGTTTGAAGCGGCGTTCTCCAAGAGAGCGAGAGACCCCTTCATTTCCCTCAAGATGGGAAATGAGAGAAAATGAGAACTATACCGCTTAAATTGGGAATCACGACCATTATATACTTTAAGTGTATATATTTTATTTATGTCCATCATTAAAATAAAATAAATATTTGGCCTCTACAAAAATTAATTGCATATAAATTTAATTGAGATGTCATATAAGCAAAATAATAACTTAATTCTTAAATAGATCACTAATTTAATTAGCTCAATTGTAGATAGCGTTTAATGTATAAAATTTTATTTATATGTATAAGTATATGGGCCCACATGTAGAAATTTCTCAACACCCATTACTTAAAAGTCTCACGAACTACACCTTCCTCACTTCTTTGTTCTTGAGGATTTAAAGATTTTGAGAAACTAAGTGCTTAACCAGAGAATTAGAGAGTTTAGCATGAGGAAGAAGATGAGACTCAAGTCCTTCATTCATTATCATTTCTCATATTACTGTTTACATATATAGAGGGAGGAGTGAGACAAAGTCACGTGGTTAGTTAGCGGTAGCTTTCCCTGTATATGGAGGCGCGATGTCTGACTTCCTCATCGTGGCCACATGCTTCTGCCCAAGCTATACGTTGAAGTCGTGTATGCTAACAGCCCCCCTCAAATTGAGACTCCTTGGGTAGGATGTTCGGTTTGCGGCGAAGTTCCTGGAAGCGTGAGCTTGACAGTGGCTTTGTGAGGATATCGGCAGGTTGCTCAACTAAGGTGATATGGAGAACGATTATTTCTCTGCTTGAGATGTGATGACTGATAAAATGATAATCAATCTCGATGTGCTTGGTACGTGCGTGGAAGATGGGATTTTTGGCTAAGGCAATAGCAGATGTGTTGTCACAGAACAACAGTGTTGGGTTCGATTGCAGAGCATCAAAATCACTGAGGAGACAGCGAAGCCAGATGATATCGGGTGTCGCTGCAGCGAGCACTCGATATTCAGACTCTGTTGAAGACTTTGTGATAGTGGTTTGCTTTTTCACCGACCAAGAGATTAAATTGGAGCCCATAAATGTACAGAAGCCTGTTGTGGACTTCCTGTCATGAACGTCAGATGCCCAGTCGGCGTCGACATAGGTGGAGAGAGCGATATCGCTCTTAAGCAGAGGCAGGCCGTGTGTAATTGTTCCTTTAATGTATCTGAGAATCCGCTTTAATGTATGGAAATGAGTAGGCTTCGGGTCGTGCATATGCTGGCACAACAGATTAGTGGCGAAGGCCAGATCTGGCCTTGTAATAGTAAGGTACTGGAGAGAGCCCATGATTTGCCTATAGAATGTAGCATCCCCGAAGGAGGAGGAAGAGGTTGAGAGCAAAACCGGTTTAAGTGCTAGAGGAGTCTGAGATGGTTTGCAATGGAGGAAACCACTTGCTTGTAGTATAGTGTGAGCGTACTGCTGCTGTTCAAGGAAGTATCCATTAGAAATGGGAGTAATGCGGATGCCCAGAAACATGGAGGCAGGAGCAGGTTCTTTGAGATTGAACACTTTCTTGAGGTTGGCCAATAGTTGGTGAATGAATGAGCTATCGTTGCCAGTCACGAGCATATCATCGACGTAAATAAGGACATAGGCCCGAGTACTGCCAGTGTTATAAATCAATAATGAGGGATCAGATTTGCTGAAGTGAAACCCGATTGTTTGAAAATGGGACGTGAGCTTAGAGTACCACTGTCGTGGTGACTGCTTAAGTCCGTATATTGCCTTGTGGAGCTGGCATATGTGAGTTGGGTACTAAGAATCAACGAATTCAGGTGGCTGTTTCATGTATACTTCTTCTTCAAGTTCTCCATGTAGGAAGGCGTTGGAGACATCCAGTTGAGTTATTGGCCAATGGCAATGGGTAGCGATGACGAAGAGAATACGGACTGTCAGTAGCTTCGCCACCGGAGAGAAGGTTTCGTGATAATTTATGCCGTGCTGTTGGTCGAAGCCTTTTGCTACGGCGGGCTTTGTAGCGGTGAATTTGCCCAGCTGAGTCAAATTTGGTGCAATATGTCCATTTGCAGCCCATAACAAGAGCGTGAGGAGGAGGATATACAAGAGACCATGTACCCTGCCGATGAAGAGCTTGAATTTCCTCGGTCATGGCAGCACGCTAGTGGGGTTGTTTGTTGGCTTGAGTGACAGAAGTAGGAGTAATGTGAGTGTTTTGGGTGGAAGATAAGTCGAGGATTGGTTTGGGTTTAACAATACCAGATTTGAGTCTAGTTATCATTGGGTGAGGATGATTGGTTGTTTGCTGGGGGTTGGGTAGCTAAGGGATGACAGTTCGGGTTCGAGGTTTGATTCCAAAGGTGGGAATGAGTGTATGGGTGGAGTTTCAGTGAGTGTATGATCTGGAGCAGTGAATTGGGTGTGAATTATGGCTGAAGAAGATTGAGTAGGAGATGATAATTGTGGAATGGATGTTGAAAGTAGTGTTGAAGGGGGAATGTAGGTGGGCTGAGTGGTTGGAGTGGGAGCAGAGTGGTCGGAGGAGTATGGAAAGATATATTCGTTGAAAACGACATGGCGGGAAATGTGTGTTTTATTTGTGAGGGGATCGAAACACCTGTATCTTTTATGCGACGGAGAGTAACCAGTGAAGATGCATTCGACAGAGCGAGGGGATAATTTGGTGGAGGCATGATGCCGAAGGTGAGGAAAGCATTGACAACCAAAGACTCTTAAGTGAGTATATAAAGGTTTTGAATGGAGCAGTTATTGAAAGGGAATTTTTAAGTTAAGAGCTTTAGTTGGAAGTTGATTAATGAGGTAGTTGGCTATTATGAGTGCCTTTTCCCAGAACTTGTGAGGTAATTGGGCGGTGAAAAGAAGAGTGCGGGTAGTGTCTAACAGGTGACGGTGTTTCCTCTCAGCGAGTCCGTTCTGCTCGGGTGTGTACGGGCAGCAGAATTGTTGTAGTATGCCTTGAGATGAGAGGTATGATTTGAAGGCATTGCTAGTATACTCGCCTCCACCGTCGCACCTTAATGTTTTAATCTTTGTTTGAAATTGATTTTGGACCAGATTTGTGAATTAAATAAATTTGGTGAATGTTTCTGCCTTGGTGTTCATTAGATGCAGCCAACATAATCGAGTATAATCGTCTATGAATATAACATAGTAGCGACTGTTTGTAAGAGATGAAGATGGGGCAGGACCCCAGACGTTAGTATGAACTAATGCGAATGGGAAAGAAACATTATGTATTCTATTCGAAAAAGGTTGCTTATGGATTTTAGCCATATTATAGAATTTGCAAACTATAGCATAGACGAGAATACATATAGAGGTATCTAAGCTAGCTAATTTTTGCAGTATCTTGAGATGGGGATGACCCAGTCGTTCGTGCCAATGATTGTTGGACGTTGAGCTGGAGTGAAGAGCCTTGAGATTGTTCGATGGAGTGGGTGTGGACAGTGGATACAGTGGATACAGGCCATCTCGGCATCTACCACGGAGTAGAATCTTATTGTCCTGTAGATTGAGAATTTGGAAGCTGGATGAATCAAAGGAAATGGAACAGTTATTGTCTGAGGTTAGTTTGTGGATAGAAAGTAGATTGTGAGACAGTGCTGGAACATGAAGAAGATTACGGAGAAATAACTTACAGTTGGATTGGGGAAGCGGGAGAATGCCATCACCGGTTTGTTGGATAGGGAGTGTGCTGCCATTTGCGATGGAAATCAAGTCCTGTCCTTGGTAGGGAAGTGGTTGTTGAAGAATGCTGGGATCTAAGGTCAGATGAGAGGTGGCTCCTGTGTCGAGTACCCATTCGGTGGGTGTAGTTGTTGAAGCTGTTAGCATAGCTCTAGGAGGATTGGGCACGTAGCTTAGATTACATCTGTGCCAACATTGCGTGGCAATGTGTCCTGTCTTATTGCAGATCTGGTAGGTTGGCCTAGGTTGGTTGGCCGGACGAGCTGTAATGGTGTTCATGGTAGGAGGATTGCTGTAACCTGGAGTGCGGTTATTGGCTCCCCTGCCTCGGTTTGAACGCGTGTTGAACTGAGAAGTTCCCCTGCCGCAATTGGGACGAGTGAAGAATGTAGCGTTGTCCTTGGACGTAGCGGATTCTTTAAGAAGCTGAGTTTGAATGTTTATTTCCTCACTACTTAACAGTGAGTAGAGAACTTCTAAACTTATAGAAGTCTGGCAGGTGCGGATAGATGTGCAGAAGGAGTTGTAGGCGGGAGGCAGACCGTTAAGTATGTAGTGAAGCACATCATCGGGATCAACTCTGGATCCGACTGCTGCGATGTTATCGACTAAGCTCTTGATTTGTGCCAGGTATTGTTGCATAGTGTTGTCTCCCATTGATACATTGTGCAAGGCGTTCTTGAGCTGAATTACTCTCGAACGGTTCGTGGGTTGAAGCTTGCTCTCTAAGGTTTTCCATATTTCTTGTGCAGAAAATAGATTGAGGATGTAGGGGAGTATAGAGGGAGAGACAGTTGAAAATAGAGCAGAGATTAAGTTCTGGTCAATTAGCCTCCATAGCTTGTAATCTGCACTGGTTTCGGCTGGCTTTGATTGAGAGCCGGTCAGATATCCCTCAAATCTGTTAGTAGTGAAGAGTTGAAGAATTTGTAATCTCCATATAGCATAATTTTCATTATTTAGCTGAATGGTGATGATCTGCTTGATGTTTGATATCAAAAACTTTAGCGGTGAAGGAACAGTGAACTCAACGAGTGCCGCTGAGAGAGACGAAGAGGGCTGCGACGTCGGCTGCGACATCGGTTGATTGCTAGAGTCTTCTCGCTTGGACATCTTGATGAGGAGCTGCAGAGCTTTCTACGGCTTTGATACCATTAGAAACTAAGTGCTTAACCAGAGAAACAAAGAGTTTAGCATGAGGAAGAAGATGAGACTCAAGTCCTTCATTCATTATCATTTCTCATATTATTGTTTACATATATAGAGGGAGGAGTGAGACAAAGTCACGTGATTAGTTAGCGGTAGCTTTCCCTGTATATGGAGGTGCGGTGTCTGACTTCCTCATCGTGGCCACGTGCTTCTGCCCAAGCTATAGGTTGAAGTTGTGTATGCTAACAGATTTTAGGGGAAGACTATTTGGGAAGAAAGATGAGAGTTTCAAATGATTCGGTATATATTAAGTTATAAAGTAAAAAAAGGCTCCAGTTAATATGAGACTTTGGGCACTTTTTTTCTTTAATTTAAGTAATTTTTAAAGCACTATATTTAATTAATATAGATTAAATAATATCAATTAAATAAAAAACTAGTTAATATTAAATATTATTCTAGTAAAATAAAATTATATTAATTAAAGTAAATGAGTTAACGAAACAAATACTCATAAGCTCTAACTAAGCTGAGACAAGAGTAACCTGTTAAGTGTATTGGTTAATTTTTAGTCCTAATTAGGCTTGTTAAGAAACTACTCAAAATGATTATGTGATATCAACTAGATCACTTAAATGAGTCAAACAAGTGCTTCTTAATGGCCTAAACATGAGCTGCTTGTAAATGATGAGCATTTTTTACAGCTCTATCCACATAGATGCATCCCTTATAAAAATGGGTGAAAAAAATTATGTAAGAAAATTAGAAAATAATGATTTAACTATTTATTTTTTTTATTAAAAAATATTAATTATTTTTTTAAATTATCGGTTGTAATTCTGAGAATTGTGTTTTTTAGATTGAATTGATATTAATCTATCACAAATTTACTAATAATAGATATCTAAAAAATTTAGTTGATCAACACAAATCTTGAAGTAATTTTTGAATTGAAAATTTTTTAAATTAAATTTAGGACTATTCAAACTTTGATTTCAATAGGCTTATAATCAAACTGAGTCTTGATAAGATGAACCTATTGATACTAGAAGTGATTTGATGTGAACCCACTTCGAACAATTGAAGCTTATTTAGAAGCTTCGAGATATGAATTACATGACAAATTAGTATTAGAATATTGCATGATTAAGTCAAATTAGATAGATCAATGAGAGAAATTCAATGAACCTAAGATCATTCAATTTTGAGATTTTTAATTTAGGTACTACACCATCATTAGTCATGACCATCGTAGCCTGACTAGTGATATTCAACCCCATCATTTAACTTCGATTGTCCGATTGTGAACACTTGACCTCTATTATATTGTCATTAATTGACTGACATTGTATAATCACCTCCACCCTTCATAGCTTCTTTTATAATCCCTATAATGAGAATCAGATAATTATTCTTAATTGTTTAACTCAATCTTCTTTAATTATGGAGAAGTGCAAACTCTTATATTTTGATTGTATGTTGGATAAGTGTGAATGTGCCGAGCACAATAAGCTTTTTCCTTTTTAATGTATTTCAAATAAAATGTTCTAGTGTCTTTTATAATTTTTATCTATACATGTTGAATATTAGGAAATATTCTCTTTTTATTACCATAAATTCCACTACAAATACTTTTCAATGGTTGGGAATAAAATTCTCAATCAAGGATAACATAATCTATGTGATAAAGGCCGCTTAGGCCTCACTTTAGAAGATTATATATATATATATATATATATATATATATATATATATATATATATATATATATATATATATATATATATATATATATATATATATATATATATATAAAATAGAAGAGCTTTAATTTTATATCCTTCCACTCTTATAGGAGGATGAACAATACAGAGCACCATCCAATATGACAGAGTTCTTCTACGTTAAAATCAGCAGTGATTTGGTGTTGAATTATTTGATGCCACTCATGCATTACCTTCTTATGTTGTTGCTCCCCCTTCATTACAACATCATTAGGTTCTCTTTGACACTAAAAGTTCATCCCATCCTTCTTCTTATGTTGCTCAACCAATATATAATCCTCCACCAAATAGGGAAGACTTAAATCAACAATACCTTAAGTGGCAAAAGTGTATTTTACTCAAATCTATAAGGATAAAGGAATATTCACTTATTGTTTAATCATGAAATTAAATTCATCTATTTATTTTCATAATAAAATACATAGTGAATATTCAAATTACCCCTAAGGATAAAAAAATATTAACTAATCTTTTGATTATGATATTAAACTAGTGTTTAAAGCTTAGGTCTGCATCCACAAAATTTTCCCCTACCTTAGAAAGAAACTAAGATAGGAATTATTTTATTATGGGTTATAAACTCTCTATAGGGGCAATCCCCTATAGTTAATTATATCTCCTAAGAGAATACACTCGATTAAAGTGAATACTAAAGGATTTTCAAATGCATATAGATTTAAAGAAATGATTGGGCTAATAAGATTTCAATATACATATTTTAGATTGTAAATTCAAGAATTGCATTTGGAATTTATATTTAGATTATGGATTTTAAAAGAATAAAATAGAATAGGAATGTGTGGAGACTGAGGTAGTGTATAAAATCTGGACTTACACTTGCCTAAAGTGAGTTGGCAACTAATCTCAAGTCCAATCCAATCAATCGTCACATGAATGCAAGATTAGATAAGCTCTATCCAAGGAATCAAGAAATTATAGTTTAGAAAACTTTATAATCAGGATTATATATATATATATATATATATATATATATATATATATATATATATATATATATATATATATATATATATATATATATATATATATATATATATATAATTTTTCAATCTTTTATAACTCTTGATAATGTAAAACTAGATCTATCCATAAAAAGATCTAAAATATTTACATTTATATCATTGCCTTTACATTTACATTATTGCCTAAGTACATTTTACTATGCAAGAATATAAAAAAGCACATATTAAATGGTGAAATACGAACAATTATATATATAAAAAATTAAATTGAAATAAAATTGCACGGCTCTGAATTTTCATTCCTATCTCTGGTGCTCTAACATAAATGTAAAATAAGATATTAAGAGTACAGAAAGTAAACACACAATCATTAGTATCCTCAAGGTAACACACTCTAAGAAAACCAAATCAAATCGTCGGCCTAGCCTAGGCTAAAGTTAGTTATCTTAACAAACCATTTAAGTGAGTGTAGAAGGCCTAGATATGTCCAAGGTTTTATTAGTTTAAAACTATGTACAATTGATTTAATTTATTTAAGGTTTAAGATGGTTTGAATTTAACTATTTAATGAATTAAACATTTTAAATATTCTTTTAAAGAGGATTTTAATTGTTATAATTGTTAATTTTAGATTTTATAAAATATAGTTTTCAACAACTTTTAAGTGTTGACCTCATAATTTAAGGTCAATTTCCCTGGAATCCATCTTTAGCTCTAATTAGGTCTTTATAACCTAGCATAGTTGTCGCCTACAGGATTTTTCTTAGGTAGATACCTACTGACGTAGCGTTGACTCAGCCATGTTATTCAACCTAAATCCCAATTCAATCCAACTCTAGTGTAATTCTAATTGAATTCAAGTCGACTTCAATCTGAAATTGACAAGTTCGACCAATGTTATGTAGCCCGGGCTGGAACCATTAAAGGTCGGACCGTATCATTTAAAATTGTAAATTTAAAAAGATTTAATTATATCATATTCAAAATAATTTTCTAATTATTTTAAAATAAAATTTGACTGTTAATAAGACACGACGAAGAGAAGGATTTAATGCGAGCAAGCTCATAATCTACAATTATGTAATTTAAATCAATTTTATACACTAAAAATGTTAAATTAAATCTAATTAATTTTTTTTAAATTTGAGATAGGAGTTTTTGATTTGGTTTGGCCGGTTTAACCGAACCCCATATTTCGCGAATGGCTGCTCCACTCACTCTATTTGAAAAATGAACCTCAACCCACCCGCTCGCTCTCTGTATTGGAGGAACCCCATATTTCGCGAATGCTGCTCCACTCAGTCTTCCTCTCAGTTCGCAAGAAGCACGCAAGAACCAAACTCCCCCTCTCCTGTTCGCACGCCTCTCAGTTCATGAAGCCCCCAAGTCCGAAGGCCCCCAGCCCTATCTTCCTCTCCGTCTGCCTTTCTCTGTCATGAGAGAAGCTCCAGCCGACCCCAAGGCCCGCCACACCTCTCTCTCGTTGGTCTCCGACATCTTATCTCCAACCCTAGGCCGCCACTTCCCACAGCCGGTATATTTTCTTCCTTTTGATTTCTCTCCTTCCTAAAATTTTCTTTTCTCCTTCTTTCATTGTTATTTAGTCTTATTCATTCAACTCAAGCCTTGAAAATCATAATGTAAGGTTTCTCTTGGTAAATCTTATATATATATATATATATATATATATATATATATATATATATATATATATATATATATATATATATATATATATATTCATTTTTCTTCTCTCTTGATAATTAGAGAAATGATAAAAATCTATGGGAACGTTCTCCTCTTCTTCTTTGATTTTTCTTTGAAAGAAAGATTCTATTGTTCTTTTGGTATGAGAATGCCAATGCCTCATTTCTTATAATTCTCTTGAGACAAAAGCTCAATTGAATTTTTTTTTTAGATCTATCACTTTCTTTAAAAAAAAAAATCAAGGGGGGTTTGCTGTAATTTTTGCATCGAAATGGATGGATTTGCTACAGGTTTTTGCATAAAAAATGTATGGATTTGCTACAGGTTTTTATATCGTAAGTATTTGGATTTGCTACTGATTTTTGCATAAATAAATGAATATATTTGCTGTAATTTTTGCACCAAAATAGGACGGATCTGCTGTATCTTTCTTAATTTTATTTCACGTGTTAAAATATGTGTCCTTTTACATCTATTTGTTTTTTTTTTATATGTATATCCTCGACCGTAAGAGAGTTTAATTGCTCATGATAATATTGATGATGAATCCAATAAAATACACGTGACTTTTGTAGTATGATTGTTATTTGGGTTTTTTTCATGCAATCTTTTAAGCACCGCATGTCACATGCTTGATCAATTGCTTTGACAAAGATCACTTTCCTAGTCTTGTCTATTCAAAATCCCAATGCTAAATATGTATACATACGTATATTTAAATCACTATGTCCTCTAGTTATTCTTTTATATATATATACTTCTTTTAATCATATAAAAAGAGGACAGTTATCTTGAATGTCCATTCCATTACATACTCACACATATGTGACATTGCAGCTTTATGTTGCACATTATTCTTGATCAGGTTGACAAAACTGTATGTTAAATCAGTAGATATATTTTGATCCTTAATGCTCATGATTAAAAAAAGAGAGGATGTAATATGCATGGAATTCAATGACATGAGAATTGTTGAGTTCTTATTAAACTTATCTTTGTTCCACTGCTGGCATATCCTCTGCTTCATTTTAAGAAAGCTCATGAATTACCTAGTCATCAAAGCAATGTCGTCCTCATCCTCAGGTTGTGATAGATCACTCTCCGACTTCTCCACTTTCAGTGCAATGTTCTTCTCCTTTCACTGTTCACCTGCATCAATCTTCCTTTGATTCACTCATGTAGGCAATTAGTGAATCAAGAAGATTATCAATAGAGTAAACATTTAAATTTTTGTACTATGTAATAACAGTTATTTTAGTATCATATGTAGTAGACAAATAACGAAGAATTTTATTAACCATTTCAGCATTCGTTAGTTCTCTACCCAATGCATGTAAAGAAGTGACAATTTGCGTAAATCTTGTATACATTTTATAAATGAATTCATTTGGTTTCATGCGAAATAATTCATAATCATGTAACAAGATGTTTAATCTAGATTGCTTTACTTCATTTGTCCCTTCGTAAGTAATACAGAGTCTATCCCATATTTCCTTTCCACCTTTGCAAGTGAAAACCCGCATGTTGTCTTCTGACTTAAGTGCATAAAAGAGATTATTTAAACATTTGGCATTAAGTTGTGCTAAATCATATTTTTTTACAGTCCAATCTGCAAAGTGTATTTCAACTCTAATACTATCAACTAATCTAGTTGGTTTTATATACCCTTCTTGAACTAAGATCCACATACGATAATCTAGTGACTGTAAAAATATAGACATACGTGTTTTCTAAAAATTGAAAGATATGCTATCAAACAAAAGAAGTCTAGTGATCGATTAACCTTTTGGTTTATTCCGGTTTTCAAAAGTAGTCATACTCGTTTTTTAAAAAATAGTCTAAACTTATGGTTTTGAAATAAAGCTCTAATACCACTTATTGAAACTTAATTAGGTTGTTAAACCTAAGCTAATGTCCCAAGGCTAATCAATATGGGAGGTGAATTGGTAATTTTAAAAATTACTCTTGGATTTTAAAAATTGAAAACCATTTAAGATTCATAGTAAGTTAATTAAAATTTAAAAATAACTTTTCAACTACAGAATAAAAACTTGTAGTAAAGAAAATGCAAAAATTTAAATGACACAAAGATTTATAGTGGTTCGGCCAAACACGACCTACATCCACTCACTGAAAACTCTCTCTTCAGGTATTGCGCTATTACTAAAAGTGCCTTTTGCCCCCACATCAAGACGAAGAAGCCTTTACAAATCTCTCTTCCACCAATCCTCAGTGCAGCAGAGAACCATCGTCCTTTCACACTCTCCAAGTGTTGGTAGAAAACTGTCGGTTGTTCACACTCTCTAAGTGTCGGCAGAGAATCGTCGGCTGTTCACACTCTCCAACTGTCAGTAGAGAATCGTCATCCTTTCATACTCTCCAAGTGTCGGCAGAGAACCAGATCTTCTTCAAAAATCTTCTTACGAGCAATCTAGAAAGACAAGAGGAAGAGTGAAAAACACAAATCATACAGAGATCCTTATCTTTGAGTAATCTTGTGAATATTTCACACTCTACATACAAGAAATCTCTCTAACACTCTCTCTTTTAATTTTCCTTGAAAAATCACGAAGACGATTCTTTTTCACTTCAGTTTTAGTAGACTTTTATACTCAAGGCATGAAAAATTGTCCAGAAAATTGAAAATTTTAATTTTGAGCGTACACGATTATACATTACGATCATATTTTATACATACGAACTGTTCAAACACTATTACGTATGAACCTTTTGTGAATTGGTATGAAATTATTTCATACACGATCATCATTCGGTACGAACCAAGTTCATCTGTGACGAATAGTTATAAAATTTTTAAAATCACGTCCAGAGAATAAGCTTGCTGACACGGCAAGCTCTACGCATCCTTCACGCATAGGTCGCCAACATCACATTCCTCTGTACGTTCCCGAGGACTTAGACCAACAGCACATCACTGAACTCCCTCATAATACCCTACGACATGAATTGCGGAGGCTAGTCCGAGAGGAGTTCCCCATGGGAGATATAAGACAATCTCTTCGTCAACGAGACCTTAAGGAGTCATTTCCTTTCACGGTAGCTGTCCTCTAACACCCCATTCCTACAAGATTCAAACTCCCGAATATTGATTATTACGATGGAACTTCAGACCCCTACGAGCATATTGATCACTACCGCACCATTATGCGTATGCAGTGGGTTCCGGATGCTCTACTCTACCAAGTTTTTCCTGCCACCCTTAAAGGGCAAGCTCGGACGTGGTTCTATTCACTTCCTGCCCGGTCCATTCCACTATTCATTAAATTATTCAAATTTTTGGTCAAACAATTTGTCGCCAACCAAAGAATGGTTAAAGAGTCCTCCCATATTTCAGGGATACGTTAGAATGAGGGTGAATCTCTCAAAGAATACTTTCAAAGATTTTCCACGGAAGCCCGACAAATTTCAGGGGTAGACCCAGAGTTACTTAGAGGTGTATTCCTCGGAGGGCTTTGCCCTGGCCCCTTCTACTCAGTACTCATGCGAGAAACAGTCCATTTATATGCAGATCTAATCCATCGAGTAGAGGCCCAAATCTCTGCCGACGAAGCCATTAATGGTCATAGGAAATAATTTGAGCAGACAATAGGGAAGCATAAAAATCCCCCAGGAATGGAGAATCCATCATCGCAAAGGAAGAAGCAAGGAAACTACAATCTTCCTCCTCGACCCTCACAGCCACGACGAGAGCCTCGCTAAGAAAAGGAGTACACGCCACTTAATACATCCCGAGTAAATATATTGATGGTCATCCGGGATCAGGAGAGCGTGAAGTGGCCATACCCTTTGAAATCCAATATCGGAAATCAAGAGCAATATTGCCACTTCCATCGCAGCCGTGGGCACACTACTGAAGCTTGCAGGCAGCTCAAGGAGGAAATTGAGAGATTGATCCGATAAGAATATCTCCGATAATTCATCAAGAATCCACTAACCTGAGAGGAGGATGGTCCAACTGGGTGGCAAAATCAACAACAAAGACAGCCGACAAATAATCGCCAAATAGTGTGCGAAATTGAAACTATTGCTGGGGGCCCTTCAACACCTTGCCAAGTTTTAATTGCGGAGAGTAAGGAGCCACCAACAAAGAAGCTTCTTACTGATCACTCTATCACCTTCGAAGAGTCTGATCTAAAAGGCATAAAGACCCCTCATAAAGATCCACTAGTGATAAGCGCAGGAATATGCGACCCATGCTACAATGTTAAAAGGATCTTAGTTGATAATTGAGCTCAATAGATGTCATATTCTACTCCACTTTTCTTAACATGGGCCTATCCAGAGAGAAACTCCAGCCTGCTGCCGGTCCAGTATATGGATTTTAAAATCGATCTATAAGAGTAGAAGGAACCATCAGTCTCCTAGTCATACTTGGGAATTTCCCCGACAAGTTGAGCATCCTATTCAATTCGTTATAGTGAAATCAGAATCAGCCTACAATGCAATCTTTGGAAGGACACTCCAAATAATCTTTGGGGCAATTGCTTCAATTCCCCACTTAAAGTTAAAGTTTCCTACCCCATCGGGGATTGAAACCATACGTGGAGATCAACAAGTAGCACAATCATGCTATCTTAGGCAGGCTCAGCCACGCTCATCAATTACTCTGAGTATCGAGGACTTCGATCTTCGGAATGAAGATATCCCTCAAAGGGCCTCCCCTGTAGAAGATCTTACTTGTGTCTCTCTATCAGATGAGCACCCTTCAAGAACAGTATAGATCGGATCACTCCTCTCAGATGAAGAGAAGTATGTAGACTTTCTACGTACAAACCAAGATGTATTTGCTTGGAGTCCGGCTGATATGCCTGGAATCAATCCTGAAGTAATCATGAACTCTCTCAAGATCAACCCAGCATTGAAGCCGGTGATCCAAAAGAAGAGAAATTTTACCCCTGATCATCAACTGGAAATTGAACATGAGGTTGATAAGCTTTTAAATGCAAGATTTATAAGGGAAATGCACTATCCTGCTTGGTTGGCCAACATCGTAATGGTTCGAAAGGCAAGTGGAGCTTGGAGAATGTGTGCAGACTATACTGATCTCAATAAAAGCTGCCCAAGGATAATTTCCCGCTTCCCCGTATCGACCAGCTAGTTGATTTCACCTCCGGACATCAGATGCTAAGCTTCATGGATGCTTATTCTGGATACAATCAAATCCAAATGGATCATGCTGATGAGAAAGCGACAACTTTTCAAACAGATAAGGGGTTGTACTGCTACCTAGTAATGCCATTCGGGCTCAAAAATACAGGGGTAACATATCAACGCCTGATGAATAAGATTTTTAAGAACCTTATTGGGCGCACCATGAAAGTATATGTAGACGATATGCTAGTTAAAATCCTGGAGAAATCCTAGTATATCTTGAACTTGGAACAATGCTTCTGCCTCCTTCGATCTTATAACATGCACCTCAACCCCTCCAAATGTACATTTAGAGTGGCCTTAGGAAAATTTCTGGGGTTCATGGTTACCCACCAAGGGATTGAGGCCAACCCGGAGAAAATCAAGGCCCTGAGGGACATGCTACTCCTGAGAAATATCAAGGAAGTCCAGAGATTAAACGGAAAATATACAACACTCTCTCGTTTCCTGGCTCGCTCATGAGACAAATATCTACCATTCTTCAAAGTTCTCAGAGGGGCTCGTAGCTCAGGATTTCAGTGAACTGATGAATGACAGGAGGCTTTCGAACAACTTCGAGCTTATCTAGCCTCACCGCCACTGCTCTCGAAGCCAGTACCAGGGGAAATTTTGTATATGTATATGGTGTCTCCTCCCAAGCTATAAGCTCAGTCTTGGTCTTGGTAGATGATGTTATTCAATGCCTAGTCTATTATATTAGTAAGGTACTTTCAGAGACTGAGACACACTATCCATTAACAGATAAAACAGCTTTGGCGTTAGTTTTCTCAGCTAGGAAGTTACGCCCTTATTTCCAAGCACACACGATCAGGGTCTATACAAACCTACCATTGGAAAGTATTATCCAAAAGCCCGAGGCATATGGAAGATTGATCAAATGGTCAGTGGAGCTTGGAGAATTCGATATACAGTTCCTACCTAGACCCAACATCAAGTCACAAGTGCTTGCCGATTTTGTGGTTGAATGTACTAACCATACCTCCAATGAACCGCTAGATGTGTCTCCTTCCTCCTCCTGCTAGGCCTTATATGTCGATGGAGCTTCTGGAAGTTTTGGTGCTGGCGTTGAGATCTTATTAATCTCCCCACAGAAAGCTACACTCGAATATGGGCTTAGATTGACATTCTCGACAATAAACAACGTCATCGAATATGAAGCTTTAATTGCTGGATTGAGGCTAGCAATTGATTGTGAAGTACAGGACTTAGTGGTTCACACCGATTCCCACTTGGTCGCCTCTCAGGTGGAGGGAGAATTTGATGCTCACCATCCATTATTGGCCAAGTATTGTCAGATAGTTAAATTCTTGTTGACCCAAATAACGAAGCATCAGATTATCCATATCATTCGGGAGCAAAATGCAATGGCAGACTCTCTCTCCAAGCTAGCCACTTCTACAACAGGAGATATTTTTAGAAGAAAATATATTGAGGAGATCCACTTTCCGAGTGTTTAAGGCCCATGGGTAATTCAATCAATAGATGAATTAAAAGAAGCTTCTTGGATCGACCCCATTCTCATTTTTCTACAAGAGGGTGTTCTTCCTGAAGACCCGACAGTGACAGTGAGACTTCGGAGGCAGGCATCAAACTCCACCATTATTAATGGAGAGTTATACAATTGATCTTTCATAAGACCATACCTCAAATGTCTTCCTCCTTCAGAGGCAAACTATGCACTCCATGAAATACATTCAGGCATTTGTGGGGAACATCTGGACGGAAGGGCGCTAGCCCAAAAGGTCATGAGATATGGGTTTTACTGGCCAACAATGAAGTAGGACACATTAGAGCTGCAAAAATATAACAGTTGTCAATTACATGCCAACCTCACCCATTTACCTGCCACAGAGATCTCAACATTATAAAGTTCCTAGCCTTTCGCCCAATGAGGGATTGATATAATAGGACCTTTTCCTATAGCCACGGGTCAACGAAAGTTCATCATCTTAGCTGTAGACTATTTTACAAAGTGGGTGGAGGTAGAACCTCTGACAAAAATCACCGAAGCAAATGCCAAACAGTTCCTATGGAAGAACATAATATGTCGTTTTGGCATTCCTACGAAAGTTATCACCGATAATGGAACGCAGTTCACTAGAAAGGTTTTCACTACATTTTGCCAAGATCTCCATATTCATATAGTACACACGGCTGTAGCCCATCGTTAAACTAATGAAAAAATGGAGGTCACTAATCGGACTATTCTGAAGGGGTTGAAGACACGGCTGGAAAAGGCCAGGGGGCAATGGGTTGATGAGCTTCCAAATATCCTCTAGGCCTATCGTACCACTGTAAGGACTCCAACTGGAGAGACCTCATACAATCTCTGCTTTGGCACAAAAGCTGTTATTCCCATTGACATTGGAGTCCCAAGTCATAGGGTTCAAACTTTTGATTTCAACGGCAATGACAAAAACTCAAGTACAACCTAGACCTCATTCCAGAAGCAAGAGATAAGGCAATGCTTAAGATTGCTGCATATCATCAGAGAGTTGCCCGTTATTATAACCGAAGGATGAAGCCACAACATATATCAATTGGAGATCTGGTTTAACATAGCATTGAGGCAGCATGAAAGGCCCTCAACGAAATAAACTCTCCCCCATCTGGGAAGGTCCGTACCTAGTAGCAGCTATGGTAAAGCCCGATACTTTCAAATTGAAGGATGCTGAGGGAAAGATGCTTCATCGGACTTAGAATATAAATAATTTTTGCAAGTACTATTAGTAGAGCACAATAATGCTACTCATTTTAAGTATTGTATGTCTTTAGTATTGTGCGCCTTCAGTATTGTTTGTCTTTAATTTTGGATGTTGTTTGTGATGTTTGTAGCTTTTTCATCCCTAAGTTATCTTAGGGAGCTATGCCTTTATTTAATGCAGTAAGACTTTGTTTCTTTATCTTCTTCGAGTAAGATTGTATTGATAAATTCGCACAAATTGTGAACTTCAATATCCTTGATTCGAGCAACACACAATCATTATTGTAGCTCAGTCACCAGATGATCAATCCCAAGGGGATTCGATCCGATCTCTTCCACATAGTTTAACATCATCGAGCAGGGCTTTGACATGCAACCTCGGATAGATCTTACATCCTTGGTGAATTCTCTCGATCTCTTCCACACAGGTTAACGTTATCGACCAGGGCTCTGACATACAACCTTGGAAAGGTCTTACATCCTTGGTGGATTCTCTCGACCTCTTCCACATAGGTTAACGTCATCGAGCAGGGTCTGACATATGACCTCGGATAGGTCTTGCATCCTTAATGGATTCTCTCGACCTCTTCCACACAGGTTAACATCATCGAGTAGGACTCTGACATACGACCTCGGATATGTCACACATCCTTAATGGATTCTTTCATCCTCTTCCCCACAGATTGGCATCATCGAGCAGGGCTCTGGAATACAACCTCAGATAAGTCACACATCCTTGGTGGATCCTCCTAGACTCCTCCATATAAGTTGGAATGCAAGTACCTTAAGCAAGCATAAATAAAATTCACTCAAATTGAATAAAATGCATTAGAATATTTAAGCCGGATAAAAATACACCGACAATTCACTACTAAATCAAAGTAGACATCACACATCAACACAAACATCAAGTACATCACAATTACTAAAAAAGATAAAGCAATACAAACAGCAGAAACTAAAAATCCTACTCAATATCTACAACCTCATCATCCACATCAAGATCAAGAACCTTTTGAAGCTCACTCTCTATCTCGTCACCATCAGAACCTGAAGGAAAGTTATATGAAGCTTGGCTAGGGGTCACCCCTTCGACTTGAACTCCGGTCTTCCGCTGCATAGGCGAACCCCCTTCAAAAAGCCCTGAATGAATCTATCTTCAGTACACTGCTGCTCCAAGGCATTCACTTCTATATCATAGATATGATCTTGAGCCTCCTGAATGTGATTATGAATGATAGTCTTGAAAGCTATGGACTTCTTGAAATCTTCAATAACTCTTGAAGGTTCTGAGCCAAACAAAGCAGCCTCCTTCTCAGCTATAAGAGTATGGGACTTCTTATCCTTTGCCACAAGTGATGTAATCTTCTCTTCAGAAGCCTTCTGATTCTTCAAAAGCTGGGTGATTGTCGCTTGTGCCTCATCCAGATCTATTTGATGTCGATATGCCTACAAATTTTGAAGAGATACGGAGTGCATTGTATTAACCAACTCAGTCCTGCACTCGCTCAACTCCTCTTCAAGCACCTTTGCCTCTTTGACCTTATGGTCATACTTCCGCTTGAACTCTCCTTGAAGATACTTGATCTTAACAAAGTCACTGTTCCAGTCATTAATCTCGATCCCAAGATGTGATAGCTGAAATAAAAAGGAAAGTTTATTAAAATTCACCCCAGAAGAAAAGGAGAAAAAAGCATTGGGTTATATTACTCACCAAATTGCTAGTTTTAAGGTGTCCGATGCATTAGTGGTTCAAAATATCCTCAGGGATGTGCAACTTGGCTAGGGAAGAGTTAGGTAGAGCTTTGTCAATATTTTTCGCAGTCCCCTCCAACCTATTCTTCTTCAAAACCTGGGGGTCTTCACCTCTTGCCGGTCGTTTGGGGGCCACTTTTGAAGTTGGGGCAGAGGGTTTAGGGATCTTGGAAGTCGGCTTCAACATCCTTGCATCAGACATTCCAGTATGGAATGATAGCCCAACCTTGAACAAGAATTCTTCCTCGGCATATCTACTCATGTGACGAATCTCAAATAGAAGATTATCGAGATCAAGAACCTTCAAGATTCTCATTATGTCTTCTTCCCCGACATGTAGAGGGGATGGCAGATCCTTCATCTTCCCCCACTTCTCTATCAAGCCCCAATCATTTTTCACAAAGAAAAATACACTGACCTAGTTCTTTGAAGGATCACGAGTACGCACATCTAATAATTTGAATCTAATGGTTACACGCCCATGCGTGTCACTGGTAAATCGACTCATCCGTGAAAGGTGCTATGGTGTCAAAGTAGCTCATCGATCCCTGAAGAATGCAATCAATCTCACAGTCACTGACATCGCTCTGAATGAAAATTGGGATAAGTTCACCCCATATGGTTGTAAAACTTCAATCAACTCGGCAAGAGGTGGAAAGCGTAACCTTGCCCGTAAGTGGGTCTCAGAAACGGTCAAGTACCCGTAAGGAGAAAGGCTAACCCGATCAGGCCTCTTAGGAACAATCGCCTTCACATCATTCGGAAAATGATAATTCTCGCGAAAGAGAAACAGGAAGTCATTTGTAACAGTCGACCCTGTCTCATCCACCATCGCTTCCTTATTTGGCCTCCGCTCGCAATCGTTCGGTGCGATGGGGTCTCCCCGGATCGCAGGATCTCTCGGTGGAAAACAATCACCTGACATTTCTTCTAAGGATGTTGGGGATAAATAAGGGGAATCTCCGTACTTCCTTACAAAGAGAGGGGCCTTGGAGGACCAAGGGAAAGCCTCAATTGTAAGAATAGAGGGAGAAGGGGGAATCTCCAGACTTCTTTATAAAGAGATGGGCATTGACCAAGGGAAAGCCTCAATTGTAAGAATAGAGGGAGAAGAAAAGAAGGGGCAATCTTTCAAAAGGCCTTAGGGGCCTATTTATAGTTTTTTGTGGGAGAAGGAGGGAAGTTTCTAGAATTCTCCAGAATTTTTGAATTTTTTAGAATTTTCTGAATTTTTTCGAATTTTTTCAGAATTTTTTGAGATTTTTAAGAATTTTTCGAACCAAAAAGGACAAAAAATCATTTTTTAATGGGATGGGGTCCACTTTAGGCGGTGGGCCGAACCGCCTCACCTTCCACCGCCATATGGAGCGGCGCATGCATGAGGCATGGGCCACCACGCGGATCAGGCCCGGCCCGGCCAGGCTAGCGGGCCGCACGTACGGTGGGCCAGGCGAGCGGGCCGCATACGTGGCGGGCCAGGCAAGCGGGCCACCGCACTGGTGGGCTAGGCGAGCGGGCTGCATGCCCGACGGGCCAAGCCAGTGGGCCCAGGCGGGCGGGTCACGGGTGCAACACACGATCGTGCAGTCAGATCGTAGTTTGGCCGGGCCTCCACAGGAGCCTCACCGGACCACCGCCGGAGCCTTGCGAGACCACCGCTGGAGCTTCGCCGGACCACCACCTGAGGTCCTTACTAGACCTGTCAATTTCGGGTTACGGGTCGGGTTGACCCGAACCCGAAACTGACCCGGTATTATTCGGGTTCGGGTTGACCCGACCCACTTTTGCAAACGGGTCAATTTTCTGGACCCGAACCTACCCGCTTCGGGTTAGGGTCAACCCGACCCGACCCGTATAACCGCGGACGCGACATTGCCTTTGGACGCCGATGCGGATCTGCGGACGCCGGCGACGCCAATGACCTAGGCCGCCCGCCGCCTGGCCTCGCCGCCTCGGGACAGAACGCGGAACTAGCCACTGGCCGCCGTCTCACCTGGTCTGTCCTGGCCTGCCTCAGAAATGGGCCAAATGGCTTGTCCTGCTTCAGGAGTCGGGAGTCTCGGGATGCTGCGCGCGGCGAGCCTGCGCGGAACTGGCTTGGCCAGTTGGGCCTTGGGCGGGGGCTGGCCGGCGGCGGGCAGCGCAGGGGCAGCGAGCGGGCAGCGCGGCGGTAGCTAGCAGGGCTGGCGGGCAGCGCGGGGGCAACGAGTGGGGCAGGGAAATTTGAATTTTTTTTAAATAAACGGGTTTTCGGGTTGACCCGGCAACCCGTCGGGTCAACCCGAACCCAACCCGTTTTTGCAAACGGGTCGATTTCCCAAACCCGAAAATTCCGACTCGGGTTCGGGTCGGGTTTTTGGGTCGGGTCCAATATTGACAAGTCTAGCCCTTACCTCGCCGGACCACCTCTGGAGCTTCGCCGGACCACCTCTGGAGCTTCGCCGGACCACCACCGGAACTTCGTCGGACTACCGTGGAGCCTCACCGAACCACCGCCGGAGCCTCGCCGAACCACCGCCGGAGCCTCGCCGGACCAATGCTGGAGCTTCGCCGGACTACCGCCTGAGGCCCTCACTTTCACCTGAGGCCCTCACCTTCGACAGAGGCTCTCACATTCGCTAGAGGCCCTCACCTTCACCAGAGACCCTCACCTTCACCTGAGGCCCTCACCTTTGTCAAAGGCCTTCACTTTCACCTGGGGCCTTCACCTTCGCCAGAGGCCCTCACCTTCGCCAGATCTCCACCTGAGACCCTCGCCTTCGCCAGATCATCATCAAAGGCCCGAAGTTCTGCCAGACCATCACCTGACACCCAGACTTCTATCGAACAATTGTTATTTGTAATTTGATCGCCCTCGGAGGCGAGTCAGCCCATTGTAACCGACTTAAATTCTAGTGGAATCATTTTCAACTGGGCTAGGCCTCGTGGTTTTTCCCCTTTCAAGGGTTTTCCACGTAAAAAATCTTGTGTTCTCTGTGTGTGTGCTGGATATCCATGCAAAGCTACGACGTATAGTTAAAACTCTATCGCCACATATATTCAAGCCCGCAACATTACTAAATTAAATAAAATCTTTAAAATAAAAATATGAATGTCACAAACACTTAGTGAATTCTAGAATTTGAGAAAAATTATTAAAAATTTAAAGTAAGAAACTACAATTTCAAAATATTACTGATACGTTTATTTATAAATTCAAATAAATTAAAATAAATCAAAAAAAAATCTCCAGTTGAATTTAAATTTTTATGAGAACATCACGAGATGAGATATAGCTCCCGTGATAAACTTCATAAAATTTAGAGTTAAATTATTAGAAAATAAAATATTTGAGCCCATCTAAATAATAAACTAAAATTTTATTATTAAAGAAGTTAACAATAATGTAAAATTCAAAATAATTCAAATTAATTAACATTTCCAAAATAAACGTAATAATAAACTACAACATTAAATAAACAAAAAAGATCATGGTATTTGATCAGTTGATATTTAATTTCAGCATTCTTCCTACTTTAACTCATCTTGAACTTTGTCTTTTTTTGTCAAAATCAAACATCATCTTTTAACTACACATTGCATTAGATGGAGTTTAAAAGTCTTGGAGTTGAACATCAACAATGTTAACATTCAACTAACTTTGTGGATAATTCCTAGTATTTTAGCCAATCTAAGATTTAGGTTTCATTTGAGATGGCTTTCTTACGGCTTTTTAAAATAGTTTTTTTTTACAAAAAATTTTGTACTAGAAATTTTTATGCAAGAAAGCTGCTTTAAAACACAATAAGAAAGTTGTCCCAAATGAATCATTAGTCCAGCTTTTTGTTTGTTTGTTTTATTTAAAGTAAACTCTTCTGTAAGCTCAACATTATGTCAAGTAGCACAGGTCAATGCATGATCTTAGAACTCTTAATAGATTATAAAATAAATTTAACATAGATTTAATTGACTAACAATCTAAAATATATAGTCCAATGTATATAAGGTATGCTCTTTTGAGCATCTAGAGTTTTCCAAACCCCTAATTTATTACCATTTAGTCCCCAAACCCCTTTGTAATCTTTGCTAAGATTGTTCCTTTTCCCACTTGATATAATAAAAATTATATTCATGGCAATTATCTTTTATTAAATTTTATTAAATTATATTTTATATTTAGGAGAATGCTTATAGTATGCTTTGTGGTGTCTTATTTTTATTTATTTATTTATATTTTACTTGTAACATAAGTGAAAATCTCTCACATGCATGCTATTTTGAAATTTTAAAAGTGCGCTGACTTTATAATAAAAATAAAAAATAGAAAGTGTTGATCAACTATATTTTCTTATGCAAATAATGAAATTTGAAATTATAAAATGCTTCGGATATGCTTGTGTGTCCTATTTTTATTTTTTAATTTATTTTTTTATATTTTATTTTAAAATTAAATAAAAAAAATATTTAAATTTATATTTATCTTTTGTTTTCATAGTTTTGATTGAAAATAAATGAAAATATGCCACATGCCCTGATCAATTTTCTTAAAAAATACACAAACTTTTTCATTAAAAAATATAAAAGTTTATCTTTGAATTAGCAAGAATTTCTACTAGAGGATCGGTCAAATATAACACATGGCCTCAGAGGGATATGCCATTTGCATATAGCAGCAGACTGTGAGGAGTAAGAAGGGGAGGTAGGCACAGTATATAAGCATGGCAGTAAGTGATTTAGAATATCAAATGAACACACTGAGAGATTTCTTTTCAAACAAATATGGCCGTATTTCGAAAATTAATTGGGCTCTTGCATCACTATCTTCATCAATTCCTCTTCGACCTTCTTGCCACCGACATCTTGGTGGGGATGCTGTTGGGGTTTCTTCTTTGCTTGGAAATTAATGGCGTATGTCTATGATGTCGTGGAGGAGAGAGTTTTTGAGAACTGTGGCGTGGAGTTGCCAGAGCCGGATGAGTTTTACCGGCAGAGGGTATGGCTATGTAACCCGCCGCTGATGAGGAATGACCGGAAGACGCATATTCTTCAATCAAGGTACTGCTATCATTATAAATATCTTCATCATCTTAATGAACACATTAATTTAATTTATATCAGTTCGCTATTGTCGAGATAAAACCGATAAGAAATCGATATTTAGATGTGGAGAAAACTGTTATTAGCATTTTGTTTTAGTAATCTGCCATTTAAATATTAACAGTGAGCAGTGGATACATATTTTAATTATTAGCAATGCCAACCATGTTCAATTGAAATAGTTCAATTCAAATAGTTCCTTAATAAATTGAGCGCGCTAAGAAAATGATGGTAATAATTAAATTATTATGGAGAAAACTGTTATTAGCATTTTGTTTTTGCAATTGTTTATTTAAATGATTATATTATTTACATCAAATATAAAATTATCATGAATCGAAAACTTATCATTTTACTCATCTACTTGTTCTACTGGAAATTTATTCTATTTAAAATTTGCTAGTAATTATATAACATTTAAAATTAAGAGTATTAAAATGTGCGTGATAAAAAATTTATTTGCAAAATAACGAACCTTCTTTATATCGAATGTGTGATGCAACTAAATAACATATTGAGATTGTGACAAATAATTACATACATATTCAAGATACAATAAGAGATAATTTTTCTTTATAGATCTAAAATAGTACAAAAGTTTCATTGAATTCTATAAAAGTTTTTTAAATTTATTTATCTTAATGAGAGAAAATTGCTTTTTTTCCAAAAAAAAAATATATTTATCTATACCAAAATTATATACAATATATTAAGTTATATTTCTAATGTTTAAAGTCATGACAGAAAAGACAAGTTAAGTATATATAATATAAATTTTAATCAAATCTAATTAAATATAGTAATGCATTGTTTCTATGAAACTTCAAAAAATTCTTTTTGATGGTTTGACATAAGAGATCATATATATTCAAGGTCACATGAATCAACTCTCTTGTACAATCCTTGGTTACTTTTTGTTCTATTTACAAATAATTTAGTTATTGTGTGCTTATTTTTTATGCTGTAATTCTATAATTTTAGTGCAGTTGATTAATTCAAAAGATAATTTTCAAGCTTGGAAGAGAATGTAAAAAAAAAAAATGCTTACTCAATTCAGTTAGTGAGGAAACAGGCTTCTTTTCTCTGGTATTTATTTTTTTCTCTACTTATTTTGTTTCATCTCGTCTAAAATAAAAATTGAGATAGTGCTATTTTAACATTTATGTATTCCCAAAAAACAAATCATGCATGCTATGAATTTTTAGTAGTTTGAATATCTACAATCAACATTCATTATTGATACGTCATTAAAAAATTATCTTGATCAAGCGCGAATCTCAATACAAAATCAAGTTGAAAACTTCCAAAATTAAAATTGGGACCATCCGAACTCCGATTTCAGCAAACTTATATTCGAACTGAGTTTCTCAAAAATATGAACCCAACAACACCAAATTCGACTCAATCTGAGCCTAAATGAATCCAAATTAATGACTCGAAGAGCTATTGGAAGCTTCGTACAACAGTTTGAGTTACCAAATGATTTGTAAACATGACAAGCTTATAGTCGAATTGAGCAGCTCGACGAGACGAATCCAACAAGCCCAAGATCGCCGAATTCCGACATCATTAAGACCTTCAAATGTCTGACGAACGGTGCACGATAAAGGAATTCAATATCAACCGTCCATTCGACCACTACTTATTTGCCCCTGATATCACACATATTTACAAGATATGCCATTCCATAAAATCTATAAATAGACCCCTCATTTCTCTTGATAGGGGATTGAAGCAAGAGAAAGAAGAGAAGGAGGAGAAGAAGATGAGAAGAATAGGAGAGAAGAGACTCCTCCTCGACCACCGCCAGAATTCCGTCCAAACTCCAAATGATGCCGGAATTCTGCCCAACTTCCACGGGATGCCAGAATTCTGCCCAACTTCCACGGGATGCTGAAATTCTACCCAAGTAACTACAGAATTCCCCCCTGACGCCGAAACTCCACCCAAGTGATACAAGAGTTCTCCTCGGCCACCAACAGACGTCGGACTTCCACCCGACGCCGGACCTTCACTCATCGCCAAGTTTTTACCCGACGTCGGACTTCTACCTGATGTCGAATTTTCGCCAGACATATATCTGATGCTGGATTTTTGTTCATTGCTGGATTCTACCTAAAACAGTCCTTCCGACCTTCGTCACGAGACAACAATCCTTCCGACCTCCATCGCCAACCGACTACGGTCCTCCTGACTTACATCGCACACCGATTACAGTCTTTTTGACCTCCGTCGCCAACCGGCTACGGTCCTCTTGACTTACGTCGCCCACCGACTACAGTTCTTTCAACAAAGTGAACACATCAATAGTGACTCTTTATACATTACAGTATTCCCAACATGTAATGTACTGAATATAATGTACATCAAATCCAGGTCTTCCCTCTAATGAAGGACCTTATTTGTAATCGACTGCAAATAATAGTGGATTCATTCAAACTATGCTAGGCCCCGTAGTTTTTCCCCCTTTTAGGGGTTTTCCACATAAAAGTCTTGGTGTCTCTTACGAATGCTACATACTCTCTTATATGATTGTGTGCCAGATTTTCGTACAATGCTAATACATTAAACTTTATATTTCTTTATTGCCGCGAATACTCCTGGATGCAACAGTTTTGGCTCCGTCTGTGGGAACATGATTCCTGACTAGGGGGGGGGGGCAACTTTTGCTCCAATCTCAAAAGATCGCTCTTATCACTTTCTTAACATCAGTCATTGTTGCATCAGATGCGGACTAGGGGCAACTTTGACCCCAATTCTAGTCAAAAAGATCCTCGATGCTTTCTATATCAAGATGATATTTCAGGAAAATCCCAGCGACAGCAATGATACTTTCAATCAATTATAAGCTTTATACAGTCCCTTGCTGGACTTCTACTTCTTAGGCAAGGTCTTAATCTCGACCTTAAAAAGGCAATAAAGATCTAAAAATAGACCATTCTTCACATTTGATTCAGGATACATGCAGTGTTTGCCCCTTCCCAATCAAGATAAAATTGATCCCAGTGGGATCTGATTCGACCTCTTCCACACAGGTTAACGTCATCGAGCAGGGCTATGACATACAACCTTTAATAGTCTCACATCCTTGGTGAATTATCTCGACCTCTTCCATACAGGTTAACGTCGTCGAGCAAATGCTCCGATATGAAACCTCGGATATGTCTCACATCCTTGGTGGATTCTCTCGACCTCTTCCATACAGGTTAACATCGTCGAGCAAAGGCTCCAACATATAACCTCAGAAAGGTCTCACATCCTTGGTGGATTCTCTCGACCTCTTCCATACATGTTAACATCATCGAACAAAGGCTCCGACATACAACCTTGGATAGGTCTCACATTCTTGTTGGATTCTCTCGATCTCTTCCACATATGTTAATATCATCGAGTAGTGCTCTGACATACAACCTCGGATAGGTCTCACATCCTTGGTGGATTCTCTCGACCTCTTCTATACATGTTAACGTCGTCGAGCAAAGGCTCCGACATACAACCTCGGATAGGTCTCACATCCTTGGTGGATTCTCTCGACCTCTTCCACACAGGTTAATGTCATCGAGCAGTGCTCTGACATACAATCTCAGATAGGTCTCACATCCTTGGTGGATTCTCTCGACCTCTTTCATATAGGTTAACGTCGTCGAGCAAAGTATCTGACATACAACCTCAGATAGGTCTCACATCCTTGGTGGATTCTCTCGACCTCTCTCATACATGTTAACATCATCGAGCAAAGGCTCCGACATACAATCCCGGATAGATCTCAAATCCTTGGTGTATTCTCTCAATCTCTTTCATACAGGTTAACATTATCGAGCAAATGCTCAAACATACAACCTCGGATAAGTCTCACATCCTTGGTGGATTCTCTCGACCTTTTTCATACATGTTAACGTCGTTGAGCAAAGGCTCCGACATACAACCTTGCATAGGTCTCACATCCTTGGTGGATTCTCTCGATCTCTTCCACGCAGGTTAATGTCAATGAGCAGTGCTCTGCCATTCAACCTCAGATAGGTCTCACATCTTTGGTGGATTCTCTCGACCTCTTTCATACATGTTAATGTCATCGAGCAAAGGCTCCGACATACAACCTCGAATACGTCTCACATCCTTGGTGGATTCTCTCAACCTCTTCCACACAGGTTAATGTCATCTAGCAGTGCTCTGACATACAACTTCGGATAGGTCTCACATCCTTGGTGGATTCTCTCGAGTTCTTCCATATAGGTTAACGTCGTCGAGCAAAATCTCTAACATATAACCTCGGATAGGTCTCACATCCTTGGTAGATTCTCTCGACCTCTTCCATACAGGTTAACATCCTCGACCAAAGGCTCCGACATACAACCTCGAAAAGGTCTCACATCCTCTGTGGATTCTCTCGATCACTTCTACACAGGTTAACGTCGTCGAGCAAAGGCTCCGACATACAATCTCAAATATGTCTCACATCCTTGGTGGATTCTCTCGACTTCTTCCATACAGGTTAACATTGTCGAGCAGAGGCTCCGACATACAACCTCGGATAGGTCTCGCATCATTGGTGGATTCTCTCGACCTCTTCCATACATGTTAACATCGTCGAGCAAAGACTCTGACGTACAATCTCGGATAGGTCTCACATCTTTGGTGGATTCTCTCGGCCTCTTCCAAACAGGTTAATATCATCGAGCAATGCTCTAACATATAATCTCGATAGGTCTTATATCCTTGGTGGATTTCCTCGACCTCTTTCATACAAGTTAACATCATCGAACAAAGGCTCTGACATACAACTTTGGATAGGTCTTACATCTTTAGTGAAATCTCTCAACCTCTCCCACATGGGTCAAGATCATCATCAAAGGCTCTGACATATAACCTCATATAGGTCATGCATCATTGATGGATTATTTTAACCTCTTTCATATAGGTTAACATCGCTAAAATATCGTTGGGTTTCTGCCCGTTGTCAGACTTCTGTCCAACGCCAAGCTTCTTCCCGTTGCTGGAATTCTGACTCGCAGAACTTTCATCAGACTTCTGCTCGATGCAGTGCTTCCTCCTATCGTTGGACTTCTACACAACGTTAAAATTCCACCCGTCGTCGGACTTTCGTTGTGCTTCTATCCAACGCATAGCTTCCTCTCGTCGTTGGACTTCTATACGACGTCAGAATTCTGCCCGTTGTTGGACTATCGTTGGGCTTTTTTCCAACGTAGAGCTTCATCCCGTCGTTGGACTACTACCCGTCATCAGACTTCTGTCCGTCAATGGACTTTCGTCGGACTTCTACCCGACGTTGTACTTTTATCCGACATCGGACTTCTGCCTGCCGTTAGAATACTACCTGTCATCAGACTTCTGCTCTTCGATGGATTTTCGTCGGTCTTCTACCCATCATCGGATTTCTACCTGACGCCAAACTTCTGCCGGTCCCGGATTATTTTTTTTTTTCGCCCGACGTTCGTCGAACTTCTACCCGACGATGTACCTTTGCCCATTGCCGGACTTTAAGCCGTCATTAGACGTTCGTCGGACTTCTATATGACATCATACTTGTGCCCGTCACTGGGCTTTTGCCCGTCGTTGGATGTTGGTCGGACTTGTACTCGACGTTATACTTCTGCCCATCTCCAGATTTTTACCCCCGTCGTCGGACTTTTGCTCGTCGTCGGACGTTCGTCGGACTTCTACCCGACGATGTACTTCTTACCTTTGTCAAACTACTGTGTGTTGTCTGGCTTTCTTCGAACTTCTACTTGATGCCAGATGTCCACCTATCGTCGGACTTCTTCACGACATTGGACTTCCATTCGTTGCCAAACTTTCACCGACTAACGTCGGACTTCCTCGAGATCCTTGAAAAAGGGAGGAATATCTATCTTGCAGAGAGGGGCCCCGGGCCTGAACAGGGGATGCCGCCTGTACAGGGCCTGGGGGAAGGCCTCAAATAAAAGAAAGGATGAGGAAGAGAAGTGCAAATTTTGTCATACCCCAAAGGGAATATTTATAGCAAGAAGGAAGAGGGGGAAGTTATAAAAAAAGAGTTTGTTTCTTTTTTCTTTTTTTTTTTTGGACAATGAGGGCAAAAAAGCTCGATTTTACTATGTAAAAAAGGATTACAAGTAAGGTATAATAAAAAGGCAAAACCTCAAACAAAAAAAGAGGTCGTACCAAAAACCTATACCCCCCATACAGAAAATGAAATTACAAATAAGACGGGAAAGAAAGCAGTCGGCCAAACAGTTGGAATAAAATCCAAAATGGACTCAGACTGCTAATCAAAAATAATCAACCAAAAACCAACCAAGCGTCAAGGAGAGTGCTCTCCTGGTTGCCAAAAAGACCATCCAAGGAGAGGATTAGCAGCTACATCATCGTCCAAACTCTTACACCTCCAAAACTTCCGTTCAGCAGATCTCCATAAAGCCGACCAAAATAGGGAATAAGTTCCCGTCAAAATTTCCAAAAAACTTCCAGATTTACTTATAAGCCACATCCAATATAGCATTCCCGATTTAGGAATAGAGAATAGGAAGAGTATCCAGAAGATAATCCCAAAAGCATCAGAATAGTGAGACGGCCTACAAGAAAACGAGACAAAGCCCTCCACATCAAGGTTTCCAAGGGAGTTTCAGATTCTCTTTGTGCTTCCAGGTAGAGGATTTAGCCTCAACCTCACGTTTTACACTATTGCAAAGAGTAGTGGTATCTCTAAACTTGAAGTTAAATCTTTGTTCATTTCTCTCCCTCCATAAATAATATGCAGCACAAGAGGAAGTAAGTAAAAGTAACTCTTTTAGATGCTTAATCATGTTCGCCTTGTCCTCCAAGTATTGAAGAACCTGAGATAGCCTAGGTCTTAACAGAAATTCTCCCAGCTCAGGAATAAGATTACTAATGACGGTATAAGAGTAGTCACATTCAAAGAGGATGTGGAAATTAGTCTCATTGTGTGAAAAGCACAGCACATAGTTTGGGGCCACAAATATAGACCTCTTCCTAAGTTCATCCGCTGTTTTAAGCCCTCCATTGAGAGCAATCCAAGAATAAATTGAGAACTTGAGAGCAGAGTGTTTATGCCAAACAGCTTTATGCCAATCAGCCAAAGCCTCATCTTTATAAAAGTGCTTAAGGAAAGAGGAGAAAACCGGCATTTTTCTATCCTTCCAGAGAATCGAATTTTTTGCATAAGGATTAGAACCCAAATGTTCCAGAACAAGAGCCAAGCTAGATAAAGAAGGAAACGGAAATTTCCAGCCATTCACATCCAAAAATTTTGACACCTTGGCATTAAAACTAATCAAATCTTGCAAATTCAAATTCAGAAAAGCTTGCACCAAAGAACCACCATGGAACCAAGGGTCCCATAGAAAAGAAATTGCACAGTGAGGCTTTAAAACAAAGTAGATATCAGATTTTATGCTCAAGGACACTTTGCCGATTTCATTCCAGAGAGGGGAAGGCCTGCCTTGCACAGGAGTCCAAGGAGTACCATATTTAGCATTCAAAAAGTTGGAAAGAAGAGACTTAGAATTGTAAAACCTGAACAAAAGTGAACTCAGTGTGGAAAATTGTAGACCATGTAAATCAGGGATACCCAAGCCACCATTTATCTTTGGTTTGCAAGTTCTCTTCCAAGCAGTAAGATGAAGCTTTTTAGCCTCCATATCCCCAAAGAACAAGAATTTAGCACACATTCTGCTCAGCGATTTGAGACAAGATTTGGGAATAATGGACCCTCTTATCCAATAGGCTATAGTATTGCAAACCGTATATTTAAGGAACTGAAGCCTACCTCCCATAGATAGTAATCTAGCTTTCCACCCAGCTAGATGATTGGCTATAGATTGCATAAGAGGAAGGAAGTCAGATTTGGAGCATTTTTTAACCGAGATAGGCAAACCAAGGTAAGTCATCTTGGTACAGGAAGAAGTCATATGAAGAGCCTCACAAACATCCAGAGGATTAGAAATGAAGCTTGAGAGAATAATCTGACTTTTCTCATGGTTTACCAAAAGGCCCGAAACATTAGCAAATAAATCTAGCAATTTCGTAAGGACTGTACAGTTGCTAAGAGATGCTTCCCCAAAAATCAGAAGGTCATCTGCATAAAGCAGGTGATATATGTTCATGCCTTGCTTTTTAAACCCAATGAAATTATCCTGACTAGAGCCATTATCAATTAAGCAAGAGAAGTCATCCATTGCAATACAGAAGAGATAAGGGCTAAGAGGACACCCTTGCCGAATGCCTGAGGATGAGTTAAAGTAACCTTCCAGTGCCCCATCAATGCAAATGGAGAAATATACATCATAGATACAAGCCTTGACCCATTGAATAAAGGTAGGAGGAAAGCCTTTTTGTTTCATTCTGGCTAATATAGAAGTCCTTGAAACAGAATCAAAGGCCTTACGAATGTCCAGCTTGGCACACATTAATTTCATTTTGGTAGCCTTCTTAAAGTCAGATAGGATTTCGGAAGCTAGAAGGATGTTATCTGTGGAAATGCAATTCTTGATAAATCTAGCTTGATTGTCCCCAATGATGAAAGGCATGATTTCCTTCATTCTTGAAGCCAATATTTTGGAAATAGTCTTGTAGAAAACATTGCAAAGGGCGATGGGCCTAAAATCTGAAATGTTGGAAGCATGAGAAGATTTTGGAATCAAAGCAATGGTCGTGGCTTTGGCTTTCTTAGGAAGGTACCCCTTAGAGAAAAAAGACTTCACTGCTTTGCACACCAGAGGGCCAGTAATAAGCCAAGTGGATTTAAAAAATTCAAAATTAAATCCATCCGGGTCAGGAGAAGAGTTGGAGCTCCCAAGAAAAATAGCTTCCTTGATTTCAACATCAGAAACAACAACCGTCAGCAAATGAGAAAGATGAGATGGAATGACATTACCTTTGGGGATAGGAATAGATTCCAAAGAATTTGCAGGTTGTGTGGGATTGAACAATTTCTCAAAGTGTTGAATGATAGAATTAATGAGGTCTTGCCTAATAGTAGGGTCTTCACTAGCAACCAGAGTTGAGGGGCTGAAATTCCTTCTCTTCTTGAGCCTAGCATAGAGGAACTTTAAGTCATCTTCCCCTTTAGAGAGCCATTTAAGTTTTGCACGTTGGAGCAACCAATTAGTCCACGAGGAGGAGCAATCCGAAAGTTGGGAATTGATAGATTTCAGTTGTTGATTGAGATCATGATTTTGAGGATCATAATTTAACATACCAATGCAATGGGATTGCTGGTCCTTTAAAGAAACAAGTTGGTTAGAGAGATAGCAGGAATTTGCCCAATCCTTACATTTAATGCTCTCTTTTAGAATTTTCATCTTTCTATACAGACCAAGAATAGGGTTCCCACTAGTCGGATGTGAGAAAATATTTAGGAGTTCAGCCCAAAACCCATTTTGCTTAGTCCAGTAATTTTTGAAAATGAATCTGTGTTTCAGCATACCTTGCTGGCCCATGGATAGCACAATAGGTGAGTGGTCTGAGCAAGAGGGAGAGAGCACCTCATAGAAAGAGGACGAAAAACTCTCAAGCCACAAATCATTAATCATCATTCTGTCCAGCTTCAAGTGAATGGGATCATTAACCCTTTGGTTGAACCAAGTAAATTTAAGCCCCTTAGAAGCCAGATCAGACAGACCCAAATCAAACTTAAGGGCATTAAAATCCCAAAGATGAGAAGCAAGGAGAGGGGTGCCACTTGATTTTTCATCAACATTTAAGCAGCAATTGAAGTCACCAAGAATGAGCCAAGGGGAACAGATGTGATTCCCCATATCTCTAAGTTTATCCCAAAGAAGTAAACGGTCAGTCGAAGAATTAGAAGCATATACAACAGTGAGGACACAAAGAAAATCTTGCCCCCGAAAAAGGTCGCCAGAAATCAACTGAGTAGTGAATTGAGAAGGTCTGAAACTAATGAGAAGAGGGTCCCATTTAATCCATATCCTACCCGAGGAAGATAGATTAAAATTATGACAACTTTCCTCATTCTCAAAAACACAATGGTTAAGACGGAACCAGGGATCTGAAATAGAACTAGCATGAATTCTATTTTCCAGTATACAAAGCAACTCGAGTTTGGTGTCACGAACTAAATCTTTACAAGCCCTAACCTTATCCGGGCTGTTGAAACCTCTCACATTCCAAGCCGCTAAACGAGGTGGGATCATTGGGATTTTGAGGATTTGCTAGGAGTTTTTTTCGGTTGCTTACTCCTAAAAGCCTTTGATTGTGCGACTGTGCTATTGCGGTTCTTATCCATATGCATAGTAGTGGAAGGAGGGGGCTCAGACTCACTACTACTTTCTTGGAGAAGAGCAAACTTGTTGGGTGAAATCACTTTGTCTTGCTGCCGAATGAAAGTAGAAGGTGGGGGAATGGACTCCTCAGTTGGAGAATTAAGGTTTGGAATAGTAGTGCAGACGGTCTCAATTGTATTGTTCAATTGTTGTGTGACCACCACCGATGGAGTAGAATTATTAAGCTGCTGAATATCATAAGAAAGTTGAGTTGAGGTATCAGGGAGAACAGAATTCTTGTGCAATGCTGCAGTAGTGGATGAAGAGGGCACTATCTTAGGATCAGAAGCCTCAGCTGAATGAACACTATGCAGAACGGGATTGAGGATGGGATTTTTGCTGGTCGGCTTTGGAGGCTTCTGACTAGTGCTTCGACCATGCGGCGGCTGGACAGTAGTGTTTGAAGATTCTGGCTTTGAAGGGCAGAAATCCGGAGTATGCACAATAGAACCACAGTGCTCGCATTGAACAGATTTCCATTCGTATTGGATGCGAAGAGAAAAATGCTCTCCTAAGATAGAGATGGGAATGGATTCGGGATAAGAACATTCCTTTGAAACCTGAACACAAACTCGTGCGTAAGTGAGCCTGGTTTTATCGGTTGTAAGATCATCAACCACGATCGGAGTACCTATTTTACTAGCAATCCGCGAAATTCCTTCCGGAGTCCAGCAAGGGAGAGGCAAGTCGAGAATTTTAAACCAGATAGGGATGGACGTGAACTCTTCTCGCACAGGCTTGAAGTTAGGCACCCATTTTTGGAGCACGAATTGTTTGCCAAGAAAGAACCACACACCTCCGGATAAAGCCATATCGTAATCTTCATGCGCAGAAAATTTCAACATAAAGAATCCATCGCTTAAGGAAAGCAATTTCATCATACCTTTGAGCTTCCAAAACTTACGCATAGCCGATAAGAGGGATTCGTAATACGGACGTCGTCCGATGGAATAGCCGATCAGCGCCAGACCCCATTCGTCCGAAGCGGCTTTGACATGCACTTCATTAAACTCCAAGGAATCATCAGGCAGGACCGAAGAAGAGAGCTTAAACGCAGCGGCCAAGCACGGGAAAACCAAGAGTTTGTTTCTTAAACCGCCTCCTGAGAGGCGGTTAAGAGCTGCAATATTCGGCTATTTTATGAAAAAAATTTCACAAAACAGTTTTATGTTAAAAAAAAATGGTGGTGTGGCCCACGTAAAAAAAAAAAAAAAATGAGGCGGTTTCATTAACTGCCTCTCTCGTCTTAGCAGCCCGCCTCGGTTTAAAAAAAAAAAAAAAAAAAAGCAACGCATGGATCTTAAAACAACGGCAAAGGCTGCCTTCATTTCTTCTATTAAAGGGCGGCAGACTTTGATTTAATGGTTGTCAGTTCATAAAAAACTTTGGTGAGATGATGGCTTAATGTTTTATGCTTATTTCATGTTCGATAGCTTCTCATAGTATTATTGCTATGATCTTATTAACTTTATTCATTTCAGTGAGGCACGGCTATGTTATCAAAGGAACTAAGAAACTAAAAGTGAAGAGCTCAACGGCTGCGACATATATTTTTGGACTTCTGAGGTTTGGACGTCCGAAAATAGAGGGCCATCTGATATGTCGTCAAAAAATTATCTTGATCAGGCACGAATCTCGATACAAAATCAAGTTCAAAACTTCCAAAATTAAATTGGGACCATCCGAACTCTGATTTCAGCAAAGTTATAGTTGAACTGAGTGTCTCGAAATATGAACCCAACGACACCAAATTCGACTCAATCGGAGCCCAAATGAATCCAAATTAAGGACTCAAAGCGCTATTGGAAGTTTCGTACAACAGTTTGAGTTATCCAACGGGTTGTAAACATGACAAGCTTATAGTCGAATCGCGCAGCACGACGAGGCGAATCCAACGAGCCCAAGATCGTCGAATTCCAACATCATTAAGACCTTCAAATGTCTGACGAACGGTGCAGGATCAAGGGATTCAATATCAACCGTCCTCAATATCAACCGTCCATTCGACCACTCCTTATTTGCTTATGATCTCGCACCTATTTACAAGCTATGCCACTCCAGAAAATCTATAAATAGACCCCTCATTTCTCTTGAGGGAGGGACTGAAGCAAGAGGAAGAAGAGAAGGAGGAGAAGAAGAAGAGAAGAATAGGAGGGAAGAGACTCCTCCTCAACCATCGCCGGAGTTCCGCCTGAACTCCAAATGACCCTGAAATTCTGACCGACTTCCACGGGATGCCAAAATTCTGCCCAACTTCCACAAGATGCTAAAATTCTACCCAAGTAACGACAGAGATCCCCCCTGACGCCGAAACTCCACCCAAGGGATACCGGAGTTCTCCTCGGCCACCAACAGACGTCGGACTTCTACCCGACGCCGGACCTTCACTCATCGCCAAGTTTCTACCCGACGTCGGACTTCTACCTGATGTCGAATTTTTGTCAGACATATATCTGATGCTGGATTTTTGTTCATTGCTGGATTATACCTAACACAGTCTTTCCGACCTCCGCTACGAGACAACGGTCCTTCCAACCTCCTTCGCCAGCCGACTACGGTCCTCCTAACTTACATCACACACCGATTACAGTCCTTCCGACCTCCGTCGCCAGCCGACTACGGTCCTCCTGGCTTACGTCGCTCACCGACTACAGTTCTTCCAACAAAGTGAACACATCAATAGTGACTCTTTATATTCCCAACATATAATGTATTGCATATAATGTACATCAAGTCCAGGTCTTCCCCCTAAGGAAGGACCTCGTTTGTAATCGACTGCAAATAATAGTAGATTCATTCAAACTGGGCTAGGCCCCGTGGTTTTTCCCCCTTTTAGGGGTTTTTCGCATAAAAGTCTTGGTGTCTCTTACGAATGCTACATACTCTCTTATCTGATTGTGTGCCGGATTTTCGTACAATTCAAAGACGTTAAACTTTATATTTGTCTATCGCCGCGATTACTCTTGGACGCAACAATTATTATTGTATTCTTATCATTTCAGTTGGTTGATAAATTTAGAGGATAATCTGCTAAGATAGAAAAAAGTGGAGGATATTATGCTCCCATGATTATGTTCGAGAAAAAACATCTCTCTTTCGATGTAATTATTTATGGGCACTAATAACTATTATGTTCTATCTCAAATTCAACATGATAATTGATATACTGGTCATTGGCTTATTAATTTTGTAGTTAAAATAGTATTATATATAGATATTCTTAGTGTCTTAATTAATGAACATATCATCCTCAAATTCATAAAATGATCTATCTTTATACATGGAGAAAATAGTTTTAGTTATGAAATTTTCTGCATTTCAAATGGGTTAAAATAAAACATTAAAAAAAATTAATACTTTTTAATAAATGAAGGACGATCGATATTGAATCATTTGATCTTGTACCGTTCGTCAGACATTTGAATGTCTTAGTGATGTCGGAATTTGGCTATCTTGGCCTCGTTGGATTTGTGTCATCGAGCCGCTCGATTCAACTATAAGCATGTAATGTTTGGAAATCGTTTGATAATCCAAATTGTGGTTCGAACCTTCCAACAGCATTGCGGGTCCCTGATTTGGACTCATTTGGGCTCAGATTGAGTCAAATTTGGTGTCGTTGGGTTTGTATTTCCAAGACGTTCAGTTTTACTATAAGTTTGCTGGAATTGGAGTTTGGTTGGTCCTAAATTTAATTTTGAAAACTTCCAACTTGATTTTGCTTAGAGATTCGTGCCCGATTAAGATAAATTTCTAATGATGTATCATTTATTATTACCATCATTATTTTTAGTGTGCTCAATTTTTTAACTATTTCAATTGAACATGATTTGCAGTGCTAATAATTAAAATAAAAAACCACCGCTCACTGTTAATATTTAAATGGCAGGGTACTAAAACAAAATGCTTTTTTTTTTAACCCAAAGCAAACTGCTTTATTGAAGAACTAAATGGAATTATTACAACCTACACTCATCCGACTCTTTCTTTACCAAATCGATAAAAGAAAGAGGGACAGTATTAATGTCTAAAGAATCCCAACGAAAAGATCTACTACAAGCATAGTTTGCGCAAATATCTGCTAACTTATTACCATCCCTTCCCACCTAATTAAAAAATACAAAATGAAAATCTTTGATAAAAGATATATCTATCCCATCTCCACTCCCCTTAACCACCGCTTTTTGAATGAACTCCATAACATTCTTGTTATCACCTTCGATTATCAATCCTTTATATTCATACATCCAATCCCTAAGTTCAGATTGAATCAATAGGATGGCTTGAAGCTCCACATTCGCTGCATTCCAGTGCACAACAGTCTTCCCAGACGCCTTGAGGAATTTACCTTGCCCATCCCGGAAGACACCTCCGATCCCTGCAATATAGTTCTTGTAAAGGGCTCCATCAATATTGACCTTGATCCAATCAGGTGGAGGAGGATGCCAAACATTAAACAACCTGTTCGGTTAATTAACAGCCTCTATACCCGAGAAAATACCTTTAAAATTCTGATTAACAACTATCATACTGAGAGCACTGGTTGCTATATTTACAGGACTAGTCTTCTTATTCTCATGGACATACAGGTTCCTCGCTTTCCAGGAATTATAAACTGTATTGCAATACAGTTTTGCCATCCAATTGCTATTTTTGTCCATCCAATTGCAGCAGTCTTTAACGAAATTCATAATCGGAATTCCAAACCTCCATCTATTCTCCACCAAAACAGAGAGAATAGATCTAAAGTTTGCAACAACCAGCTACAATATGATCTAAAGTTTCAGTTTCTTCACAACCTCTAGGACAGACATCTTGAGCCTGTAACCTCCTATAATAGAGGAATTGACTCGTAGGAATTGCTCTGTTCAAATTCTCCACCAAAACAGAGAGACTCTTGAATTAAGATTAACCTTCTCCATCCCTTTCCCGACACCTTTCGATTCCTGGTCTTCAATCATGGCCTCCGAAGCTATGGCTGAAATTGTCTTCCCCGACAGCTTTGAATAAGTTCCAGCTTGTCTTCTCCTCCGCTAGGACACAAACTGATAGATTTAATCAACGAGATTAAATCCAAACTAGAAAAATCCTGAAGTCTCATGTCATCCCATTCTCCATCCCTTATGAATGAATCCAGAGTTAAATCAGAATTTGCCAGGGAATTCACAAACGTTGGCCACTTCTCCAAGCTCTTATCAAGCAGCCAAATATCTGTAAAAACATGAATTTGCTTCCCGTTCCCAATAGCCCACTTAACTATTGGATTCAAATATTTACTGCCATTGCTTAAAATTCTCCAAGTTTCAGATCTCCCACTTCTGTATGAACCACTAGCTTCGATATTCCCATATTTCGGGAATAAAAACCTGTGTATTAAAGAGTCTTTGTCCTGTACATACTTCCAAGCTAATCTAGCCCTCAAAGGCCCACACTGTTTAACACAAGAATTGATACCAAACCCTCCCAATCCTCTTGGTTTGCACATAACATCCCAACTGACATAGTGAAGGCCAACACTCCCATCATTCTTGTTCCAAATGAACCTCCTACACAACTTCTCCACTTCTGTTAAAACCCTTTTTGGTACCAAAGATAAAGTTGAATGAAATGTAGGAATATAAAGTAAAACTGATTTTACGAAAGTAATCCTTCCAGTCATCGACAGGAGTTTACATCCCCTACTCCTATTTTGCTCATAGTCTTGTCCACAATGAATTAAAAATCATCACTTCTTAGTCTCCTAAGAACGATCTTGGCTCCCATATAGTTAAATTCCCGAACTTCTCTGAACTTCAGCATATAACATATCCTCTTTCTTCTCCTCCTTCCTACAGCTTTCCCGAACAAAATTCCCGATTTATTCAGATTCACATTTTGCCCTGTCCAACTGCAGAATTCTGTGATTAACCTTTTAGCTTCCTTAGCATTCTGCACTGTTTCTTCTGAGAAGAAAATTATGTCATCTGCATACAACATATGTGATATTTTTGGACCATTGGGATGAATCTTAATACCAATTTTATCATTGAGCTAAATGCAAGCATTGAAGAAGAGTTGAGCACACATAATGAACAAAAACGGGGAAAGCAGGCACCCTTGACAAAAATCGCATTTGGCTTCAACCCAATCAGATAGAACCCTATTAACAGACAGTGAATACCTTGGCTTGAGCACACATTCAGCAATCAAACAAGCAAAGTAAGATGGGAAGCCGAAATATCCCAGAATTTTTATCAACGTAGGCCATCCCATGGAGTCATAAGCTTGCTCCATGTCAATCTTGTACAAAACTAGCCCCTTCTTTGATTTTGAATGTTTGAACTTTTTAAAGATTTCTTTAGCAATCAGAACATGATCATAAAGGGACCTACCCCTCACAAAAGCTGCCTGCTCCTCTATAATTAGCTTGTGAATAACGCAAGAAATCCTATTCATGATCATCTTGGCCACAATCTTATAAATCGAATTACATAGACTAATGGGTCTATAATTCGAAGGAGTCAAAGGATTTTTTATTTTTGGAATTAATACTATTACAGTATCTTTCCAATATTCATTCATCCTCCCAATTTTAAAAAAAATGATCCAAAGCCTCCCAAAGATCTTTTTTAATAACATTCCAATAGCTTTTAAAGAAAGTATAAGTCATACCGTCGATCCCTGGTGCAATGTTCCCTCGAAGGTCTTTAACTACTTGCTCCAGCTACGCAATCTGGAAATCCTTAGACAGCAATTCTTTATCTACCTCATTTAAGCTCCTCACCGGAGTTGGCCACCCCTCCATGGAGCATTGATGATCCTTCCATTTGTTTTTGAAGTACCGCATAAGCACCTCCTCAATGCTTCTCTGATCTTCAACTATATCACCATACTCATCTTTAATTCTATGAATATAGTTAGTATTCTTCCTAGCACTGGCATAGGCTTGTAAAAACTTGGTATTTGCATCGCCCTCTGTTAACCATCTGACCTTAGACCTTTGTTTCCACCAAGAACCGATCTTAGCCAAGGTGGAATTCAGTTCCTCTGTTTTCTGTTTCATGAGCCAAACTTCTTCCTCTGTTAAGAACCCTACCTCACCTTCTTTCTCCTGCAGCCTCAGAATTTCAACTTTGAGCATTTCCTTCGCATTATTCAACTCCTTGAATTTCCCTTTACTCCAAAAAAATAGATCTTTCAGAGTTTTCTTAATTTTCTTGTTGAGAACCTGTCCCGGATAGCCACTATATTTTCTATTCCAAGCCTTCCTGACAACCAACATAGATGCTGGAATTGAGGCCCACATATCTTCAAACCTGATATTCTTCTTCTTGGAGGAATTGAATTCCAAAAGATTCAAAAGAATTAGGCTGTGATCAGAAGCAATTCTAGCTAAATGCCTAACCACCAACCTATGAGAAGAATTGAAAGCCACGGAATTAACCAAGCATCTGTCAAGCTTTTCAAGAATCCTTTCCGGTCCTTTTTTATTATTACACCACGTGAATCTAGGCCCAATGCTCGCTACTTCATAAAGGTCATTACAGGAAATAAAAGCCTTCATTTCCTTCGGCCCAATGGAGAAAGTGAACTCTCTACCACCCTTTTTCTCATCTTTGGACAATAGGCAGTTGAAATCCCCACCTATTATCATAGGAATATCACTAGACATGTGATACTCCAATCTATCCCATAAATTCCTCCTTACATACACATCTCTGCTCCCATAAACCGTAGCTATTCTCCAACAACCTTTATTAACCACATCCAAATCTCTAACCAACATTTGAGAAGTTGCCTCCAGCACATTGAATTTTGCCACCTCTTCTCTCCAAATCACTAAAATAGCTCCCGATAATCCTTCTGATGGAACATGGAAGAAGTTCCAATCATCACCAATTAGAATTGATCAACATCCTATCAATTCCAATTAAGTTAGTTTCAACTAAACCCAGAAAAAACATACCATATTCTTTAATGAACTCCCTCGCATATAGAGAAGCTTTAGACTTCTTCGCTCCCCTACAATTCCAGAACCCGATAGAAGTCATTGCTGTTTTGAGGGATGCAGGCACCCCGACCTTTCTTTACCGTCTCCTTCCACTCTTCTACTCCTTGTAGCTACTTTTAAAGGACCCAAACTCTTGAGTTGTTTAGCTCCTTTCTTTTTCAAATTGTTGTTATCACCCCCGACCTGTTTTGGCTGTAAATCTGGCTTCCCAGTTAAATCTGTACTCAAGACCTCTTTATTATCTTGTCTATAACTATCTCCCAGAATAATGCTGTCTTCTATAATCTCCCCTTTCTCCAGTATATTTTCAAGAGCATCAAACTTGTTGAATATCTTGGTGCTAGAGATCAAATCTTCAACCACTTCATTTACTGCATTCTCTTCATTCACCTGGTTATTCAAAATAGGTCCCGAGTTAGCTGCCTTTTTTGGAACCTCAACAAGCTGTTCTTCTTCCTATACCACACTTTTATCTCCATGAATATCCCCTCTAACTTCTCCTGTTGTTATTTTGCTCTCAGCCTTTTCCTTTTCCCTCCCGGTTGGATTTTCATTATGCACCCATTTATTGATGAATCTTTTGAAGATAGGCCTCTTTCTTCCATAATCCACATGAATCCATGGACCATAGACTCCATCTCTTTTATTATTATTCTCTTTATTTCCACCTTCTTCTTCCGGCTCAGGTAAATCTGTACCACTTTTCTCCTCTCCCTTATTCACAACATTAACTCTCTGTTTTAAATTTTCCTCCAGCTTGCCTTCAGGACAAAACTTCTCCTCATGACCAATTCTACTACATTTGAAGCAGATTTTTGGAATTCTCTCATAACAAACCTTCTGAAAGAATTTGTCGTGAGCACCTTCAACCCAAACTCCGCCGGGAAGCGTTTCTTCTAACACTACTTTTACGCAAACTCTCGCAAATTCTTGTATGCCGCACTGAAACATATTCTCATCTATCAACATTGGAGTTCACACTTTAGAAGGTATTCTGCACACATTAATTCTATCCCAGCAATTCAAAGGGAGGTTTGGTAGTCTAATCCAAATCGGAGCTGTTAATCCCTTCAATGAGGATGGGTGAAAATCTGTGGACCATTTATCAAGTCCAATGATGCTACCGTTCACATACCACGGACCATTGTTTAATACAACTTCCATTGCTTTATTATCTTCAAATGCGCACAAAGCCCATCCACCTCCTAGCAGAGTCATATGGAATCTCCCAAACTGATTTCATTGTCGTCACAATTCCGCCCCTATAATGTGATAGGGGACATTCTCACCAAAAACTTTGATCACCAATGCCTTTTGAAGTCTGTCTGTATTCTCTCTTTCACTCTGTAAATGAAGCTCTATCACACCATCCTCGAAAAAGTTGTTGTCGTAATCAAAATCTACAAGTTTGAAATTAGCTTTCAAATTCCAAGCGTTAGCCAGAGTCTTGCTCTGCTGAAAGGTTCGTTTAGAACCATCAACCCCACCCATGCTTAAACCAAGATATGATTTCAAGCCTTCCTGATTCTTCATCAAATCTCCCCGTCTTGTGTGGTTGACAAGCCCACCATCTACTTCCATGGCCTTCTCCAATTCTACTCCCACATCTGAATAGAAAATCAGATCTCCAGAAACAGCCTTCTTGAAACAATTTCCAACCTCCTCTTCTAAGGAAACAACCTCCTTCCCCCCAATAAGAGATGATTGTTCACCAACGGTATCCTTTCGCTTTAACGATCTTTCCAAGAACTCCAAAGAATCCAAATGAATGTGCTTACCTTTGCCATCATAATCCGAGTGTTTCTTTAAGGAAATGGAACCACCTTAATTTATTACCAAATGTTTGAAAGATTTGAGCCTCATATTGGTATTTTGATCAAATACCATATCTTCACCACTGATCGTTGGAAACGATGAATCCATTTCTTGTCTAACAGAGGCCTTGAAGCCAATTGAAGATGAAAGACTTCCATCACAGATGCCCGAGGAAGGCAGATGACGACCCTCCTCCACCATCGGAGGAGGAAAAAAACCCAGCGCGGGAAAACAAGAAAACGAAAATGAAGCTTTCTCTCTCTAGAATCCGGGAGCTTCTCTCTCTTTGGAACAAAACTTCTATTCAGATTCAAGGGCCTGTAGACAAACAAAATGCTAGTAACAGTTTTCTCCATGTCTAAATATCAATTTTTTATCAGATTGATCTCGGGGATATTGAACTGATATAAATTAAATTAATGTGTTCATTAAGACGCTGAAGATATTTATAATGATAGCAGTAATTGGATTAAAGAATATGCGCCTGCCGGTCATTAATTCCTCATTGGCGGCGGGTTATATGGCCATGCCCTCAGCCGGTCAAACTTCTCCGGTTCCGGCAACTCCACTCCACAGTTCTAAAAAACGCTCTCCTCCACAGCATCATAGACATACCATTAATGTCCATGCAAAAAAGAAACCCCAATTGACATTATTATTTATACAAAGCATCACCAGCATCCCCACCAAGATGTCGGTGGCGAGAAGGTTGAAGAGGAATCGATGAAGATAATGATGCAAGAGCCCAATTAATTTTTGAAATACGGATATAGTGGTTTAAAAAGAAATCTCTCAGTGTGTTCATTTGATATTCTAAATCACTTACTGCCATGCTTATATGCTGTGCCTACCTCCCCTTCTTACTCCTCACAGTCTGCTGCTATATGCAAATGGCATATCCCTCTGAGGCCATGTGTTATATTTGACCGATCCTCTAGTAGAAATTCTTGCTAATTCAAAGATAAACTTTTATATTTTTTAATGAAAAAGTTTGTGTATTTTTTAAGAAAATTGATCAGGGCATGTGGCATATTTTCATTTATTTTCAATCAAAACTATGAAAACAAAAGATAAATATAAATTTAAATATTTTTTTTATTTAATTTTAAAATAAAATATAAAAAAATAAATTAAAAAATAAAAATAGGACACACAAGCATATCCGAAGCATTTTATAATTTCAAATTTCATTATTTGCATAAGAAAATATAGTTGATCAACACTTTCTATTTTTTATTTTTATTATAAAGTCAGCGCACTTTTAAAATTTCAAAATAGCATGCATGTGAGAGATTTTCACTTATGTTACAAGTAAAATATAAATAAATAAATAAAAATAAGACACCACAAAGCATACTATAAGCATTCTCCTAAATATAAAATATAATTTAATAAAATTTAATAAAAGATAATTGCCATGAATATAATTTTTATTATATCAAGTGGGAAAAGGAACAATCTTAGCAAAGATTACAAAGGGGTTTGGGGACTAAATGGTAATAAATTAGGGGTTTGGAAAACTCTAGATGCTCAAAAGAGCATACCTTATATACATTGGACTATATATTTTAGATTGTTAGTCAATTAAATCTATGTTAAATTTATTTTATAATCTATTAAGAGTTCTAAGATCATGCATTGACCTGTGCTACTTGACATAATGTTGAGCTTACAGAAGAGTTTACTTTAAATAAAACAAACAAACAAAAAGCTGGACTAATGATTCATTTGGGACAACTTTCTTATTGTGTTTTAAAGCAGCTTTCTTGCATAAAAATTTCTAGTACAAAATTTTTTGTAAAAAAAAAACTATTTTAAAAAGCCGTAAGAAAGCCATCTCAAATGAAACCTAAATCTTAGATTGGCTAAAATACTAGGAATTATCCACAAAGTTAGTTGAATGTTAACATTGTTGATGTTCAACTCCAAGACTTTTAAACTCCATCTAATGCAATGTGTAGTTAAAAGATGATGTTTGATTTTGACAAAAAAAGACAAAGTTCAAGATGAGTTAAAGTAGGAAGAATGCTGAAATTAAATATCAACTGATCAAATACCATGATCTTTTTTGTTTATTTAATGTTGTAGTTTATTATTACGTTTATTTTGGAAATGTTAATTAATTTGAATTATTTTGAATTTTACATTATTGTTAACTTCTTTAATAATAAAATTTTAGTTTATTATTTAGATGGGCTCAAATATTTTATTTTCTAATAATTTAACTCTAAATTTTATGAAGTTTATCACGGGAGCTATATCTCATCTCGTGATGTTCTCATAAAAATTTAAATTCAACTGGAGATTTTTTATTTATTTATTGTAATTTATTTGAATTTATAAAAAAATGTATTAGCAATATTTTGAAAATGTAGTTTCTGACTTTAAAATTTTACTCATTTTTCTCAAATTCTAGAATTCACTAAGTATTTGTGACATTCATATTTTTAAGATTTTACTTAATTTAATAATAAAATTTATAAAATTCTTAGGCAATTAGGAATCTACAGTTAATAATTTAATTATCTATTAAACCATCAAAACTTCAAAAGAAATAAATTTAGAACTAGGCAAACAATGGGCGACTTGCATAAGAGAGAGAATTTAGGATACAGAAATAAATTAAAGAAGTAGATAGAAAATTAATTAAGAGAGAAATAAAAACAAAATTTTTTTTTTTTTCAAGTACGTTAGAAAGAGGTACAGTAGAATTTTTTTATTTTTTTATTAAAATGTTAAATGCAAATATTTTCTCTTATTTTTTAATAAATAATTTAGAATGATTTTTTTTTTTTATGATTTATTATGTGTCAAAAAATTCCACAATTTAATTTATCATAATCAATTTAAAAATACATATTTTTATGTCTTTTTATTTATAATATATTATTATTATTTTAAATATATGTTATTTTAAGTAAAATAATATTTTATATAAATATTTATCTTTTTTTATTAATAAATTAAAATGAATTACATAATTAATATTAATAAATACTAAATGTAAGTTCGATAAATATAACATAATTTTTAGTAAAATTTTATTTTTTTTAAAATAAGATAAATTTTTATTTAAAATATTATTTTCGTTAAAACAAGATAAATTTAAAATAATAATATTACATTTTTAATAAAGACGCATAAAAAAATTTTATTTTAAATTATTTTTAAAAATAAGAAAAAATATATTCATTTAAGATTTTAATAAAAAAATAAAAAAAATTTCTAATGTACCTCCTCTCAGACAAAACATGAAAAAAAAAAAATAGTTTTGAATATTTTTATTTATCCCCCTATTTTATTTCTTTATCTTCATATTTAATTTATCCCTTTTAATTTGTTTCTCTATTTTACTTTCTCTCTCATGAAGTTTTTTTTTTTTTTTTAAAGTTTATATAACATGAGCAAGTCGCTCGTTTAATGGACAATTTTGCCTATTTCTAAAATTATTTTTTTGTTGGTTTAATGGCTAATTAAATTCTTAATGATAATTATTTTAAAAATTTACCCTCTATTTAACCTAGAGTTATGGATGGGATATCTACTGAATCAATGATAGCCTAATCAGATAATGATGCTTATGAGTTTCGAGGTTAAACTAAGGAAACAGAAGAAGCACTTATGATTTATAGGGAACCTAAAGTCAAACCAAGCTTAGGAAACCCTATAATGGTATGAATGAGATTGATTTAATTATTTTGATCATCATTTGCATTTAATTTGATTTAATTCATTTTTATTTTAAATCTAATTAATCTATAATTGATTTAGGTTTATTTAATTAACTTTTCTTTAATTTGAGATTTATTAGTACTATGTTTAATTTGATTCCAAAAATGAGTTTAACATAATTTTGAATTAATTGATTGAAACTAAATTTGATTTAACTTGAGTGTGTATTTGATTGATTTCAGTTTGCTTAGTCCTATATTTGATTTGATTTTAAGAACAAATTTAATGTTATTTATATTGATTGATTTTATTTCGCTATGAAATTTAATTTGAATATGTTTGATAAATTGGATTTTTATCAAGATTTTAAAAATCGGACCGGACCGGTCGATTTAACATGTTAAACTATGAACCGGTTAGGCGTCTGGTTTCGTCAAATGTGAAAACTGTAATCGAGCGGAACCACGCACGACTGTTACAAAATTGTGATTGAATCAGGGGTTCAGCAGATCGAAATGGGTCAAAGAGAACCGCATGGTCTTAAAGCTAGGTATTATGGATCATTGATTTCGAATCAAATAGTAATATGAACTATTTCTTAAATCCTAATTACTAATCCTATTATCTATTCATCTTCTTTGTTCTCTCATTCCCGATCCCGACTCTCTCCCAAACCAGATGTCCATTCGTGAGCTACTATCTGTGACGAAGGCCTCACTGGAGCTAGTCGTATTCGCTGGCATCTCCTCTAGCCTCAGTCCATACTCAACCACCTTCACAACTATTTCTTATGCGGTATAATTATATTCGCTCGCATCTCCTCTTGTATTAATTAATTGAATTCATTAAGCTTTTGAGTTTCAATTTTATTTCCATTCATTTCGCTAGTATTTTCTCTTGTATCTTTTTTTTTTTTAATAAAAAGAAAAATTCACTAGATAATAAGATCAATACACCACAAGGCCAAAAGATGGCTACAAAAAGCAAGATTACAATTAGAAAAATACAATACACGCCAGAGCCCAACAACCTGAACTAAATGAAGAAAAATATAACCCCATAATCAATTGGACTCAAACCAGCACCTAGTTGTCAAGCTTGGACCATCCAAGGAGGAAAATATGAAAACAACCAAAAATCCAAACGCAACATGCCCTAAAAAGTCAGAACACACCAAAATAGATAGTGAAATAGCCACCTAGGTTTCCAACCAAGCCATGGCCATCTGAGGTGCAAGCAGGAATCCTGCTTCATCATTATCCTTACCTGAATCCATCGCATTAAATAAAAACAATACCATAAGAAACCAAACTAACTACAACAAATAAACTTCCAAAAGGAAAAATAATTTCTTTTTGGGTTTATGTTTTCTATGCTTAGCAGTATATTTAAAAAAACCAATATCCACAATTTGAAGAAAACTTAAGTCAAAGTTGTCCCTAACATCCAATTCTTTCTCATTCATTTTCTCCCCTCCTATTGAAGAATTGCCATCATTTAGCCAATCTCCTTGCCGCACTACATTATCCCTAGCAAGGTGAGCTAACTCAACACTGGAGCTAACAGATAAAAGTACATCAACCATAAGCACCACAACTTCCTTATTATCCTGATCAGAAGCCACATCATCCGAAGTACCCAGCTCAATCGAGTCACCACCCCCTCCAGAAACTAAAGAAGTCTCACCCAACACCTCCACAACATCAGCATAAGTAGGACTAGCTCGAAAGTTAATGTAACATTTATTAGCATTCATAGAACCATCAACTAAGTTAGTGCAATGAATAGCTAAAGGCACTACATCCTCCCCAACATAAACAAGATCATTCAAGGGTAAGACATAAGCTAACGAATTACTATCTACCACCAAAAGACTAACATCATTTCCAATAAAAGTATCTATATGACCCATATTCAGAGCCAAATCCTTGTCAACACAATAAACAATATTACCCAATTTAAGAGCTAAATCATTAACACCAGCATCCGCAAAAATAGGGCCAATTAACAGGGGCAAAAGTCATAGGTTCAGACGAACCATTCTCAACCAAAGTCATAGGCCCAATGCCACCTTCATTGCCAGAAGAAAAATTACCAAGCTCATTCCCGAACACATCATTATTCACCTTGCCACTAACATTAAAAGTAGGAGTAGAATGAGGATGTAAGATGCTACACTCTAATTTTGAGTAACCTAATGATTTACAATGAGAATAATATGGGGGGAATATTATCAAAAATTATCGATTGAATGCAACCCAAGATATCAATACCAACCTAAACATTATCCAAAATTTTTTGGTAACATCTAACTCAACAAAGACCGATGCAACAGAGGGACGGTTGGTGGTAAACGTAGTATTGTCGGTCTTTAGAGGCCAACCGAAGAGACAAGTAAGGCCATATAGGATACAAGTAGAAAATAGATGAGGCCTAAGATTAGGAAATTACACATAATAGGAATTGTGCGGGATTCAACATAAAATCAAATAAAGGGGTCCATTTGAAAACTTTCATGAAATAATTGCTAACAAAGTAAGATCTATGAGCAAACACCCTACAATAATCAAGATCATTCTCAAGCTTAATCAGCACATATTTAGGATTGAGAACAGTCCTAAAAAACTGAAAAATAAGTTTAAGGTTAAGAAAGAATTTCCTGATAGTGTCAAGCGAAGGTCGATGATCCAAATTTTTTTTGACCAAAGCGAACTCAAGGGGAGCAGCAAGCACAAGAACTTCCTCTTTGGAAATCCACAAGGATGGAAAACCATAATGTGAAGTAATTTTAAGATCAAGAAACTTAGAAGAAGAAGAAGAAGAAGAAACACCATTTAAAGCATCTTTATAAGAGCAAGTAGAAATTTTCCCATTCAAAAACTTGGGATCCATCACCCGTGGAGCCGCTATGGAAACATTGAAACCAATAATAAAAAGGAAAAGGAGAAATAGTAGACGACAAGCAGAGGAAGTAAAAATAACTTCCTTGATGCCTAAATGATAATTAGAGCCAACAAGGAAGAAGACATGGAGGCGAAGGGCTAGGGCAGAAAAATCCTAGCATAGAGCATCTTACATCTCCCAATGTATCTTAATTTGTTAGTTTATGATTTTAGGGTTTCACTTTTTCTTATAGAAAGGAAAAATAACTCGATAAAAATGATTTTAGCCGGTTATAGAAGCCCATTTTTAATAACCTAATGCTTGGCTTCATTTTGTGAAATCATTTGGAAGCATGAAGAAGCATAACACATTTCAAGCAAAAAAAAAAGGCTTCTTATGTTTATATTCAAATATATCAAATGTATTGCATATGCAAGAGTACTCTTTGGTTATCAAAACCCATCATGGACTTAAGAATAAGCAAGCTGCTTTTCTTAGGAAAATTTATATTTTAATTGGTCTATGGCTATGAATGTAATTGGATTTGTGTTGTTGCAAGAATATTTGCATTGCACAAGAAGATGTTAGACATAAGGTCAAGTGATGTAAAATTTCAGCTCAACAAATTATTGCTACACAACAAATTGAGGTTTTTATTCCTCTCCAAATACAATTTGTTAATAGTGAATTAGTTGATTTGGCCGTCTTGTGTCAGAACCGGGAGCCACGGGATGGTCGAACCACCTTGTGCGGAAACTTGGAGTTGCATGGTGTATTGTTTGGTGGTACTGTTACTGTTATGATTTTGATTTTATCCAGAATTTTCATTGTAAGTGATTTTAAAAACAATAACTATTAAGTCTTAACTCCAAGTTTAACTTTTCGACTTCTAACTTCAAATTGTTGCTCAATTTATAAAACATTTTTTATCAAGTAGTTTCAGCACTATTTGCCCGTTTTTTTAGAATTATGAATTTTCTTAAGGTTAGATTGTGATATCATTATGTTTATTTTATTAATTATTATTATTATTATTATTATTATATATATTTATTATGTCATTCCGTTCGATCCTGATGGAACCTGTGGAACCTTAAACCTCTTCTTCTTCCATTTTGTTATACGATCTAGTTTTCACAACCTTGATCTTTTTTACTTTTAATTTAATTTTCTTTTAGGAATGATTTTGAGATGATTTAATTATTATTTCATTGAAGTTCAAATTTGATTTAGATTTTTTACTAGTATTTCAATAATCATAATATTATTTAAAGATTTTTAATAAATTTCTTAAAGTATCAAGAATGTTTATCTTATCAAATCTATGTGCTGATGGAAAGTAAAAGCAAGCATGTGCAGTATACTTTGCTTAGTGATGAATCGAAAGAATATATATTGCTATGTCACCAAAAACTATCTTGATTAGGCATGAATCTTGATACAATTATGAATTAAAAATTTTCAAAATTAAATTCCAATTTTAGCAAATTTATAGTCAAACTGAATGTCTTAAAGAGACAAAACCAACAACATCATTTTTGGTCCAATCAAGCTTAAATGGGTCCAAATCAGTGTCCTGAAGCACATATAAAATGTTTAAAGCATAAATTGGATGACCAAATTATTGTAATCCAGGATCCTTAGTATATGATTTTTATAATGATAAATATTACTGATTGAATTATTACTTTTCTCATTAAATATTTTAGATATTTCTTATGTCTATGAGCACTAACTTTGTAGGTAAGACATAGACTACTCAAGGCTATGAAGGCAAGGAATGGGTAGAATAGGAACATCAAGTAAACAAATTTTGTAATTTTATTTTTCTTTTTTTACATTCCTCGAGTCTGGCCACATAAGAGTGTATGCAACTGAGTGACCGTGTACACATATACATGGGTAGAGAGATAAATTTTAAAAGTTAAAATTTTTATACTAATTATACTGTATAACTTATAAGCATATTATATAATCAGTATAGAAAGCATAGGCTTAACAACTAATTAGATTTTAGTTTTTATAAACTAATCATATTGTACGATTCGTTACGAGTTAAAAACCTTATCCACTAGATGAATTAAGTAAGATTTGAAAGATTAAATTTTGAACTAATCATACTATACAATCTAATTCATATTGTAAGATCTATTACAACTCAAGAATTAAGATTGAGATTATAATTTTTAATTATAACAAAATATTTATGAAAGTTAATTTGGGATGTTAAGCCTTTATGAACTAGCCCAAGGCTAACCAAGAGGGGGGGGGGGGGGGGGGGGGGGGGGGGGGGGGGGGGGGGGGGGTGAATTGATATTTTAAAAATTTTTTCAATCAAAATACAAACTCGAACCAAACAAAAATTCACCACAAAGAAAAATCAAAGTGCAAAAAATTAATTGAGGAAAAAGCAGTAATAAAGAATACAAATTTATAATGGTTCGATCAACTTGACCTACGTCCACTCCCCAGAGCCTCTCCTCCGGGTATTGCACTAAATTCAGCGACTCTCCTTTTTATCCAAGAGTAAGGCGGAGAAGCCCTTACAAGCATTCTTTCCACTGACACCGGTGAGGTAGAGAACCCAACTCCTTTTGCTTTATCCTGAAGTAGGCAAATAACCTTAATCAATTGTTGAAGTGGATCTCTCTCGAACCTCCAAGAAACCAGGGACGATGACCAGAGAAGATGAATCAAATCCTTGATCGGAGCAACCTTTATGAAACCTCTCACAAAGTTCCCCTCATAAGATCCTCTCTCTCTCTCTCTCTCTCTCTCTCTCTCTCTCTCTCTCTCTCTCTCTCCCTTTCTCTCCCTCTCCTCTAGGATCTCTTAGGTCAAAATAACAACAAAGTATATTCACTTGGGTAAAATAAGAGATCTTATATAGAAAGATTTAGAATAGCTCTTAACTAAAACAAATTGATATTATCATCTAGGACGATCTGAATATCGTCCTGTACGATCAGTATAAATTTAGCTCAATCGACCAGGATGATTTGGGACGATCAGAAGGTAAATTATTCATATCATTCAGGATGATACTATATCATCCTATATGATTAGTTCAATCCATCGAATATCGTCCAACACATCGCCCTGGATGGATGTCTGGATGATGAAAACATTGCATTATCATCCAGGATGATCTTATGATCATCTAGGATGATTAGTACAAAATGACGAATATCGTCAAGAACATCACCCTAAATGGATGTTTGGATGATAGAAAAATAACTTGATCATCCAGGCTAATCTCTGATCATCTCGAACGATTAATTCAATTTAGTACATATTGTCTAGAGCATCGCCTTGAATGGAACCAGGCCTATTGTATATCATCCAGGAAGAACTAAGGTTTGTTAATCGATCATTCTGAATGATCTTGAAATCATCCAGGATGATATAATTGAGCAATATAATCTTAATTACTTTCATTAATTATCAAAATAATTTAGGCATAATTTTGCTACATCATCTTGGATTATGTCCTATACAATGTCAAAAAATAAAAGATGTCTAAATAGATATGAAGGCGAATTCTTTCTGATTTTAGCCTATTATTTAGGACGATGTGCTTAATGATATCTGCCTTAATAAAGATGCCCTAATTAGGATTTTTATTTTTAACTGATAATCTAGGATGATATTTGGATCGTCCAGGATGATGTAATATTAAATAGAGAACTATAAAACAATCAGAATTTTTCCCTCATGTGTGTGTGTGTGTGTAATGTTACTTTGTATCAAGACCCACATTAATATAATTGACTCAAGAAAAGGTAAAAGATTACAAATTAACTCAGTCCTAGTCTACCCAATCTTGAGGTAGCTTGAGTTACATTCGATCTTGTAGACCTTAAAGGTTAGTAGGCAAGGCAGTCGTAGAGAAGCAAAAGTATCTGAAATATTTGCTATCATCAAAATTATATTTCCTAAAATTAGATTCATAATAATCTCCCACTTTTTGATGATGGAAAACACATAATAAATGTTTAATTGAAGTACATAATAAAAAAAAGTAACAGTGAATCAGGAAGTTCAAATTATACTAGAAAAACAACATAATACATAAAAATAGTACAACTACACCTCCTTTTGACATCATAAAAAGGAGGAGGGAAAGAAATAAAATAGAAGCTACAAAACAGAAGTAAACTACATCAAACAAAAAATGACATCACAAAAATAAATTATAAAAAGGATGGCCCCTGAATTAGGGGGTGGCGGCGGCTGAAAGTAACTGGAAAGAGTGGCAAACTGCTCTCCAAACCAGGCCATATTCTGGTCATGTTGGCACTGCTAGTGATCCACGTAAGAGTCAAAGCAAGCAACATCCTTAGCATGTTGCTGCTCCTGTTCAACAATGTATGACTCGAAGTGAGTCTCCCACTGATCGAATTGCTTTACTAGCTGATCCAGCTATGAGTGCTGGCGGACCTGAGCAGGTGCAGGAACTAGTGCAAGAGCTGTCTTCTCCTCAGCTCTCTCGTGTTTCGGGTGGAGACAAGTACTGTAAATAATGTGGAAGGAGTTGTTTGAGTATAAGGCATGCTGAAAGTTTGGTGGGGTAGGATATTGGAGGTTATATTTGGATTCTAGGACATAGGTAATGATGTGTCCTAAGGCAAGATTGAGCTTCCTCCTATGTCCTGGATCTCTGATACTTGTCATATGTTCAATATATCAAAAATTAGATCAGAGGCATTAAATTCTTGGTGGGCCATATTATAGAAAGTGGTGATCGAAAGGAGTGGAGTGATGTGAATGCGATCACCAATTTTTTGAAGGACTGAGGTATGAAGGACATGCAGGATCATTTTAGCATCTTATAGTAGTTGGAGCCCAATCTTTTAGCTAGACTTTCCAACATGATAGAAAACATTAATGTTCCTCAGAAAGTGATTTGTTGGAGCCCAATCGTAGTCGAGATCTTGATATAAGATGTGGAGTTTATCTCATATGGTGGACAATTTCAGGAGTTCTAGACAGTCTTAATAAGTGATTTCTATAGGACGCCTATTAACATAGGACTGAAGAGAGGTGAAGGAGGAATTGATGAGAATGCTAGCAAAGAATTCAAATAATAACTCCAAATTGAATGGGATGGTAAGAGAAAGGAAAAAAGTGAGAGAAGTGCGAGCAAATAAGTCAAGAAGAGGATAGGAAAGGATGTGAGGGTTGAAAGTTCAGGATATAGTGATTCTGACCATCTTGTATCTCTGATAGGTAGCTTGATCGGCCGCCTCAGTGAAACGAGGTCAATATTTGCCCTTGAAGAGCTTCCAAAAGGCATGCGAGACCTTTTTCCACCAGCCATGATCAAGGAAAATAGGGAAATAGGGGGTGCAAGATGGATTAATGAAAGTGTGTGAGAAATAAATGTTTGGAATCCTCAATTTTTAAAGAGTCAGACCGATCTTCCAAGACGATCACAGAATCATCCAAGACAATCGGGTGCAATAATTGCATCTGGGATGATTGGTAAAAAAGGTAGTAATATCATCTAGGTCGATCAGATATCATTCGGGATGATAAGACATTGGCAATTATCTCAAGGCGTCATTCCAGATGATTGTTGATTAAGCAGATCATCCGAGATGATTAAGTGGATCATCCAGGATGATCAGTAATAATTGATCATACCGGTCAAATTTAAAACGTGTGCCTAATTTTGCCACGTGGATCGTTTAAGACGAACATGTGTATCATCTAAGACGATCACCAATAATTGAGCAAAAATATATGAAGATTGTCCAGGTTGAGGAGGATCGTCTAAGATGATCACAAATAATTAAAGCAAAAGACAATCAGATTGTCCAGGATGATAATGCATCATCTAGGACGATTAGAAGCAGAAGGAACCATCAGATGTAATTTCAAGAGTGGATTGAACAGATCATCTAGGATGATATAAATATCATTTGGGATGATGTGATAAAAAGTTTTAGATTAGAGAATGGATGGAGATGATCAGAGAAGGTCAAAAAACATGAAAATTAACATAAAAATAAAATACAAAAATAACACAAAAATATTAAAAGGAATAATTTTTTTTTATCAAAGCTCGAATATGATAAATTCTCCATGTGATTGAATTAAAAATTTATAAGAATTAATGAGTTAACATTGTCGAAATTCAAAAAAATGATAGAACATCCGATCCTGTTAACCCTAGCTTAGACTTATCCCCGGGCAAACCATCGTTTAAAAACAAAGATCTAAATAAAAAAAATCAATTCGATAAGAAAAGGAGATCTGTTCAAAAATTGGTTCCAGAAAAATATTTTATATAATAATATATCAAAGTAACTAGTCATGATAATGAATTCTAAAATCAAGCTTTTAAAAAATATCAAGTGACACATGAATTCTTCTAAGATTGAAAAGTTTGAGATAGAAGAAAACTTGCTTTTGGTGGGCTCATTTTATGCCTCTTATCAATTGATTGGCGCACTTTGTGCATCTTTTGATTTTTTGATATACTTTGTATATCTTTCTTAATTTAGCATCATTGTGCATCTTTTGATTTGACATCATTGGCCACTTTTTTTTTATTTTTTTTAATTTTTTTACAAGTTAGATCTCCTTTTTTAAAAACACTTAAATAATCTCAGTTGTGAGTATATCTTTCAGATATTAGAAAAAAAACTCATTCTCTAATATAATGAAGAATAAGCCACAAAACAAAATCAAAATCATATGATAAATATAAAAACAATATTATAAAAAATCTGAAGGTAATGCAAAGACTTTAAATAATATATATAAAAGATATATTACTGTAGCAATATTGAAAAGTTCTCAATTGGAAAGTCCAATTATTAATTTGAGGTAGACTTTTATTTAGAAAAGAAAATTACACCACTAAAAGAAGTTAAAGAAAAGAAAATAATCAATGGTGTTTCTCCCTTTAATTGATTTAGGGATGTCAAACATTGACTACAAATTTTAAAAAATAAAAACTAGGCATAAGATATCAATTCAGTAGTGATTTAAAAGAAAAATAAAATATATGAATGAAATTAAATCAATAAAAATGAATCATATGAAAAGTATAATAAAAAATAAACAAAGAAAACTACAAAAAGAAAATAACAATCAACAGATAAAATTCAAAAATCAATACGAATCAAGTTCATGCTTTTATGTCATTCACACCCAATCTGGTCCTTAAAGTGCTGAAAGTGTCGAAGGCTAGTGGTTTAAAAAAGATGTCAGCCATTTGATTCTCAGTTCCCACATGGTGTAACTCAATATCTTCTATGGTGACATGGTCTCTAATAAAGTGATGCCTTATGTCAATGTGATTAGTTCTTAAATGTTGGATAGGATTCTTAAAAATGTAGATGGCACTAGTGTTATCACAAAGGATCAAGATTATGCCTACAGGTAATCTTAAATCCAAAATTTGTTGCTTTAACCAAAGGACTTAGGTTACACAACTCCTTAAAGAAATGTACGCAGCTTTAGTAGTGGAAAGTGCAACAAAGTTTTTCTTTCTATTAGATCAGGAGATTAAAGACTGTCCTATTAATTAACAAGTCCCAAAAGTACTCTTTCTATCCACTCTACATCCTATAAAATCAGAATCAGAAAATCTAATAATCTCAAAAGAAGTGCTATGCTTAGGATACCATATTCCTAAGTATTGTGGATCAATGGTTTATGTTTTTGATGATAGAAAACATTTTTATTTATCTACGACTGCCTTATGTACTGATATTTTAGGTTCACACGATTGGACTGCAATTTGGAATCAGCTCAATATTGGGTAGACTAGGTCTGAGTCAGTTTGTACATTTTTTCCTTTCTTGAGTCTATTATTTTTAGTGTGGCTCCTAGTGTTTTGTAGCTTGGAAGATTTTTCTATTGTTCCCTAAAGATTTCTATTTTTGGTAACATCGTCTGGGATTATATTTATATCGGCCTGGACGATCGGTCTCAAAGATGAAACCCTAATTAGGGCATCCTCATTAAGGCAACCATCATGAGCTGATCGGCCTGGACGATAAGCTCAATTCAGAAAGAATCAGCCGCCATGATCAGATTAGGTAATCATTATTTTAGGAAATCGGCCATGACGATATAGACATCGTCTAGGATGATCTAACTCAATTATGCCTAAATTGATCTAGTATCTTTGGAAAACATTAATGGCTGATTGATACGATCACATCGTCTGGGACGATCATAGGATCGGCCAGGATGATTGCCTGGATAATTTACATCAGCCATAATCTATTCAAGGCGATGATCAGGATGATTTAAATCGGTTTTAAACTAATCGTCCAGGACGATCGTAAGATCGGCCAGGATGATGTAACCAATTTTCTTCTGATCGTCCCAAATCGTCTCGGGCTGATGAGATAAATTTGAACTGATCGTACAGGACGATATGCCTATCGTCCTGGATGATAATATCGGCAACTTGCATTAATGAGCTCATTTTGAGATATTCTATTTAAGCTATGACATGACATTTGTAAGTGTATTTGGCAGCCATTGTAGCTTCATTCTTGTGGGGGAAACTTGAAGAGAAAGCTTGAAAGGGAGTGAGGAACGGGTGAAGTCTGAGAGAGGGAGAAGATCCTGTGAGGGGGGACTCAAGGGAGTGTGGTGGGGGATTCCACACGGTTGCTCTGTTAGGCTTGCACCTTAATACCGTCGGATTCAAGGCTTGTATCGAGGAAAATTCACTAAAGAAGGCGATCTCTTTGGTGTAAAAGGACCTGACGACTCCGTCGCATCGGGGAAGGTGATAGTGATTTTGTAAGGGCTTCTCCGCCTAGCTGTGGGGGCTAAAAGAGAGACACTTGTTTTGGTGCAATACTTGGAGGGTGCCTCCAAGGAGTGGACGTAGATCAAGGTTTAACCGAACCACTATAAATCCGGTGTGTTTTTTCTTATTATTTGCTTCCGCATCATTTAATTTCCGCATTTATTTTATTTGTGGTAATTTTGGTTTGTACTTTGCTTAAAGTTTCTTCTTTCCCATATCACCACTCTCTTTATTTAGCCTTGGGCCAGTTCTATAGATCTTAACATCCCTAATGAACTTTTAAGTGATATCAGAGCACTTTCTAGTGTCATCTGAGCACTTTCAAGTGATATCAGAGCTGGAATCATAAAATAAGTTTTTAAAAGCTTTTGAATTTTTGATCCATGGCTAATCATAATATTGTGGAAGGTTATTCAATCACCAGACCTCCTTTATTTGAAAATATGTCAATTGATTTTCGGAAAACTCGTATGTCTATTTTCTTGCAATCGATTGATTTTTGCATGTGGCATATGATTTTAATTGGTTATTCATCATCGTCACGTATTGTTAATGGAGTTAAAATTGATATCCCTTTTAATCAATGGAATAGGGAAGAATAAGTAAATGCTCAATTGAATGCAAAATTTTTAAATTGCTTTTTCTGTGCTTTAAATTCTGAAGATTTTATGATAGTATCCACATGCACTAGTAGTAAGGAAGTTTGGGACAACATATACGAAGGCACTAGTGAAATCAAGCAATCCAAGTTAAATATGTTGATGCATGATTTTGAGCTATTTTCCATGAAACCTTTTGAAACGATCTTAGACATGTATACCAGGTTAATTCAAATTGTAACATTATTGCATGCTTTAGGAATTTTTTTTTCAAATTTTGAAAAAGTTAACAAAATTATTCGTTGTCTATTGGATAAGTTTGATGCCAAAGTTGTTGCTATTTGTGAATCAAAAGATTTGAATGATTATTCTATTGATAATTTGATTGGTTCACTCATTGCCTACGAGCAAAGTTTGGGTCAAAGACTTTTGAATGTAGGTGAAACGATTGTTCTAAAAGCTGAAGATACAGAAAGAGATAGCTTAGTTGGTGACGAATGCAATGACTTGTCAAGAAAATCACAAAGCTCACCAAAGCATAAGCAAAAGTGAAAAAAAGGTAAAAATGGCAAGGATGTTCATATTCCTTCTGACATTATTTGCTTCCGATGTAGGAAGTCTGGACAAATGAAAAATCAGCTCCCTAATTTAAAAATTCTTTCTACGAAAGAAAAGGGCAAGGCAAAGCAAAATTTAAACTGGGGAAATAATGAAAGGCAAAAAATCTCATGGGCAGATCTTGTTTCTGAAGCATCGGACCAGGAGAGAGATAATGGTTAAAAGCCTTTCGTGTTTTTGTTTTTATATTTTTTATTTTTATTTTGTGTTTTTGTTTTGTTTATTCTTTGAAATTTTTATTTTCGTGAAAGTTTTTTCTCTGATCAACACACACATTCACTTTTCTAAAAATGAAAAATCTACTTCCTATTTTTTTTTGAAATCTTTGATAAGTAGTGTTTGACTTCTCTAAAACAGCAAAGGAAGGAAACTCATGTTTTGACTCTCAATCTCTATTTCCTAAAAGAGGTTATTCTACTTTTGATTTAAAATCTTTTTCATTTTTTAATTAGTCTTTGAAACTAAATTTTTTTTATCTCCCTACATTTTATTTATCACATAGGGATCTTTTGCAAGTTGTTGAATCTAACTCATAATTTTCTTAATCAAGAATTCGCTTTATCAATAGGATGGGTTTACTTTTATTTTTAAGACCTCAGAAAGGTAGCATATTAAAAAATTGGTCAATAAAGCCAAAAATAAAAGAAGCACAATGACGCTAAATTAAAAAATATACACAAATGTGTATCAAAAATTAAAAGATGTGCAGTACGCCAACCAATTGCCAAGAGGCATAAAATGAGCCCACAAAATTTAATGCTTATCATTCTTGTACTTCTTAAAAGCTTAAGAAAATCCTTGATACTTTTGATACTTGAGTTTAAAAATCTTGATTCTTAATTCAATAATTAGTGCATTGATGTTCTATTAGATATATTTTATGAAAGGAGTTTTTCAAAAATGATTGTTTCTATCTCTAATTTATTTCATGATTTAGATATTGAATTAAAAAGTTTTTGAGCCTTTTTAAAGAACTTGAGTTTGGATTATCAAATTCTGAATTTCTAACCTTTTCGGGACTATGCGTTGTCAATCTAATTCTACTAAGTTTTTGATTAAAACTAAGAGGTAACTTTCTCATTTTAAGAATATTTGCTTTTTCACTAGATCAGGGAATATTTTGTTTTTCTTTTGTTTGTTTTGGATTTTGTTTGTGCCTCATCTCTTTTTGATAATGTTAAAGGGGGATAACATATTATTGTTGAATTTTTGTACTGTTATCGTATTTGGATCTATAATTTTTTTTTAAAATAACAAAAATATTTTTATCTCCTCTATTTTTTAAAAAGGTTTATTCTAGTGAGGGGGAGATTAGGAGAAATTGATTTTTTTTTAAAAATTCAAATTGAATTGTTTGCCATCATCAAAAATGGGGAGATTATTGCGGATCAATGGTTTATGATTTTAATGATAACAAACATTTTTATTTCTCTATGACTGCCTTATGTACTGACATTTTAGGTTCACACGATCAAACTGCAATTTGGAATCAGCTTAAGATTGGGTAGACTAGGTCTGATCCAGTTTGTACATTTTTTCCTTTCTTGAGTCTATTATTTTTGGTGTGGCTTCTGGTGTTTTGTAGCTTGGAAGATTTTTTTGTTGTTCCAAAATGATTTCTATTTTTGGTAACATCGTTTGAGATGATATTTATATCGGCCTAGACGATCGGTCCAAAAGAAGAAATCCTAATTAGGGCATCCTCATTAAGGCAACCGTCATGAGCTGATCAGCCTGGATGATACTTGTATCAGTCAGGACGATAAGCTCAATGCCAAAAGAATCAGCCGCCATGATCAGATTAGGTATTCATTATTTTAGGAAATCGGCCAGGAAGATATAGACATCGTCCAGGATGATCTAACTCAATTATACCTAAATTGATCTAGTATCTTTGGAAAGCATTAATGACTGATTGATACGATCACATCATCCGGGATGATCATAGGATCGACCAGGACGATTGCCTGGATGATTTACATCAGCCAGAATCTATTCAAGGCGATGATTTGGAAGATTGAAATTGGTTTTAAACTAATCATCCGAGATGATCGTAAGATCGTCCAGGACGATGTAACCAATTTTCTTTTGATCATCCCAAATCGTCTTGGGCTGATGAGCTGAATTTGAACTGATCGTACAGGATGATATGCCTATCATCCTAGACGATATTGTCGGCAACTTGCATTAATGAGCTCGTTTTGAGATCTTCTATTTAAGCTATAACTTGACACTTTGTAAGAGTCTTTCGCAGCCATTGTAGCTTCGTTCTTATGAGGGAAACTTGAAGAGAAAGCTTGAAAGGGAGTGAGGAACGGGTGAAGTCTGAGAGAGGGAGAAGATCCTGTGAGGGGGGACTTAAGGGAGTGTGGAGGGTGATTCCACACGGTTGCTCCGGTAGGCTTGCACCTTAATACCATCGAATTTAAGGCTTGTCTCGAGGGAAGTTCACCAAAGAAGAAGATCTCTTTGGAGTCGAAGGACCCGACGACTACGCCGCACCGGGGAAGGTGGAAGTGATTTTGTAAGGGCTTCTCCGCCTAGCTGTGGGGGCTAAAGGAGAGACACTTGTTTTAGTGGAGGGTGCCTCCAAGGAGTGGACGTAGGTCAAGATTTGACCGAACCACTATAAATCCGGTGTGTTCTTTCTTATTATTTGCTTCCGCATCATTTAATTTTCGCATTTGTTTTATTTATGGTGATTTTGGTTTGTACTTTGCTTAAAGTTTCTTCTTTACCAATTCACTACTCTCTTTATTTAGCCTTGAGCCAATTCTATAGGGCTTAACATCCCTAACAAACTTTCAAGTGGTATCAGAGCACTTTCTAGTGTCATCTGAGCACTTTCACTAAGTTTTGGGTCACTAAGAGATATCTAAGAATTCTCTTAATTGTAGTTAGGGTGGATTCTTTAAGATCAGCTTGAAATCTAGTATAGAGATAAACACTAAATATTATATCAGGTTGGCTAGCAATCAGGTAAAGTAAATATTCAATCATCCCTCTATACTTCTTTTAATCAATAGATTTTTATTTGGGTTCTTATCCAACTGAACACTAGAGGTTATGGGAGTATTAATTGGGTTGGCTTTATCCATTTCATATTTCTTCAAGATGTCCTTTATGTACTTTAATTGATTTAGAAAAGTTCCATCATCCAATTGTCTTATGCTAAATACCAAAAAGTAGGACAACTCACCCATCATACTCATCTCAAATTTCTTACTCATTGTTTTAAAAAAATCATTACATAGTCTTTTATCAGAAGATCCAAAAAGTATATCATCGACATAGATCTAAAAAATGAGTAATTTATATCCTACTTTCCTTAGAAAAAGTGTGGAGTCTACGCTCCCTCTAATAAACTCCATCTTTAGTAAGAATGCGCTAAGCCTCTCATACCAAGCTTTGGGTGCCTACTTTAATCCATATAAGACCTTTTTTAATTTAAAAACATGAATTGGAAATTGAAAACTCTCAAAACCTGGGGATTGCTCTGCAAACACATCCTCTTTTATTACCCCATTTAAAAAGGCATTCTTAACGTTCATTTAGAAAAGCTTAAATCCCTTATAACAGGCAAAGGCTAGTAGGACTCTAAGGGCTTCCAATCTAGCTACAGGGGCAAAGGTCTCCTCAAAATAAATCCCTTCTATTTGGTTGTACCTCTTAGCCACTAGTCTTGCCTTATTCCAAACTACCACACAAGAATCATTCATCTTATTCTTAAAGACTCATTTGGCTCCAACTACACTTTATCCCTTTGGTCTTTATACAAGCTCCCAAATATTATTCCTAACAAATTGGTTTAATTCCTCTTGTGTGGATAAGATCCAAAACATATAGATAGGGCTTGATTGATGTTGGTGGATTCAATCATTGAGATAAAGAGAGAGTGGTTAACTTACTTTCTAAATCCATGCCTAGTTTTAATACCTTCAAAAGGGTCTTCTATGTTCACTTCTTTAGGATGACTTGAATAATATCTCCAATCCTTAGGCAAAGTGTGTGTAGGTTCAACCCTTTCTTCCAAATCTACACTTTCTACTCCTTGGAACATCTCACATATTCTTTCAGCGTTTTGGGGCTCTACCATCTTCTCCAAATTTTTAACTCCTTGGGTAATCTCTCCAACTTCATCTTCATCCTCAACTCTAGACTTCTTAGAATTAGATTTATCAAACACTACATGAGTAGTCTCCTCCACCACCAAGGTCCTCTTATTAAACACCGTAAAGGATTTCCCCATACTTGAATATCCTAAGAATGCTCCTTCAAAAGATTTTAGGTCAAATTTCCCTAAGTGTTACTTCCCATTATTATGAATGAAAATGTTACAACCAAAGACATAGAGGTAGGAAAGGTTGGGTGTCCCACCCTTAAGGATCTCATAGGGTGTCTTATCAAGTTTGGCTCTAACATTTATCCTATTCAACACATAACAAGTTGTGTTTACCGCTTCAATCCAAAAATATTTTAGAAGTGAATACTCATCAAGCATGGCTCTAGCAGCTTCTACTATAGTCCAGTTCTTCCTTTCAGCTACCCCATTCTTCTGAGGGGTCCTAGGAGCTGAGAAGTTATGACTAATCCCCTTATCCTCATAAAAGTCTCCAAATCTCTCATTTTTAAACTCTCCCCCATGGTCACTATGGATGGTCAAAATCTCACAACATAGCATTTTCTGAATCTAAGTGAAGAAATATTTAAACTCATCAAAAGACTCATTCTTATGTGACTGAAATTTAATCCAAGTGAACCTCGAGTAGTCATCAATAATAAAAAAACCATAGACTTTCCCCCCTAAGCTGGTAGTGCTAATGTGTATAAACAAATCCATGTGAAGGACTTCTAAAGGTCTAGAGGTGCTAATATCCTTAATAAATTGGAAAGAGGATTGGACTTACTTCCCTAGTTGATAGGCATCACAAAGGTGATCTTTGGAGAACTTAAGCTTGGGGCATCTCTAACTAGGTCCTTTTGGGTCACTTTCCTAAGAGTTTTCATATTGGCATGACATTATCTCCTATGCCACAACCATGAATCATTAGAAGTAGTTTTTAAGCAAAATGATGTAACACATTCAATATTATTTAAGTCAAGAATGTAAATGTTGTTGATCCGCTTTCCCTGCAAAATAGTGTTATTATTTGAGCTGATAATGCAAGTATTTGCAAAAAATTTTATGATGAATCCCTTGTCGTAAAGTTGACTGATGTTGAGGAAGTAATATTTTAGTCCATCTTCAAGCAAAATATTTTCAATCAAAAGATTTTTGGAATTTTTAGTCCATCTTCAAGTACTTTCCTGGTGGTATTATCTCCAAGAATAACCTTGCCTCTAGCCCTCGCCTCCAGTGAAATGAATTGGTTCGTATCTCCAATCATATATCATGAGCATCTGTTGTTCAGGCACCATATGCTCTCATAAGGCCTTTGTCGCAAACCTATTTTCATGACCTATATTTTGATGATTGACAAACACTATTGATTCTCTTGGACTACTTGTTTCTTCTAACTTTTTAGGAATCGAAGATCGGACGAACAGACGAAGCCAATTCAGGATTGCGTAGGTTTAGGGTTGAGTCAGTCTGTACTTTTGTTTTTCACTTCTTGAGTCTACTTGTAATGGTCAAAGAGACTGATGCTAAGTAACCCTACACACACACACTTGAGAGACTTAGAATTTCTTTTTTTACTCATATCGGCCAAGACGATTTTTTACATCGTCCTGGACGATCAGACTTAAAACAAAAAGTCTAAATAAGGATTCTTAATTAAGGCAGCCGTCATTAACATATCAGCCTGGATGATACGTGTAATTGCCAGGATGATAAAATCAAAATAGAAAGAAGTTGCCGCCATAGACAATTAAGGTATACTGTATTTTTAAATTATCGGCCAGGACGATCATTGATCGGCCTGGATGAAATTATCAAATTATGCCTTAATTGATCAGGAAATCAAGGAAGTAATTAAGGATGATTGATATGATCATATCGTTCTGGACGATCGCAGGATCGGCCAGGACGATCCATTCAAAAACCTTAAGTTACTTTAGGATGATAAATATCGGCTAGCTCGTATTCAGGGCGATGCTCTGGACAATTTTCCTCTGATTTGAACTAATCGACCGGGACGATCGTGAAATCGGCCTGGATGATCAAGCCAATTTTCAATCGTTCAATTTCGCATCCAGGGCGATGCTCTGGCCGATCTATTGAGTTTTGTACTGATCGGCCAGGACGATGTCCATATCGGCCTGGACGATAATGTCGGCAACTTGGAATTAATGAGCTCTTTTGAAGCTCTTCTATTTAAGAACTCTTGTTCAATATTTTGAAAGACCATTGGCTGGTGCCTTGACCTGAGAAGGCCTTGAGGAGAGAAAGAGAGAGAGGGAGAGAGAGAGAGGATCTTGTGAGGGGGAGCTTGTGAAGGGATTCACAAGGGTTGCTTAGAGGATCGCTCTGCTTGTTCTTCATCTAGAGTTTCTCATCTGTGGAAGGGTCGGTAGAGGTAAGTAGTTAGCTTTTGGTTGTGGTAATCTGCCAGCTTCAGGAGGAAGCAAAAGGAGGTAGGTTCTCTGCCTTGTCGGGGTGGCAAAAAGGAGGTGCTTTATAAAGGCTTATCCGCCTAGCCGTGGGGGCGAAAGGAGAGTCATGTTTGTAGTGCAATACTCGGAGGGCGCCTCCGGGGAGTGGACGTAGGTCGAGTTGATCGAACCACTATAAATTTATGTGTTCTTGTTTTCTTTCTTTCGCACTTTTATTTCCGTATTTATTTTTGTGGTGTGATTTTGGTTTATGTGATTTTTATTTTTTGTGAAAAGAAATTTTTAAAATACTAATTCACCCCCCCTCTTGGTTAGCTTGGGCCAGTTCTATAGGGCTTAACATCCCTAACGAACTTTCAAGTGGTATCAGAGCCTTTTTTAGTGTCATCTGAGCACTTTCAAGTGATATCAGAGCGGGATTCGAAAATTTAAGTTTGAAAACTTTTTGAATTTGATCCATGGCTAACCTTGGGAATTGTAACACTAAGGAAGGGTATTCTATTACCCGACCTCCCCTATTCGATAACTTACATTTTGATTTTTGGAAAACCCGCATGTCAACGTTTTAACAATCTACTGATTATCGCATGTGGATGCTTATCAAAGAAGGTTATTCTCCACCTTCTCGTGAAATTAATGGTGTTAAAACTGATGTTGCTTTTACTGAATGGATTTTCGATGAATGAGATTTAGCTCAATTGAATGCAAAATGTTTGAACTGCTTTTTCTGTGCTTTAAAATCTGAGGATTACATGCATGTCTCCACTTGCAAAACTGGTAAAGAGATTTGGGATAAATTGTGCATCACCTATGAAGGTACTAATGAGGTTAAACAATCCCGTTTGAACATTCTCTTGCATGATTACAAACTTTTTCGTATGAAACCTCATGAATAGATTTCTGACATGTACACAAGGTTTACTCAGATAGTTACTTCACTGCATGCACTAGGAAAAGAACTTTTATACTATTAAAAAGTTAACAAGATTTTGAGATGTTTGCCTTCGTCGTATGATGCTAAAATTACTACAATCACTGAATCTAAGGATTTGAACACTTATTCTATTGATAACTTACTTGGCTCACTCATTACTTATGAGCAAGGGGTGAATCAAAGAAATCTTGATGCAGGTGAGAAGAAGAAGGAGAAAACAGTTGCATTAAAGGCGCACAAATCAGATTCTGAATCTTCCGGGTCTGAAAGCGATGAAGTTGCCTTCATCACAAGGCAATTTAAAAGCTTTCTAAGGAAGAAACAAAAGCATCATCAAAATTGGAGAAAATATAAGGATCATAAATATGTTAAAGAATCTTCTGATGTTGTTTGCTATAATTGTAGGAAATCATGACACATGAAAATTGACTTCCCTACACTTAAAAGACCACTCAAGCAAAGGAAAGGGTGATAAGAAACCTAAGCTAAGGAAGGACAAGATGAGAGTACAAAGAGCATTTTGGGCGGATTCGGCATCAGATTCATCAGAGACAGAACCAGAAGATGAGACATCAAAATTGTGCTTGATGGCAGACAACAATCCTGATCAAGAAGAGGTATGTGAACTTTCCTACGATCAACTTCTTGAAGTTTCAGAAAAAATTCATGCATCATATAGGAAATTAAAGAAAACCCATGCTAGCTTGAAATTAGAATTTTTAAATCTACAAAAAGAGCATGAAATTTTGATTAAAGACCATTAAACGATTGAATCAAATCATATGACTTTACTTGATGAATTTGATGAGTTAAATAAAAATCATTGTGAATTAGTTGAAAAGCATGATGCATTAAAAGTCTCACACACATCACTTGAATCTGATTTTAAGAAGTTCAAGGAGAAAGAGAAAAATTTGAGGATTGAAAATGAAGTCTTAAAAAGCACAACTTTGAATATTCAAAATGAATTAGAAGCATATAAGAAAACTAGGATGACACCTACTTGTGATCAATTGCCAACACCTAGGAAGAGGCATTATAACTCAAGCCACTTAAGAAATCCCTTTCATGGAGTTAGATGTTTTTCATGTGGCATGCTAGGACACATCTCACACACTTGCACGATTCACCATAGTACACATTGAGTGTGGAGACCTAAGGTGCATGATCCACAACATACCACACATGCATTGCATTCTTCTCTTCATAAGAAGGAACCCAAACCTGCTTGGGTTCCTAAATCTAACATTTGGTAATTTTGCAGGCGGGCTCTCACAAAAGGCCTCGTAAGAGTATGTGGTACCTGGACAGTGGATGCTCTCGATATATGACTGGTGATGCCAGCCAGTTTGTTGTACTGGAGTCCAGGACTGGATGCAAGGTTACTTTTGAAGACAACACCACCAATAAGGTGGTAGGCGTAGGTATAATTAGTAATTCTAAGAACCTTGTGATTGAAAATGTTTTTCTTGTAGATGGATTGAAGAACAACTTGCTCAGCATCAGTCAATTCTGTGACAAAGACTTCATCGTGAAATTTTTTGCAAATTCATGTATTGTAAGTTTAAGTAACAACACTATTTTGCAGGAAAAGGGGATCAACAACGTCTACATGGCTTGATTTAAATAACATTGAATGTGCTGCTTCATTTTGCTTAAAAACTGTGATTGATGATTCTTGGTTGTGGCACAGGAGACTTTATCATGCAAGTATAAAAACCCTTAGGAAAGTGACCCAAAAAAACCTAGTTAGAGGTGTCCCCAAACTTAAGTTTTCAAAAGACCACCTTTGTGATGCCTGTCAACTAGGAAAGCAAGTCCACTCCACTTTTCACCCCATTAAGGACATTAACACCTCTAGACCTTTAGAAGTCCTTCACATGGATTTGTTTGGACCCATTAGCACTGCCAGCCTGGGAGGGAAAGTTTATGGTTTTGTGATTATTGATGACTACTCGAGGTTCACTTGGACTAGATTTCTTTCACATAAAAATGAGTCTTTTGAGGAGTTTAAATCTTTTTCTACTTGGATTAAGAAAAAGCTAGGTTGTGAGATTTTTACCATTCATAGTGATCTATGGGGAGAGTTTGAAAATGAAAGATTTGGAGATTTTTATGAGGACAAGGGGATTAGCCACAATTTTTCAGCTCCTATGACCCCTCAACAGAATGGGGTAGCTGAAAGGAAGAACCGGACCATGGTGGAAGCCACTAGAGCCATGCTTGCTGAGTATTCACTTCCAAAATACTTTTGGGATGAAGCGATTAACACAACTTGTTATGTGTTGAATAGGGTCAATGTTAGTGCCAAATTAGAGAAGACACCCTATGAGATCCTTAAGGGTAGGACACCCAATATTTCCCACCTTCATGTTTTTAGTTGTAAGGTTTTTATTTACAACAATGGGAAGTCTCACTTGAGAAAATTTGATCCTAAATCTGATGAAGGAGTTTTCTTGGGATATTCTAGTGTTGGAAAGTCTTTTAGGGTGTTTAACAAGAGAACTTTAATGTTGAAAGAGACAACCCATGTAGTTTTTGATGAGTCTGATCCTAAGAAACATGGAGTAGAAGATGATGATGTTGGAGAAATTACAAGTAGAGTAGAAAATTTGGGGAAGGGGAGAGAGCACCAAAGTAATGAAGGAGTAGGAGAAGTCACCCAAGGAGTAGAAAATTTTGATGAAAGGGGTGAACCTTCACACACTTTGCCTAGAGATTGGAGATACTCTACAAGTCACCATAAGGATTTGATCTTAGGAGACCCTTCTAGTGGAGTTAAGACTAGACATGGACTTAGGAAGGAGGTGAACCACTCCGCCTTTATCTCTATGACTGAACCCACCACCATTAACCAAACCCTTACTGATGAGTTTTGGATTTTAGCAATGCAAGAAGAATTGAATCAATTTGTTAGGAATGATATTTGGGAGCTTGTAGAAAGACCTAAGGGAAAAAGTGTAGTTGGGACAAAGTGGGTCTTTAAGAACAAGGAGAATGATTCAGAAGTGGTGGTGAGGAATAAAGAAAGATTGGTGGCTAAGGGGCACAATCAAATAGAAGGGATAGACTTTGAGGAGACTTTTTCCCCTTTAGCTAGATTGGAAGCCATTAGAGTGCTATTAGCCTTTGCCTGTTATAAAGGATTTAAGCTTTTTCAAATGGATGTCAAGAGTGCCCTTTTAAATGGGGAAATAAAAGAAGATGTTTTTCTAGAACAACCTCCAGGTTTTGAGAGCTCACAATTTCCAAATCATGTTTTTAAATTAAAAAAGGCTTTGTATGGTTTAAAACAGGAACCAAGAGCTTGGTATGAGAGGCTAAGCACATTCTTACTAGAGAGGGAGTTTGTCAAGGGGAACATAGACACCACCCTTTTTCTTAGGAAAGTTGGATATGATTTACTCATTGTTCAGATTTATGTGGATGATATACTCTTTGGATTTTCTAATAAGAAATTGTGTGATAATTTTTCTAAAATAATGAGTAGAGAGTTTGAGATGAGTTTGATGGGAGAGTTGTCCTACTTTTTGGGGTTTAGCATAAAACAATTGGAGGATGGAACTTTTCTAAATCAAACAAAATACATAAAGTACAGTTTGAAGAAATATGAGATGGACAAAGCTAAGCTAATTAACACTCCCATGACTTCTAGTGCTCCATTAGATAAGGATCCAAGTGGTAAGTCTGTTGATCAGAAGAAGTATAGAGGCATGATTGGATCTTTACTATACTTGACTATGAGCCGATTTGATATCATGTTTAGTGTTTGCCTTTGTGATAGATTTCAAGCTGCCCCTAAGGAGTCCCACTTGACTGCTGTTAAGAGAATTTTTAGATACCTTTTGGGGACACAAGGCTTAGGGATTTGGTACCCTAGACACAACACTTCTTTTGAGATTATTGGATTTTCTGACTCTGATTTTGCAGGATGCAAGGTGGATAGGAAGAGCACTTCAGGAACATGTCAATTCATTAGACAGTCTTTGGTTTCTTGGTGTTGTAGGAAGCAAAACTCTGTTTCTCTTTCCACTGCTGAAGCTGAGTACATTACTCTTGGAAGTTGTGTGGCCCAAGTCCTTTGGTTGAAACAACATGTATTGGATTTAGGATTACCTGTACGCACCATCTCAATCTTTTGTGACAACACTAGTGCCATATGCATCTCAAAGAATCCTATCCATCATTTAAGGACTAAGCACATTGACATTAGGCATCACTTCATTAGAGATCATGTGACTAAGGGAGATATTGAGTTACACCATGTGACAACTGAGAATCAATTGGCTGACATCTTTACTAAACCACTGGCCTTCGACACTTTCAGTTCTTTAAGGACCAGATTGGGTGTGATTGACATAAATGCATGAAACTTGATCTTTTAGTTACTTGCTTTTACTTTTATTTTTATTAGTTTTTAGTGTATTTTATTTTTCTTTTGTTTCTTTTTCTTAGTATTCAAAATCATCGCTGAAATGATATTATATTTCTTGTCCTTGCTTTTGAAAATTTGTAGTCAATGTGGTTTTCATCTCCTAATCTCCTAGATGGTAAAAATATTTTGTGATTGTGTCTCTTTCTCTAACCTATTTTTAGTGGCATAGTTTTCTTTTCTAATAAAAAATCTATCTTAAATTAAAGATTATTTATGAAATTGAGATCTTTTCTTAAGCTTGCTTAAGCAAATCTATCTTGTATTTATAATGTTTAAAGTCTTTTTGTCACATCAAGATCCCTCGTTACTCTTGTCTTTGATTATTAATTCTGCTTGTGGTAATTCTTCCTTATGTTAGAGAGAGAGCTCCTATTCTCTAATATCTGAGAAGATATATTCATAACTAAGATTTTTTAAGAGGTTATAAAAGAGAATATAGCTTGCAAAAATAAAAAAAATTGGCCAATGATGCCAACAAAAGAAGCGCAAAGATGCCAAAATTGAAAAATATACACAAAAGTGTATCGAAAATAAAAAAAAAGATGCGCAAAGCTCCACTCAAATTGACAAGAGGCATAAAATGAGCCCACTCAAGAGCAAGATATTCTCTCTTTTTAAATCTTTTAGAACTTAGAAGTTTTGGTACTCAAAGGCTTGATTTCGATTATTTTGCAATTGTGACAAATTTACTTTGGTTCATTCTTTTATAAAGATAGTTTTTTCTTAAGCCAAGTGATGGATGGATTCTTTTTTTTTCATATCCAATTAATTCTTTGAGTTAGGTCATTGATTTCAAAAGACTATTCTACCCTAAGAAAACGTATGAGCTAAGGGTAACCATGATCGAATATTCTACTATTCTATGGATTGATGAGATTGTTAACTCATTAACTCACAAGTTTTTAAATCAATCACATGGAATACTATATCATTTTCATGCCTTGTTTAAAAAAAAAAAGAAAAGAATTTTTTTTTTTGTGATTTGCTATTGTTCTTTTGTGTTCCCTCTTTTTTGATATGTCAAAAAGGGGAGAAGTTTATGATGTCCTTTGACACTCCTTTTTGATAAAAAGTTTTGTCGATCCTGAACCTTTACTGCTAATTCTGTTCGTAGTGTTTTGCCATCATAAAAAAGGGGGAGATTGCTGCAAACCTATTTTCATGACCTATGTTTTGATGATTGACAAACACTATTGATTCTCTTATACAACTTGTTTCTTCTAACTTTTCAGGAATCAAAGATCGGACGAACAGACGAAGCTAGTTCAGGATTGCGTAGGTTTATGGTTGAGTCAGTCTATACTTTTGTTTTTCACTTCTTGAGTCTACTTGTAATGGTCAAAGAGACTGATGCTAAGTAACCCTACACACACACTTGAGAGACTTAGAATTTCTGTTTTTACTCATATCAGCCAGGATGATTTTTTACATCGTCTTGGATGATCAGGCTTAAAACAGAAAGTCTAAATAAGGATTCTTAATTAAGGCAGCCGTCATTAACATATCGGCCTGGACGATACATGTATCGGCCAGGACGATAAGATCAAAACAGAAAGAAGTTGCCGCCATAGACAATTAAGGTATACTGTATTTTTAAATTATCGGCCAGGACGATCATTGATCGGCCTGGACAAAATTCTCAAATTATGCCTTAATTGATCAGGAAATCAAGGGAGTAATTAAGGATGATTGATACGATCATATCGTTCTGGACGATCGCAGGATCGGCCAGGATGATCCATTCAAAAACTTTAAGTTACTTCAGGATGATAAATATCGGCCAGCTCGTATTCACGGCGATGCTCTGGAAGATTTTCCTCTGTTTTGAACTGATTGGCTGGGACGATCGTGAGATCGGCCTGGATGATCAAACCAATTTTCAATCATCCAGTTTCGCATCCAGGGCGATGCTCTGGCCGATCTTCTGAGTTTTGTACTTATCGGCCAGGCCGATGTCCATATCGACCTGGACGATAATGTCGGCAACTTGCAATTAATGAGCTCCTTTGAAGCTCTTCTATTTAATAACTCTTGTTCAACGTTTTGAAAGACCTTTGGCTACTGCCTTGACCTGAGAATGCCTTGAGGAGAGAAAGAGAGAGAGAGAGGATCTTGTGAGGGGGAACTTGTGAGGGGATTCACAAGGGTTGCTTCAAGGATTGCTCTGCTTGTTCTTCGTCTAGAGTTTCTCATCTGTGGAAGGGTCGGTAGAGGTAAGGAGTTAGCTTTTGGTTGTGGTTCTCTGCCAGCTTCAGGAGGAAGCAAAAGGAGGTAGGTTCTCTGCCTTGCCGGGGTGGCAAAAAGAAGGTGCTTTGTAAACGCTTCTCCGCCTAGCTGTGGGGGCTAAAGGAGAGTCACGTTATTAGTGCAATACTCGGAGGGCGCCTCCGGGGAGTGGACGTTGGTCGAGTTGACCGAACCACTATAAATTTATGTGTTCTTGTTTTCTTGCTTCCGCACTTTTATTTCCGCATTTATTTTTGTGGTGTGATTTTGGTTTATGTGATTTTTATTCTTTGTGAAAAGAAATTTTTAAAATACCAATTCACCCCCCCTCTTGGTTAGCTTGGGCCAGTTCTATAGGGCTTAACATCCCTAACGAACTTTCATCCTTTTATGAGAGCACACCTACAAAATCATCAAACATCGGATTTAGGAACTCAAACATGTTTGGGTCCATTCTTATAGATAGAATAATGTAATGCATGTGTGTTATATTGTGAATAATGTAATATGGGTCTCTACACCTAATGTGTGCTATGATGAATAGTGCAAGTGTGTGAAATGTGTCCTAACATGCCACATGAAAAATATCTAACACCAGAAAAATGATTTACTAATTTACTTGAATGGTGATGCTTCCTTTTAAAGTTATGTAATACATGCAATGTTGTTTTGTTATTTTTAAATGCTTTGAGATTTTCTAATTTCTTAAACTCTTTTTCTAACTCAATATGAGATGACTTCAAGAATTCATGTGCATCAGATAATTCAATATGCTTTTTGTTTAATGCCTCAAACTCATCAAGTAATGACATGTGATTGTAATTAATTATAGAGTGATCTTTAAGTAAAATTTCATGCTCTTTTTATAAATTTAAAAACTCCAATTTCAAACTAGTATGTGATTTCTTAAGTTTCCTATATGATGCATGAATTTGTTTAGAAACTTTAAGTAGTTGTTTGTAAGTTAGTTCACATATCTCTTCTTGGTCATTTTAGCCAAGATGATCGTCTACCATCAAGCACAAGTTTATTATCTCCTCTTTAGCTTCTGTATCAGAGGAGTCCAATGTAAAATCCACCCAGAATACCTTTTGGAACCTCTTTTTATCCTTTTTTAACTTGGGTTTCTCCTCACCCTTCTTTTTGCTTAGATGAGTCTTAAGTGTAGGACAATCAGTTTTAACGTATCCTGACTTCCTACATTGAAAATAGATCATATCATTAGAACTCTTAAAATTTTTGCTACCCTTACCTTTATTCTACTTTTGATGGCTCTTTTACTTCTTCCTTAGAAAGCTTTTAAATTATCTTGTGATTAAGATAATATTATTGCTTTCAGACCCATGAGAGTCAGTGTCCATGGCATTGGCCTTCAGCACCATAGTGTTCTCCTTTTTTTTCTCACCTTCATCAAGGTTTCTTTGATTCACCCCTTGCTCATAAGCAATGAGTGATCCAAGTAAGTTATCAATCAAATAAGTTTTCAAATCTTTGGATTCAATAATTATAGTAATCTTAACATCAAAGGAAGAAGGCAAACATCTCAAAATGTTATTAACTTTTTTTATAATTCATGAGTTCTCTTCCTAAGGCATGTAGTGAGGTGATAATTTGAATAAATCTAGTGTACATGTCAGAAATTGATTCAGTAGATTTCATACAAAAAAGATTGTAGTCATGTAGTAAAATATTCAATCAAGATTGCTTAACTTCATTTGTTCCCTCATAAGTAATACACAATCTATCCCAAATTTTTTTATCGGTCCACAAGTTGAAACACGCATGTAATCACCAGATTTGAAAACACAGAAAAAAATAATTCAAACATTTTGCTTTAAGTTATGCTAAATCCTTTTCATCAAAAGTCCATTTAGTAAAAGGATATTTAGTTTTAATGTCATTAATTTCACGTGACCGAGGTGAATAACCTTCTTTAACAAGCATCCACATACGATAGTCAATCGGTTGTGAAAACTTAGAAATACGAGTTTTTTAAAAATCAAAAGAAATATTGTCAAACAAAGGTAGCCGGGTAATAGAATACCCTTCTATAGTATTACGATTACCGGAGATAGACATGGATTGGAATTCAAATGTTTTAAAAAACTCAATTTTATGAATCCCGCTCTGATACCGCTTAAAAGTGCATTAGGGATGTTAAGCCGTTATGAACTTGCCCAAGGCTAACTAAGAGGGGGGGGGGGGGGGGGGGTGAATTGGTATTTAAAAAAGTTTTTCAATCAAAACTCAAACTCAAACCAAACAAAAATTCACCATAAAGAAAAATCAAAGTACGGAAATTAAATGCGAAAAAAGCAGTAATAAAGAATACATAAATTTATAGTGGTTCGATCAACTTAACCTACATCCATTCCCAAGTGCCTCTCCTTCGGGTATTACACTAAACTCAGTGACTCTCCTTTTTCTCCTACAATAAGGTGGAGAAGCCTTTTCAAACCTCCTTTTCACCAACACCGGTGAGGTAGATAACCCAACTCTTTTTTACTTCTTTCTGAAGTAGGCAGAGAACCTTGATCGATTGTTAAAGTAGACCTCTATCAAACCTCTAAGGAACCAGGGATGATGACAAAAAAAGATGACTTGGATCCTTGATCAGAGCAACCTTTGTGAAACCTATCACAAACTCTCCTTCACAAGATCCACTATATTAAGAGAGTTTCTATTTGCAAGTTTTACATTCTTGCAACTTGTATTATTTTGATGATTTCAAATATTATGGTTTTATGTATAGATATCTCCTAACACTTTTTGGAAGATTTGTTTTTGCTATAGTGTGTACTAACATTTCAAGAAAATCAACTCCAAACTATGAAGACTTCAAATCAAATTCAGGATCCAATCATTTGTAAATTAAAAGCTTTAAAAATGTATTTGAATTGAGAGGGAGTGATTGTAATTGAGTGAATATTCACAACACACACATATGGGGGAATAATTTTTGTGAACTGATCGTACGGGACAAACATAGTTCGTACGAGATGAACATAGTTCATACAGGATGATCTTGTCAATTAACCCCTCGGAAGAGCAATGGATCGAACAGGCAGTGAGAAAATTTTTCTAAGTCATATTCGTCCGGACGAATTTAATTTTTGTCCCGGGATGAAGTCCTCTGGATTCTCACTTTGCACTGTTAATCCAGACGAAATGCATGGTTCGTCTCTGGATGAAACTCTCTATTTAAAATTGTCTAGGACAAAACTTGCTCATCCCAGGACGAACCGAACTGACTTACCACGATTGGTTACGTCTTGCAGGGATTTGGAAATCGACCTATGGAATAACCATTTCGTACCGGATGAACCTAGTTCGTACGGGACGATGATCGTGTATGAATATAGGTCGTACCAATATACATTAGGATCATTTCTGACACTAAGTAAAATTGTTCGGGATGATCCACAATCGTACGGGACGATCCACTGCGTATAGAATTGAAAATTTGTAGTTTTTAGGCAGTTTTTCTTGTCTTTCCTATATATAGTCCAAATTAGACTGCCAACAAATCTTTTTAGTCATTGATCTTCGTGCCTATTAAAAGAAGACTCAAGGAGAGAGTGAGAGAGTGCATTCAAAGAAGGATTTCTTCCACTGGAGCGTGAAGGCTTTGCTTGGTGTTCAAAGGTAAGATTTCTTACTTGTGATTTGAGATTACTTCATTCTTTTCTTTCTTCCTTCTAGATTTCTTGTTAGAAGATCTGTCAAGGAGATTAGGTACTCTGCCCACACTAGGAGAGTGTGAAAGGACGAAGGGTTTTCTGCCCACACTAGAAGAGTGTAAAAGGACGAAGGGTTCTCTACCCACACTAGAAGAGTGTGTCTCTGCCCACACTAGAAGAGTGTAAAAGGATGAAGGGTTCTCTGCCCATACTAGAAGAGTGTGAAAGGATGAAGGGTTCTCTGCCCATACTAGGAGAGTGTAAAAGGACGGACGGTTCTTTGCCAACACTGGGGAAAGTGTAAAAGGATGACGGCTCTCTGCCACATCGGGTAGTGGTGGAAAGAGTGTTTGTAAAGGCTTCTCCGCCTTGCTGTGGGTGCAAAAGAAGAGACACTATTGGTATTAGTGAAATACTCAGAGGGTGCCTCTGGGGAGTGGATGTAGGTCTGGTTTAGACCGAACCACTATAAATCTTATGTCGTTTATTTTTACTATTTTTTATTTTTCGTATTTTACTGTTTAAAAAGTTGTGGTTGAAAATTTTTTTTATAAAAATTAATTAAAATTTATTTTCGGTTCAACTCATCTAAAAGAGGGATATTTTTTCACTACCAATTCACCCCCCTGTTGATAGCCGTGGGACATTAACTTAGGTTTAACAACCTATTCACTAGCCTCAACTCACTCTCTCTCTCTCTCTCTCCCTTTCTCTCCCTCTCCTCTAAGCTCTCTCAAATCAAGATAGCAATAAAGAATACTCTCTTGGGTAAATTAAGAAATCTTATATAGAAGAGCTTAGAGTAGCTCTTCATTGCAATAAACTGATATTATCATCTAGGATGATCTGAATATCATCTTGTACAATCAATATAAATTTGGCTCAATCAACCAGGATAATTTGGGACAATCAGAAGGTAATTTGTTCATATCATCCATGATAATAGTATATCATCCTGTACGATTAGTTCTATACATCGAATATCATCCAGCACATCACCCTGGATAGATGTCTGGATGATAAAAAAATTACTTTATCATCCAGGACAATCTCATGATCATTCAGGATGATTAATACAAAATGATGAATATCGTCCAGAACATTGCCCTAAATGGATGTCTGGACGATGGAAAAATAACTTGATCTTCTAGGCTGATCTCCGATCATCCTGAAAAATTAGTACAACTCAGTACATATCATCTAGAGCATCACCCGGAATGGAACCAGGTTGATTGTACATCGTCTAGGAAGAACTAAGGTTTGTTAACTGGTCATCTCGGACGATCCTGCGATCGTCTAGGATGATATGATCAATCAATTAAACCTTAATTTCTTTCCTTAATTCTAGATTTATTTAGGCATAATTTTACTTCATCGTCCAAGATATTAGGATGATGTCCAAAAATAAAAGATGCCTAAATAGATAATGCAAATGATTCTTTTTGAGTTGAGCCTATCGTCTAGGACGATGTACTTAATAATGACTGCCTTAACCAGGATGCCCTAATTAGGATTTTTAATTTTAACTGATCATCCAGAATGATGTTTGGATCGTCCAGGATGATGTGATAAAAAATAGAGAACTCTAAAACAATCAAAATTTTTTCTCAAGTATGTGTGTGCAATGTTACTTTTCATTAGGACCCACATCGATACAGTTGACTCAAGAAAAAGGTAAAAGATTACAAACTAACTCAGTCATAGTCTACCCAATCTTGATATGCCTTGAGTTGCATTCGATCTTATGGACCTGAAATGTTAGTAGGCAAGGCAGTCGTAGAGAAGCAAAAGTACCAAGAATATTTGCTATCATTAAAATTATATTTCTTGAAATCAGATTCATAATAATTTATTACTCTGTTAATTTTATTTTTTCTCCTAGCATGTATTGGATATTCCTATTTATTTTTGTGTGTTTTAATATTTCAGGGAAGTTAAATATTACTTTGAATTGCTAAAGACTTCAAGATAGGGTATAATATGATTTCATGTAATAGAGTCTGTATATCTCTATTTTTATTTCTTAAATCTGAGTAAGTATGATTGTAATTGGGCAATTGTGCACACACACTAGGGGAGAGAGATAAAAAACTAAATTGATTTTTTTTGTAATCATATTATATAATATTTAATTATACAATATAATTTGATATAATTTTCCTCTAGAATGCAATTAATCAAATCATGACTTAAATTATTAACTATTCATACAGTACGATCTAAATTCATAAAGATGACTGACATAGTATGAAATTAGTTTCATACTAGATCATATTAAATGAACACATTTATTTTTTGAAGTGTTCATATAGTATGACTTGCATTCGTATAGATGATTTATAGAACAAGAAATTAGGTTCATCCCAGATCGTACCAAACAAACACATTTATTTTTTGAACTATTCGTACAATATGATATGCATTTGTACAAATGTTTAATATTGTATGAAATTGATTTGATCCAAGTTTGTACCAAATAAAGCCTTAATTTTTTGAATTATTCATGCCGGATGATCTATGATCGTACAATACAAATGTATGTAGTTCTCTTAAAAATTTTAGTTTTTAGATAGTTTTTTATATGTTTTCTATATAAAGAGTCTTAAAAACTATCTAAAGAATCCTTTGCTTCAAATTTCTCTTAAGAGGGACCATTGAGAGTTTGTTTGAGAGAAATTTTGTGTGAGAAGAGTGAGAGATATAGTGAAAGGGAGTTGTGGGGGATTCACAAGGTTTCCCAAAATGAGAATCTCTTTATCTTCTTTGAGTTTCTACCCAACTTTTTCAGAGGCTCTTGAGAGAAGATATTCAAGATTGGATGAAGATTCTCTGCCTTCACTAGGAGGGTGAAAATGGACGTAAAGGTATGCTGCCATCACTTGGAGAGTGTAAATGGTGACGAATCTCTACCTTCACAAGGAGGGAAAAAAAGATTGTGAAGTACACTACCATCACTTGGAAAGTGTAAAAGGTGATGGTTCTCTGCCACATCGAGTTGGTGAAAGAGAGTTTTTAAGGGCTTCTTCGCCTTACTAAGGGGGCAAAAGGAGAATCACTATGGTTTAGAGCAATACCTAGAGAAGGAGTCTCCATGGAGTGGATATAGGTCAAGTTGGACCGAATCACTATAAAATTTAGTGTTCTTTTATGGTCTTTAAATTTTTTCCTCATTTTTATTTCTTGCATTTAAAGTTTTATGGTTAAAAAATCCTCTGTGATAGTCATTTCTATAAACAACTGCATATTTCAGGATTAGTGTTTTATTTTTCTAAAAGATCTAAAAAGATTTTAAAAAATATAAGAAATTTTTTTATAACCAATTCACCCCCTCTTGGTTAGTCATGTGACAGTTCTATAAGGTCTAACAATCTTCACAAACTTTTAACTGATATTAGAGCTTTTTTCAAAATTAAAGATTTAGAATAATTTTTGAAAAATGAACACGGTTAATTTTGGAATTGAGAATACTGCTGAAGAATATTTGATCATTAGTTCACCTTTATTTGGTAATATTCATTTTGATTTTTGGAAAACTTGCATGTCTAATTTTCTTCAATCAGTTGATTGCATGTACATATTAATACATGAAGGTTATACTAGACCTATTAGAATTGTTGATGGCATTAAAATCAAAACATCATGTACTGAATGGACTTTAGAAGAAAGAGAATTAATATAGTTAAATAAAAAATATTTAAATAATTTTTTTCATGCTTTAAAATTTAAGGATTATATGAGTGTTTCTACTTGCAATACTAAAAAAAAATCTAGGAAAGACTTTGCATAACTTATGAAGGAATAAATGAGGTAAGATAATCTATGTTGAACATTTTATTACATGACTATGAACTATTTTGCATGAAACCAAATGAGTCAATTTCTTATATGTATATAAGGTTTACTTAGACTATTACCCCATTGCATACTTTAGGTACAAAACTTACAAATTCAGAAAGCTAATAAAATTTGATATTGTTTTCTAACTGCTTATGAAGCAAAGATAACTTTCATAATTGAGTCTAAAGATCTAAATGTGTATTCTATTAACTATCTGCTTAGATCATTTATTGCTTACGAGCATGGAGTTAATCAAAGGCAGATCGATGCATGTAATAAAAGAAAAGAGAAAAATATAGCTTTAAAAGTTGATGATTCAGAGAGTGATCAATCAATGCCAGAGGATAAAGAAGACATTGTAATTATGACTAAGCAATTCAAAAGTTTTCTTAAGAGAAAGAAATGATGATGTCAGCATTGGAACAAAGGTTAGTTCAATAAGAATCCAAAAGTTTCTAATGAAGTCATTTGTTATGAATGTAGAAAGCTTGGACATATAAAAATTATGTGTCCAAATCTTAAAGTTAATCCTAACAATGAGAAAGTTCAGGAGAAAACTAATATTAGGAAGGGCAAGAAAAGAATGCAAAGAGCTTTCTAAGCTGACTTAGCTTCAGACTCTTTAGAAACAGGAGCAAAAGAAGAGGTTACAAATTTGTGTTTAATGGTAGATAAACTTGATTATTTAGATCAAGATGAGGTATGTGACCTATCCTAAGATGAATTATTTGAAGTTTCTAAGAAGATTAATAAAGTATATATGAAACTTGAAAAATTACATGCTAACTTTAGTATCAAGTATTTTAATTTACAAAAAAGAGTATAAAAATCTTAGGGATTATCATGCATACATAGATAACAATCACATGGCTTTGCGAGATGAATTTGATGATTTGAATAAGAAGCATGAACTATTGAAATTATCTTATATTGAGCTTAAAAATGGTTTTAAAGAATTAATGGATGAATCTGATTGAAGGGAACATGATTTGAAGATTAAAAATTTGATTTTGGAAAGTGCAAACTCATATCTTCAAATAAAATTTAAAGCTTTTAAGGAAAATAAGTCAGCACCCACACTTGAATAATTTTACAATCTTAACTAAAAGTGTATAATTTCAAAACCTAGGAAAAGATATTATACCTCACATAAATTTGTAAATCATTTTCCTGGTGTATATAATTTTCATGTGGCATGTTGGGGTATATTTCCCACACTTATACTATTCATAGTAGAACACATTTAGTGTGAAGACCTAAGATATATCAATCACAAAATATCAAAAATGCATATGAATTATCATTTTCAAGAGGTAAACCCAAATAAATTTGGGTTCCCAAGTCTAATGTTTTATAACTTTGTAGAAACGCTCTCATACAAGCTCCCCTCATGAGAGCATTTGGTACTTGGATAGTAGATGTAAAAATAATATGATTGAAAATACAAATCAATTTATATCGCTAGAAGCCATGATTAGAGGCAAAGTGACACTTGGAGATAACATCACTTGGAGAGTGGTAGGTTCAGGTATTATTAAAAACACAAAGAATTTTTTGATTGAAAATATTTTATTGGTAGAAGGATTAAAACATAACTTACTAAATATTAGTAAGCTTTGTGATAAGGTTTTTAGAATAATTTTTTTTCCTACAAGATGCTTTATAAGCTAAAATGGAGTTGATGTGTTGCATGGAGATAGGGTAAATAATATTTACTTGCTTAGTTTAAATTATGTTAAATCTTCTAATGCTATTTGTCTAAAAAACTATTGCTGATGAATATTGGTTATGGTATAGAAGACTTTATCATGCAAAGATTAAAAATTTATAAGAAGATTACCCAAAAAGAATTGGTTAGAGGTATACCCAAATTAGACTTCATTAAAGATCACTTGTGTGATGCGTGCCAATTATGAAAATAAGTCAAGTCCTCTTTTCATTCAATTTAAGATCTTAGAACTAGTAAACCCTTAGAAGTCCTTCATAGAAATCTCTTTGGACTTGTTAGCATTATAAGTCTAGGTGGGAAAGTTTTTGGATATGTGATTATTGATGATTATTCTATGTTTACTTGGATTAGATTCTTATCATATAAAAGTGAATTATTTGATGAGTTTATAAATTTTTCTACTTAGATTCAAAGAAAGCTAGGTTGTGAAATTCTTAAAATTCATAGTAACCACAGTGAAAAATTTGAAAATAAAAAATTTGAAGTTTTCTATTATAATCCCCGAAATGCTCAAAATAAATGTAAGCATACACTTTTAGTTTTGAATATTTCATCTATTATATGAATAACTGATTATTATCTTAGTTACAACTAATTGGAAAAATATTAATAATAAATAAGAAATCCTAATAATCATATTTTAAAGAAATGCTATAATTTTATTTAAGCATTTCTATTTAATTATTTTATTCTTACTATACCCACAACACTTAATTTTGCATGCATTAAACTGATTAAGAAGGTGGAAAATCATGTGACTGGGAAATGATAGAAGGCTGTTAGTGGAGCCTTAATGCATAATATTATATTAACGCAATTCTTGAAGCATGAAACCTCAGCCCTTTTATTTATTTCTCCCCTCCCCATTCACGTGTGAGAGGCAACAGCTGTACAGGCCATGGATTAGCTGACGGTTGAAGGAGGCGGACTATCGGGTAGAGCTAAACTCTGTAATGTGCTACTTTAATTTGGAACTAGGGAAGGAAAATAGCTGAAGGAATGCTATGGTTAATATGTGATGGTTGTAATTTTCTATAATAATTGGATAACAATTTAATGGTGCAATTTTCTTTCATTCCTCTCACTCATAAGTACCAAAGAGAGTAAAAGAAGAAAGCTCGATTGAATAAAGAAGAGTGTAACTGAAGTAGTATACAAAAGGAGAAAGAATCAAAATATTTTTAAATGAACCAATTTACCCCACTGTTCTGGAGGACAAGATGAGATACCCAACCGAGGCTATAAGAATTAATAAATATTCTATTATTATACTTCTTCTTTATTTTATTTATTACCGTATTTATTTCAATTTACTTTAATTTATTTTATATGAACATCGACGAACATGTATGAAATTATTTATGCAGAGAATAATCTTTATCAATGTTAAAGATTTCATAAACATAATATAATAAATGTTTATAAACTAATGAATAAATAAAAGGTCAGCTAAAGCGCAACTAAAGGGCAGCTAAAGCGTAGCTAAAGCACATCCAAAGCATAGCCAAAGGGCAGCCAAAGGGCAGCTAAAGTGCAGTCAAAGGGTAGCTAAAGCGAAGCCAAAGGGTAGCTAAAGGTCAGCTAAAGCGTAGCTATATCATAAAAGTATATGTCATTAGGGCTAAATAGAATAACTTTAAGGAATGTGAAATAAGTTATATATGGGGGATAGGATTGCATAAGTAAAGGCGAAAGACCTAATGAGGTAAGCCTACACTCTCAATTTTAGAAGTTGGGAAAATTAGTCTCAACCCTGAATGAGAGAACAACTTCCATTCTAAAAGTTGGGAAGCTAGACCCAACCTTAAATTGGAATGATAAAAAGGTGCAAAATATTATAACCATCATATGACTTATTTAAAAGTATTGAACTGTTTTGGCAAGATGTATAATATGGCTAGACACTTCTTATAGTCAATATGACATTTTAATATATGTTTTAACTACGTTAAATTTTTTAAGCATTTCTTAATTATTAATAATGTTATTATTAAATTTTATACATTGATTGTATATTTCATTAAGCTTAGCTCATCAGCAGTGGTTATACTGAAGGTTAGAGAAAGGAGCCTTCAGGCAATAGGCAGGAGGGAGGTGACCATTCCTTTTTGTGTAAATATATTTTGGTCTATAAAGAGATCTGAATGATAGTTATATAGACTTTTGGGTATGTAAGTAAACTTTAAAAGTTTTAGTAGAGCTATGTATTTACTTCAATTATACTTGATGTTTATTAATGAAGATTATATGCTTCCCATTATTAATTATGGAATTTGATAGGTTGACAAGTTAGGAGAGTCTAAATAGATTTCTTTTTACTCCCTCTATTCTGAAAGTAGTGTCTCAAAATTGGTGTTAGTGACAAGGAGCCGATTTAGATTTTCCTTCTCTGTTATACTTTAGATTGGCCCTTAGGGGGTAGGAAAAACTGGGGTGTGACAAAAATTGGTATCTGAGCTAAATCAAAATAAAGTTGAAGCCTAATTGGATTTAGAAGAGAAAGTAGGGTGAGATATTATGAATATGAAATATACAGAGCTATAGGTTGAATTAAGTTTTTAGGGAACTATGCATTCATTTTAGTATAATAGTATACTTGCTTATTTAATGCTTTGAAATGAGTACATGTATTATATAAATTATCTATATACATATAAATAGTTATATATGAAGAGTTTCCATAAAGAATGACTTGCCAGTCATCCAGGCTGGATACAAAAATAGGAATGAACGAGAGAAAAAAGTCTAAAGAACTTTAAGATATTGCATATTTGATCTCACAAGTGGTAGATAAAATGACATTTATGGAAAAATCTTCTACTAGCGGTGGATCCATATCTGAAAGTGATAGTGAAGTGGATTGGCATTTAAATTATTTCAGACTTTTAAACCACCAGCATTTAAGGGTGCAAGTGATCCAACTATAGCTGAAGACTGGTTGTTAAATATTGGAAAGATTTTATATGGCATAATCTATCCTAAAAATAGAAAAGTATAATTGGCTACATTCATGTTAGAAGGAGAAGCAGAAAGATGATGGCAAACACAACATAAATAAAATTTTGGACAAATGATTTTTACTTAAAAGTTCGAATAGGTTGTTAGACTTAATACAAAAGAGGGTGAATTGGTAATTAAAAAAAAAACTCTTGGTAATTTAGAAAACTAATTTAGATATTTTACACAAGAATTAGTTTTCTCAAAATATTTTTCCAACCACTAAAATTTAAATGTGTAGAGAAAATGCAATAAAAAGTTAAAAACAAGAACACAAAATTTTATAGTGAATTGGTCCAACTAGACATATGTCCACTCCGTGAAGACTCCCTTTTCAGGTATTGCACTATATCAAAGTAACTATCCTTTTGCTCCCACAAGAAGGCAGAGAATCCCTTACAATAACCTCTCTTCCATCAACCCCAATGCGGCAAAGTACCGTTTTCCTTTCTCACCCTCCTAGTGATGGAAAAGTACCAACATCCTTTCTCACCTTCCTAGTGATGGCAGAGTATCGACATTCTTTCATACCGTCCTGGTGATGGCAAAGTATCAGCATCCTTTCTCACCCTCCTTGAAATAGTAGAGTACTAGATCTTCTCCAAAGATCTTCTCTCAAGAGTCTTCAAAGAAGAAGAGCAGAGATTTGAAGAACATACAAAGAAATCCTCACCTTTGGGCAACCTTGTGAATCCTTCAAAAATTTTACTTATAAGATCTCTCAATTCTCACTCCCAAACACTCTCGCAAAAAACTCCCACTCTCACCTCAAGAGAAATTTTATATAATAACTATGGATAGTCAGTTTATAGGAATCTTTTATATGAAAGACCAGAAAAATTGTCAAGAAAACTAAAAATTTCAAGTTGAAAGTACTTGGATCGTACAGTACGATCATACTTTATGCGTACAAATAGTTCAAAAAATTCTTGTATGATCATGTAGAAACTGATTTCCTATTAATAGTTTGTACGAATTGACAACTTATTTTATGAATAATTCAAAAATGAAAGGTTCATTCGGTATGATAATGTACAAACCCATTCCATACTCTAGTCATCGTCTATACGAACCCTACATCATACATTACAAACTAGTTAAATCAAATCATGCTTCATATGGTTCGAATATGGATGAGCCCATTTCATACTCTAGATGTCGTCTATATGAAACTAATTTCATATAGTATGAATAGTTCAAAAAAAAAAAAATTACCTGTTCATATAGAACAAACTGATATGCACCCATTTCATACTCTAGATGTTGCATGTTTGAAACTAACTTTATACAGTATGATTAGTTTAGAAAATGGTTAGTTCATTCAGGATGAACTAGTTCATATCCATTTTGTACTATGGATGTCGTCTATAAGAATCAAACTTTGTATAGTTTGAATAGTTCAATAAAAAAATTTTAAGGCAAGATTCAATTAACTTCTTTATGGAGGAACACTCAGGTCAAATCATCCAGTACAATTCCATAATCGTATAGTATGATTAGTTTTAAAAATATAATTTTTGACTCACTCCCAGAGTGTGTGTGAGCGTATAATTACCCAATTACAATTACATTCTCTCAAACTCAAGAAAAATAGAAAAATTATATACTTCAATTACAATGAATCCTAATTTAGTCTTAAAGTATTCAGCACTCTGGTGTATGATTTTCCTAAAATGTTAGTACACACAAATAACACAAGCATAATTTTTTTAATATGTGTTAGGAGAAATAGTATTCAACATAATAATATTTTAGTATCATTAAAAACTCACAATATATAAAAGCATAGATTTGAAAACTAAGTCGCAACAATCATCCCCTTTTTTATGATATTAAAATAATTATTGTTTGAGTTAACGCTTAAGATATTTTTTCTCCTAAGCTCCCCATAAATGAATGTCTAATTTAGAATAAGGGATTCCAATAAAAATAAAAAAAACACAAGAAAAAAAAAACTTAAACAAAAACAACATTGAATAAATAAACACACCTTAAAAACAGCACAAAAAATAACACATAATAAATAAACACACCCTAAAAATAATACGAAACAAACACAAAATAAAAACAACAAGAAAAAACATACACACATACATACATTAAACATATATATCAAACAAAATACATCAAATAACGTTCATTAAACATAAAAAAAAAACATCAGGCAATAACTAATGACTCCCCCTTTTGACAATAGTAAAAAGGGAAGTATAACTTGAAACAAAAAGTTTCTATAAATAAATTAAAATAGTTGTTGAAGAATAAGATTATAAACTAATTACAAATACAACATTAACTTTATAATGCAAAAAAGAAAAACTTCAATTTTAAATCAAAGAACAACTAAGATAAGAAATCTCAACCAGGTTCACTATTCATTTTAGATAAATTAAATAAAAATAATTATTGCAAAAATGATAAAATAAAGACTAATTAGTTTCTAACTCAATAGTGAAGATTATTGTAGATTATATGGATTTGTATGAGAGATGGAATGATAAAGGAAAGAATAATATGAATTTTTCAATTGACAACATTGTGCATCTTTTTAATTATTTGTGGCACACTTTATACATCTTTTCAGCTTGGGCTAATTTTGTGCCTCTTTTCACTTTGACAAATATTACATATCTTGTTAAATAAGTGGTACATTTTATGCATCTTTTCAAATTTGGCTCACTTGTACATCTTTTTATATTCTCGGTCTTTATAATTTCAATAAATCTTAACACAAATTCTAATAATTAACAAAAGTAAAAACATTGAAAAAGAGATAAAATAAAAATAAGAAATCTATTATGCAATAATTAATTTAAGTAATACTTATCTATAGGAATATGAAAATGATCTTCTAGTCTACATCCAATCCTAATGTAACTTAAAATTTTGAGTAATTAAATTTTGTAAGGAAATTTATTTATAGAACAAAGTAATTCAAAATTCCGTTCTAGAGATCAACCATAAATGATTTGTCTCTAAAAACATAAACATTTCAAGAAGAGTAATTTCAATGTAAGTCAAAACATCATTCCTTCATTCCATTCACCATTTAGAACACATACATGTATCACATCATACGGGAAAAACCATAATAAGAACACATGAAATCGCAAACAAACAAAACATCTTAATAACTACTAAAAAGTTTCATTAGAAATTACAACACGTAAGTACAACTAAAATCCAGAGGGGCCTTCGTTGAGAGGTGATTGAGGGTTAAATATTATAAAGTAACTACTAATCGTATCTACATTAGTGTTGACCGAGTCGAATTTCCCACAAATCCAACCCATGTCCTCATTGCATCTAGCATCCTATTGGTTTAGGTGAATCTCAATTTGATCAAAGCAATGATAAAAATTATTTTTTAGTCTGTCAAAATATTGGACCATTTCTTGATAGAAATTTTGATCTGGTCCAGTTGCAGGTGTAGGTACTACAACTGGGGCTTCTTCTTCTCCCTTAGAATCTTGTCCCTCAAAAATTTAATCCTGACCAAAGAGTGCATGAAACGAGGCATCAATAAAAAAAATGGGAAGTTCAATGGGTGGATCAGGATAGATTAAGTTATACTTTTTACCTAAAATGCAGGCAACTAGGTGTCCTAAGGCAACATTTTTCTTTCTCCTATTATGAGGAAGTCCAATATAAAAAAGTTTGTAGATGTAGTCCATAATAAATTGGGCTTTATCAAAAAGGAGTTTAAGTCATTATCAAGTATATAAAAGTGGATAAAAGAGGAGTGAAATGTTTATAATCACCAGCTTTGGGAATGATAGAGGTTCTCAAGATATGCTGGATGATCATGGCATTCTAGTTAAGAGTGTACACATGAGACATATGGCTTACTTGTGCAACACCTCTAAGTGTTTAGTTAATTTTTGACCAATCAAAATCTGCTCTAGAGGTTAAGGCATATGCTCTAACTCCTTGGATTCTAAGGTGAAGGAAGTTTTCTAGATCTTTCTTAGTTATTTCAACACGTTGCTTTAAAATATAAGAGGTAATCCTAATGTGATCTTGGTTTACCTTCATGTTTGCAAGAAGAGTTTCTTGATAGTAGGCGTAAATTAAGGTAAGAATAAAAGAAAATTGGTTTGAGGTGAAAAATAGCATAATAGAGGAGTTAATGTCACTTTGAATGAGGAGACGAGAAGGGGTAATTTTGTGTTGCAACATAGTAATAAAAAGCTTCCTCATTTTTCTAAGGAAATTGTCGTCCCTACCAAATCGAGAAGACGAGCCCTTGGAAGTATGAGGATGTTTACTACTGCTAGCACTTCCTAAGGTTTGGACTCGAGAAGGTTTGGAATCAAATGAGAATGTGAAGAAAAAACTTATCCAAGACCTTTCTATTTAAAGAAAAATGACCTATCGTATAATATGAAATTGAGATCATACATATGATTTTAAAATCATACAGGAAGAAAAATATTTTGTACATATAAATATAAACAAACAAAATTGATATGGCTTTTCATAAAACATAATTCTCGAGGTGTCATTTTGTACATGCTTTTTGACCAAACGATCATACAGATAAACACATGTTCATCTGGGATAATTAGAATATTAAATATTTTTTTTATGATGGTTAGGTTCATCCACATAAGAAACTAACAACAAGATCGTATAGACAAAATGCAATTTCGTACTTACAATCTGACAAAAATAACTGAATGTTTTAAAAACTGTCCCTAATTGTACAGATAGAAAAAGACCGATCGTACATACAATGATGACAATTTAAAGTATGATATACATTAAAAAACTCAATCTTGCATGTTCAACTTTAAAAAAAATATAATGTACACTCTATAGAATTTGTATAGTACAAAAAAAAATTGTATAGTATGAAAAGATCACTTAAAACAAGACATCATAAATAGAGAACCTTTTCAACACCAATCACTCAAGATCCAATAACATGCTACCAAGAAAAAATAAAATTAAAAACACAAAACTATAAAAAAACCAAAACTAAATAAAACTATATATATATATAAACATACAAATTCTAACAAATAACCTAAGAAAATAAACAAACACACCAACACAATACAAATGAAATATGCGGATAAAAAAATTTAAGCATTAAGATCAATCACAAATAATTTGATTTTTAAAGTGTTAAACATTTCAAAAGCTAGTGATTTTATGAAAATGTCTGTAAGTTAATTTTCTGTAGCAACATGGTGCAATTCAATTTCTCCCTTAGCCACATGATCTTTAATGAAGTGATAACTAATATCAATATGCTTGGTTCTAGAATATTGAATAGGATTCTTTGAAAAGCATATGACACTTGTATTATCACAGAAAATTAGAATAGTACCAATAGAAAATCCTAAGTCAATCAATTATTGCTTTAACCAAAGAATATGTGCCATATAACTACCTAAGGCAATATATTCTGCTTCACAAATAGAAAGGGCTACAGAATTTTATTTTATGCTAGATCAATAAATTAAAGAGTTTTCTATGAATTGACAAGTTTAAGAAGTGCTTTTTTGATCAACCCTATATCTTGCAAAATCTCAATCAAAATATTTAATAATTTTAAAAGAAGAGTTGTACTTAGGATACATGTTATAGTACATGACCCATAGCTTGAGATTTTGATAATGACAAATAATGTTGATTGAATTATCTTATTATTCATTAAATATTTTGAATGTTATTCTTATCTTTGAGTACTAACATTTTAGGGAGATCACATATTACTCAATATAACAGAAGACTCGAGACTAGGTCGAATTGGATGTAAAAGGAGTTTGTAACTTTGTATTTTTTATTTTTTATTTTCTCTTTATCTCTTGAGTCTGGCCACAAAAAGTGTATGCAAGCTAAGTAATCATGCACACACACATGGGGTGAATTTTTTTTAAGAGGGATTTTTTTTTAAAGATTATATTATATGATTTTAAATCATACTGTATGAAACATAATGGCTCAAATAGCTAAATTATATGATCTAATCATACTATATGATTCATTTTTAATTCGAAACCCTAGCTGCAAGATTATTTTAAGCAAGTTATTAAATCATTAAATTTTGAACTGATCATATTGTACGATCCCATTGTGCTATATAAATATTCAAATACTTGTTAAAATTAATTCCCATGATTAATTAATTAAATCAAGGCTTAATTAATGATTGGTGATCATACTGTATGACATGGTTCATACCGTGCGATGAACCGACGCTATTTTTAATCATCCTGATGATCTTACCGGACAATCCCTTAATCTTTGAACTAATCATTTCGGATGATATATACATCATACCAGATGACTGAAGATTTTAACTGATCATACTGTATGTGTTGGATCGTACTAGATAATGAACAGAGACAAATTTTGATCATCCCAGCATTTGTCTTGTAGGAATATAAGAAGTTTACCACATAGTACTGGATGATATTTGTATCATATTATACGATGTAGTTCAGAATAGTTTCCTATTCATACTCCTTCATACCAAGATGAAAGATGTTTTGAATTGATAGTACTGTACAATCTATGATCATATTATATGAATAGAAATAGCTAAATTAAAAATCTTAGGTTTTCTAGAGCATGATATGGTATTAAATGGCATTAAAACTCAAATAAAATTTAGTGAATGGAGCAATGAGGATAGGGATCTGGCACAATTAAATGCAAAGTGCTTGAATTAATTTTTTGTGCATTACAGTTAGAAGACAACATGAGAGTGTCCACCTGTGCTACTGGTAAGGAGATCTATGCTAGACTATATATCATGTATGAAGGAACTAGTGAGGTCAAATAATATAGATTAAATATTTTATTACATGATTATGAACTCTTCTGTATGAAACTTAGCAAAACTATTTCTAACATGCACACTAGGTTCACCCAGATAGTGATATCCTTGCATGCACTAGGTAGAGAGATCTCTAATTCTAAAAAAATAAATAAAAATTTGAGATGCTTACCTAGTTCTTATGATGCCATAATCACTGTGATTTCTGAGTTCAAAGATTTAAATATTTATTCAATTGACAATTTTCTTGGGTCACTCATTTCTTATGAGTAAGGAGTAAGACGAAGGTAAAATGTTGCTGGAGAAAAGAAGAAAAAGCGGATGGTGGCTCTTAAAGCAAACAACTCAGAAAGTGAAAGTTCTGTAGTAGTGGAAGATGATAATATATCATTGATGACCTGATAATTAAAGAATTTTCTATAAAGAAAATAAAGGCATCATCAAAATAACTAGAATAAAGGTAAAAGCTCATAGAATAATAAAGTTTCATCTAACATAATTTTCTTTGATTGTAAAAAACCAGGTCACCTCCAAGCTGATTGCCCCAACCTAAAGATCCATCTAACTATGGAAAAGGGTGAGGAGAAGCCAAAATATAAGAAAGGGAATCTAAAGAAATAGAAGGCATTTTGGGCCGACTCTGCCTCAAAATCATCTGAAGAAGAAGCAGAGGAGAAGGTAACAAATTCGTGTCTAATGGCTAATGATAATCTTGATCAATCAGATCAAGATGAGGTATGTCGACTTTCATATGAAGATTTGTTGTTTATTTTCAAAAACATCTTTGATTCGCATAGAAAGTTAAAGAAAATGCATTCTAATATTAACGTTGAATTTAGTTCTTTACAAACTGAGCATGCTAATTTAGTTAAAGAACATTATGATTTAGATAGAAATCATATGTCCTTGCTTGATGAGTTTGAAGCATTAAATAAGAAGCATATTAAATTATTTTTAATTAGAAAAAGAGTTTAAAAAATTAGAAGAACTTGCATGGAAAATAAATAACAATGAACATCAGCTAAAAGTGGAAGTGGCAGCTTATGAATATGAAAATAAAACATTGAAAGAAAAACTCATAACATTTGAAAATGATAATTTATTTTCCCCATTAGCCAAAACAAAGCAAACCCCCAGCATTGCATGTGTCACACAACTTTAAGAAGAGGCATCACCACCCACATAGGTTAGTGAACCCATTTCCAGGGGTTAGGTGCTTCTCTTATGGCATGCCAGGTCATATAGCACGCATTTGCATGATTCATCGTAGGACACACCTACTGTGGAGACCTAAATTGTATTCATCATAGCATATAATGAATACAACTCATTCATACAAGCATAAGGAGGAACCTAAACTCACTTTGGTTCCCAAATCTAACCTTTGAATGACTTTGTAGGGGTGCTATCATGAAAGACCTAGTGAGAGCATGTGGTACTTGGGCAGTGGCTGCTCGAGACATATGATTCGAGACATGAAGAAGTTGAATACACTGGATATCAGGACTTGAGGTAAGTCTACTTTAGGAGACAATACCACCAGGAAAGTGGTAGGCTCAAGTATTATTGGAAATGCTAAAAAAATTTTAATTGAAAATGTTTAGTTAGTTGATGGTTTGAAGCATAATTTATTAAGCATTAGTCAATGTGTGACAAAGGTTTTGACATAAAATTTCTTTTGGACAAATGCTTGATTATCTTAAATGATAACTTGTATTAGAAGGAAAATGAATAAATAATATTTACATTTTAGATCTTAATTATATTGAAAATTCAAATTCACTATGTTTAAAAACAATAATGGATGACTCTTGGTTATGGCATAAGAGTCTATGTTATGCTAGCATGAAAACACTTAGGAGTATAAAAAAAATATAGTTAGAGGTGTACCTAAGTTAGACTTTACTAAAGATCATTTATGTGATGTCCACCAAATAGGAAAATAAGTAAATTCATCATTTTATTCAATCAAGGATGTGAATACATATAGGCCACTATAAATCCTTCACATGGACCTATTTGGTCCCGTCAGCACATCTAACCTAGGTGGGAAAAGTTATGGATTTATGATTGTAGATGACTTCTCTAGATTCATGTAGGTAAGATTCCCAGCATATAAGAATGAGTCGTTTGAGGAATTTAGAATTTTTTCCACTTGGATTCAACAAAAATTAGGATGTGAGATCATAATAATCCACAGTGATCGTGGTAGAGAGTTTCAAAATAAAAAATATGAATCCTTCTGTCAAGAGATAGGAGTAGACTATAACTTCTCTGCCAATAGAATCCCTCAGCAAAATGGGATAGTTGAGAGAAAGAATAGAACCTTGGTAGACTGTGTTCGGGCAATGTTAGCTGAGTACATTCTTCTTAGATATTTTTGGATAGAAATAGTGAACATTGCATGTTATGTCTAAAGTAGGGTAAACATTAGATCCAAGTTGAATAAAAATACTATGAACTCCTTAAGGGTCAAACATCGAATCTCTCACACTTGCATGTCTTCAGTTGCAATTGTTTTATCTTAATTAATGGAAAATCTCTAGGAAAATTTGATCCCAAGACCGACGAGGATGTCTTCTTAGGTTATTCATCTGTAGGTAAGGCCTATAGAATATTTAATAAGAGAACCCTAATAGTAGAAGAGTCCACCCATATTTTATTTGATGAATTAGATAAATCCTCTAATCCTAAATTTGAAGAAGATGAGGTAGAGGCTATTCAGGGAGTAGAAACTATGATCGAGAAAGGGGGAAAACCTCAGGAAGACTTGCCTTGAGAATAGAGATACTATTCTAGTCATCCTAAAGAATTAATCTTAGGAGACCCATCAAAAGGTTTGAGAACTAGGCACGGACTTAGGAAGGAGGTTAGTCATTCTGCATTTATTTCTATGATAGAACCCACAAGTATAGATCAAGCTTTAGGAGATGAATTATGGATCCTAACAATGCAAGAAGAATTGAACCAATTTATTAGGAATGATGTATGTGAATTAGTCAAGAGATCTAAAGAGCAGAGTGTAGTGGGAATAAAATGGGTCTTTAAAAATAAGGCTAATGACTCAAGAACCATATTAAGAAATAAGGTCAGACTAGTAGCTAAAGGGTATAACCAGATTGAGGGCATAGACTTTGAAGAAACCATTTCCCCAATAGCTATACTAGAAGCCATAAGGATGCTTTTAGCCTTTGCTTGCTTTAAGGGTTTTAAGCTATATCAAATGGATATTAAGACTGCGTTTCTAAATAGGGTAATCAAATAAAATGTTTATGTTGAGTAACCCCTTGGATTTGAAAACTCATAATTTTCAAATCATGTATTCAAATTAAAAGAGGCACTGTATGTGTTAAAGCAAGCACCTAAAGACTCATATGAAAGACTTAGCTCATTCTTAAAAGTTAGAGGATTTGCTAAGGGTAATATAGACACCACCCTCTTTTTATAAAGGGTAAAAAATAAAATTCTCATTGCTCAGATTTATATAGATGACATTCTATTTAGATCTTCAGATAAGACCTTGTGTGATGAATTCTAAAAGTAATGAGTTTGAAATGAGCATGATGGGCGAGATGAATTATTTTCTTGGGTTTAGTGTAAAATAAATGGATGATGGAATTTTCCTTAGTCAAGCTAAAGACATCAAGGTTATTCTAAAAATGTATGAAATAGACAGTGCTAAGGCCATGAGAACTCCCATGAGTTCTACGATTTAACTAAACAAAGACCCAAATGGAAAATCAGTAGACCAAAAGAAACATAAAGGAATAATTAGTGTATGCCTCTATGCATGATTCCAAGTTGACCCTAAAGAGTCTCACTTGACTACCATCAAGAATCCTTAGATATCTACTAAGAACCCTAAACTTAGGAATTTTGTATCCTAGGCAGAGCACCTCCTTTGAAATCTTAGGGTACTCATATTCTAATTTCTTAAGATGTAGGGTAGATAGGGAAAGCACCTCTGGCACCTATCAATTTATAAGAAAATCTTTAGTTTCTTGGTCCAGTAGGAAATAAAATTTAATAGCCCTTTCCACAGCCAAGATAGAATATATAGCAGTAGGAAGTTATGTTGCACAAGTGCTATGGTTGAAATAATAATTTCTAGTTTTTGGATTACCCATAGAAACCATCCTAATTATATGTGACAACATTAGTGCAATTTACATATCCAAAATTCTAATTCAACATTACCAAACAAAATATATAGATATTAGACATCACTTCATAAGAGATCATGTAGCCAAATGAGACATAGAATTGCACATATAGCTACAAGATATCAACTGGCAAACATATTCACGAAACCACTAGCCTATGACACCTTTAACACCTTGAGGACAAAACTTGATATCATAGAAATTCATGCGTTATATCAAATAAAAAAATAAAAAATACAAAAAATCAAAATCAATAAAAAAAACTGGCCCAAGGTGTTTCCTGATCGTCACACACTCACCTCACTAAACTCCCAAACTGACTAATTTTTTGTCACCATCGCACTATACGATTCACCTTCATACTGTATGTGTTAAGAGAGTTGCTATTTGCATGTTTTATATTCTTGCAACTTATATAATTTTTATGATTCCAAATATTATTATTTTAAGTTTTATTTTTCTCCTAACACTTTTTGGAAAAATTATTTTTGCTCGTATGTGGACTAACATTTCAGGATAATCGAACTACAGACTAATGAAGACTTCAAATCAACATTCATCATGAGATAATTTATAAATTGAAATTTGTAATTTTTATTGTAATTGAGTTTGAGAAATAATGATTTTAATTGAATAAGCTTAGCACACACACACACACTTGGGGAGGTCTTTAAAAATCACACTGATTGTACGGGATGAACCTTATTCGTATGGGACGATCAAGTCAGTTAATCCCCTTGGAAGAGCAATGGAACAAATAGGAAGTGAAAATTTTTTTCTAAGTCCTGATTGTCCAAACAAATTTCTCAATTCATCCCTGGACGATCTGCTTTAGATTCTCACTTTATGCTGAATAGTCCAGACGATTCATCCTGTTCGTGCCAGGACAAAATGCTCTTTAGAAACTTTTTATCTAGACAAGCTCTTTTTAGTCCCAGGATGAAATGCTCTCTTGAAAATTTTCATCCAGATGAAATCCTATTCATCCCAGGACGAAATGCTCTCTGGAAAATGTTCGTCTAGACGAGCTTCTATTAGTCCCAAGATGAAATGCTCTCTGGAAACTTTTCATCCAGACGAACTCCCTTTCATCCCAGGAAAAAATGTTTTGTCTTTTAAAATTTTGATAACGTCCTACAGTTTGTCGAAACGAACCCATGAAATAACTATGCGTACCGGACGAACATAGTTCATACAGGACGATGATCGGGTACGAAGTTAGTTTGTACCTATATACATTAGGTTCATATACAACTAATTTAAGTAGATTTATACGGGATGATCTGACGATCGTACGGGACGATCCACTATGTACAGACTTGAAAATCAGCAGTCTTTGGATGATTTTTCATGTCTTTCCTATATAAAGTCCAAATAAAACTATCTCTTAATATTTTTGCCTACTGATCTTCGTGCCAATTGAAGGGAGAGTCAAGGAGAGAGTGTGAGAGAGTGTTTAAATGAGGATTCTTACTACTGGAGCATGAAGGATACACTTGGTACTCGAAGGTAAGAGTCTGCACTTGTGGTTTGTGATTATTTCACTCTTTTCTCTCGTCCTCTAGATTTCTTGTGAGAATATCTGTCAAGGAGATCCGGTTCTCTGTCGACACTTGGAGAGTGTAAATAGATGAAGGGTTCTCTACTTACACTTGGAGAGTGTGAACAGCCGAAGGGTTCTCTGCCGACACTTAGAGAGTGTGAAAGGATGAAGGGTTCTCTGCCCACACTTGGAAAGTGTGAAAGGATGAAGGGTTCTCTGCCTACACCGAGAAAGTGTGAAAGGATAAACGGTTCTTTGCCAACACATGGAGAGTGTAAAAGGATGATGGTTCTCTGCAGCATCGGGATTTGGTAGAAGATAGTTTTGAAAAGGCTTCTTCGCCTTGCTGTGAGTGCAAAAGGAGATTCACTAGTGGTATTAGTGAAATACTCAGAGGGTGCCTCCGGGGAGTGGATGTAGGTCGTGTTTGATCGAACCACTATAAAACTTGTGTCTTTTATTTTTTCTGCTATTATTTTTACTGTTTTAACTTGTGGTCGAAAAATGTTTTATACAAAATTCATTAAAGTTATTTTCAGAATAAAATTTTTAAAAGAGGGAAAAATTTTTAATTACCAATTCACTCCCCGTCTTGGTTAGCCGCTCGGACATAAGCTTAGGTTTAACAACAAAATTCATATTAAACAAGTTTCAACAAGTGGTATCAGAGCTTTATTTCAAAATCGTAAGTTTAGATTACTTTTTGATTACCATAGATGGCTACATTTGGAAATCAAAATGCACCTGAGAGTTACTATATAACTAGACCTTCATTGTTTGACAATATTCCTTTTGATTTTTGGAAAACACGCATGTCTATATTTTTACAGTCACTTGATTACCGTATATGGATCTTAGTTCAGGAGGGTACCCAAAACCAACTAGACTAGTTGAAGGAGTTAGAATTGAAACACATTTTGTGGACTGGACAGAAGATGAACGTGACTTAGCACATTTAAACGCTAAATTGTTGAATAGTTTCTTTTATGCTCTTAAATCAACAGACTGCATGCGGGTTTGTACTTGTAAGAGTGGAAAAGATATATGGGACAAACTTTGTATAACATATGAGGGGACTAATGAGGTTAAGAAATCTAGACTTAATATATTGTTGCATGATTATAAATTATTTTACATGAAATCAAATGAATCTATTTCTGATATGTACATAAGATTCACACAAATAGTCACCTCTTTACATGCATTGGATAGAGAACTAATGAATACTGAAATGTTTAATTAGATTTTCATTATTTGTCTACTGCTTATGATGCTAAAATTACTGCAATTACAGAGTCTAAAGATCTAAACATTTACTCTATTAACAATCTTCTTGGTTCACTAATTGCTTACGAGTAAGGAGTTAGCCAAAGAAAGATTGATGCAGGTGAACCACGAAGGGAAAAGAACATAGCTCTACAAGTGGAGTCAGAGAGTGAACACTCACAACATTAGGATGAAGATGACATTGCACTAATGATAAGATAATTCAGAAGATGTCTAAAGAGGAAGTAGGAGAGATGTCAGCAATGGAATAGAGGTAAATTTAATAGGAATGTCAAGGTTTCAAATGATGTTATTTGTTATGAGTGCAGGAAACCTGAACATATTAAGACAGATTGCCCAAAATTCAAAGCCACTCTTAGCAAGGAGAAGGTAGAGAAGAAACCAATTGTGAAGAAGGGCAAGAAGAAATTCCAAAAGAGCTTTCTGGGTGGACTCAGCTTCAGAGTCGTCAAAGACAGAAAAGGAAGAGGAAGTCACTAATATGTACTTAATGGCCAATAATCTTGATCAGTCAGATCAAGAGGAGGTATGTGACTAGACTTATGATAAACTTTTTTAAGTTTTTGAACACATGCATGATGCATATAGGAAATTAAAGAAAATGCATACTAGTCTAAACTTATAATTTCAAGAACTACAAAAGCAATATGCAATCCTTAGGAAAGATCATGCTTTAATTGATGATAACCACATAAAATTAATTGATGAATTTGATGACTTGAATAAAATTATGAAATGTTAAAGATATCCTTTGCAGAATATTAAATTGAAATCAAGAATAATAAGGTAGAATTAGAGAGCAAAATATATAGAATTAATTATACAAATTGAATTTTGGAAGATATGAATTCATTTTATAGATTGAAGATAAAAGCGCTCAAGGATAATAGGATACCCCATAAACTTGAAGATTTCACTAATCCTATTTTGTATCCTAAATTTATGTAATCCCTAAATAGACAAATGAATAGTAGAGACTTAGGAATCCTTTTCCAAAAGTCAAATATAATAATTGTGGATTGATTGGACAAATAGCTCACACCTATACTTTGAAGAAGAAAACTTATTTGGTGATAAAACCTAAGATGTATAAACCTAGATATATCATACTTGCATCTCTTTATGAATTGCCAAAAGGAGAACCCAAGCTTGTTTGGGTTCCTAGGTCTAACGTTTGATATTCTTGCAGGGTCGTTCTCACACAATACCTCATGAGAGCATATGGTATATGGACAGTGGATGTTTAAAGAATATGACTAGAGATATTATATAATTCATATCACTGGAAGCCAGGAGTGGAGGAAAGGTTACACTTGGAGATAACACCACAAGGAAGGTAGTTGGGTTAGGTATGATTGGAAATCTTAAGAACTTTTTTATTAAAGCATAATTTGTTAAGTATAAGCCAACTATGTGATAAAGGATACTGTGTAAAATTTTTTCCTACTAGCTACATATTAAGCCTAAATGGAATTGATGTTTTGAATGGTATAAGGGTAAACAACGTGTATATACTAGATTTGAATTATATTAACACTCATACTGCTTTTTGTTTAAAAATTATTTTTGATGAGTCATGGCTTTGGTATAGGAGACTATGTCACTCTAGCATGAAAATCCTAAGGAGGATTAACCAAAAGAACCTGGTGAGAGGTATACCAAAACTAGACTTTATTAAGGACCACCTTTGTGATGCATGTTAATTAAGAAAATAAGTGAAGTCCTCTTTTCAGTCTAATAAGGATCTTAGAACTAGTAAACCATTGGAGATTTTGCATATGGATCTTTTTGGACTAGTTGGAACTGTAAGTCTAGGAGGGAAGGTATACGGATTTGTGCTTGTGGATGATTACTCTAGATTCATGTGGGTTAAATTTCTATTTCATAAGAGTGAATCATTTGAGGAATTTAGAAACTTTTTGACTTGGATTCAAAGAAAGCTAGGATGTGAAATTATGACTATACAAAGTGATCATGGAGGAGAATTTGAGAATGAAAGATTTGATAGTTTTTGTAAGGAAAAAGGAATTGATCACAACTTTTCTGCATCTAGAACCCCTCAGCATAATGGGGTAGTCGAAAGGAAAAACAGAACATTAATAGAAGCCGCCCGAGCCATATTGGTAGAATACTCACTTCCTAAATATTTTTGGGCAGAGGCGGTTAGCACTACATGTTATATTCTGAATAGGTTGAATGTGAGATCTAAATTAAATAAAATACCCTATGAGTTGCTAAAAGGAAGAACACTTAATTTGTCATATTTGCATGTTTTTTGTTGCAAGGTGTCTATTCATAACAATGGAAAATATGCCTTAAGAAAATTTGATCCAAAATCAGATGAAATAATTTTTGTAGGATACTCAAGTGCTGGAAAATCTTATATATTATTCAACAAAAGAACTTTAGTAATTGAGGAGACCACGCATGTTGTATTTGATGAATATGGAATTTTGGAAGAGCCAGATATTATAGAAGAAGAGATTAACTCCCAAAAGATTGATAAAATAAATTTGGATGAAAATTTAGAGATAGAAAACCCTTTGCCTAGAGATTTGAGATTTTCTAAAAACCACACAAAGGAGTTCATAATAGGTTAACCTAGTGAGGGTGTAAGGGCTAAGCGTGTACTAAACAAGGAAGTCAATCATTCAGCCTTCATTTCAACCATGAAACCCACAAATATTGATCAAGCACTTTCTAATGAATTTTGAATTTTGGCTATGCAAGAAGAGTTAAATCAATTTGTAAGAAATAAAGTTTGGGAATTGACTGTAAGGCCAAAGGATCAAAGTGTAGTTAGAACTAAGTGGGTATTCAAAAATAAAATGAATGACTCAGGAGTTGTCATTAGAAATAAGGCAAGATTAGTAACTAAGGGGTATAATCAGATTGAAGGGCTTGATTTTGAAGAGACTTTTGCCCCTGTAGCTAGACTTGAAGCAATTAGGATTTTGTTAGCCTTTGCCAATTTTAGAGGATTTAAACTGTATCAAATGGATGTAAAAAGTACCTTTTTAAATGAGGTAATTCAAGAGGATGTTTTTTTAGAACAACCTTCAGGTTTTAAAAATTCTAAATACCCAAATCATGTATTCAAATTGAAAAAGGCATTATATAGATTGAAACTGGCACCTAGGGCTTGGTATGAGAGATTGAGCACCTTCCTACTTGAAAGATCATTTGAAAAAGGAAGTGTGGATACAAATTGTTAAGAGAGTTGCTATTTGCATGTTTTACATTCTCGCAACTTGTATAGTTTTGATGATTTCAAATATTATTGTTTTATGTGTTGATATCTCCTAACACTTTTCGGAAGATTTGTTTTTGCTCTTATGTGAACTAACACTTTCAGGAAAATCAAACTCCAGACTACTGAAGACTTCAAATCACTTCGTACCATACGATATGTTGATATATCCTAACACTTTTTGGAAGAAATGTTTTTTCTCTTGTGTGGACTAATATTTTAGGATAATCGAACTCCAGACTAATGAAGACTTTAAATCAAATTCAACATGAGATATTTTGTAAATTGAAGCTTGTACTTTTCTTTGAATTAAGTTTGAGAGGGAGTGACTGTAATTGAGTTAATAATCACACACACACACATACACTTAAGGAGATCTTTAAAAATGTATACTGATCGTACGGGACGAACATAGTTCGTACGGGATAATCAAGTCAGTTATCTCCTCTAAAGAGCAATAGAATGAACAGGAGTTGAAGAAAATTTTTCTATGTCCTGATCATTCAAGATGAATGTTTAATCATCCTAGGACAAAATGTTCTCTAGAAATTTTTGTTCAGACGAAATTCATATTCGTGCCAGGATAAAATGCTCTCTGAAAAACTTTCATCCAAACGAACTCAAATTTGTCCCAGGATGAAATGTCCTCTAGAAAATTTTCGTTCAGGCAAAATTCATATTCGTGTTAGGATAAAATGCTCTCTGGAAAATTTTTTTCCAGAAGAATGCAAATTCATTCCAGGATGAAATGTTTTCTGTAAAAATTTCATCTGGACGAACTCATATTCGTCTCAGGACGAAGTGAACCGACTCTTCAAATTTTTGCGACGTCCTGCAGTTTTTAAGAACCGACCTATGGTATAACTATTCGTACCAGATGAACCTAGTTTGTACGGGATGATGCTCAGGTACAATTTCAGTTCGTACCAATATAAATTTGGTTCATTTCCACACATTTAAGTAAAATCGTGCAGGACGATCCACGATCGTACAGGATGATCAACTTCGTGTTGACTTGAAAATTTGCAATTTTTGGATGGTTTTTGTTGTCTTTCATATAGATAGTCAATTTACACAATCACTTAATTTTTTTGCCTACTGATCTTTGTGCCTATTAGAAGAAGAGTCAAGGAGAGAGTGTGAGAGAGTGCTCGAAGGAGGATTCTTATGTTGCAACCCATGACCCTAAGTTTGAGATTTTTGATGATGACAAATAATGTCATTTGAATAGTCTATTCATTGAATATTATTTTATTTGTTATTGTCCGTGAGTACTAACATTTTAGGAAGATCAAAAGCTACTCACTACGACAGGAAGACTCAAGAATGGGTAGATTAGGAGTATGAGTCTGCAATGTATTTTGTTGATTTTATTTTATTTTTTATTTTCTTGAGTCTGGCCACAAAATGCATAAAAGTCTGAGCAACCATGCACACACACAGGGGGAGAGTGTTTTAAATGAAAAATTTAGAGTTTTTCTTTCTCTGTAGATTATACTGTACGATGTTATTTCGTACCGTACGATCAGAGCTTCGTAAGACGATTTTGTGAATAGATTGTACCGTACGAATATATTCGTACTATACGATATGTTCAAAGCCAAAACCCTAGCAGCCGTATTAACTTAAGTAAGTTATTTTCTGCTGCTCGTACTGTACGAACATAGTCGCACACTATACGATTTTATTTAAATACTTAATTTAATTCGTTATTAGCGTAAGAAATCCAGGCTTAATTATAATTTGAACATCGTACTGTACGAACCACTTCATACCATACGATGAACAGAGATGAATTATAATCATCCCAGACGATCTCTTCGATTTTGTCTCATCGTAGTGTACGATGTCAATCGTACCTTACGATGAACAAAGATGATGTTTGATCGTCCCGACTATCGTCCTGTATGAACAGAATTGTTATGGCTCGTATCGTACAATTTATAATCGTATTGTACGAATGTTTTTGAACTATTCGTACCACTTCATACCAGAAAGAAGTCTGTTTATACATATCGTACTGTACGAATGGAAACCATAATGTACGATAGTAACGACTACTTTTGAAATCTCAGGGATTTTGGAGCCCATTTTTAGAAGAAAAACTTATCATATTTTGAGGGTGTGAATTAGAGAGGAGAACGGGGTTAGAGAGGGATTCCGAGGGAGAGAGCTCTTGAGAAGTTCTTTAGGGTTTGAGAGAGGAAGGAGAAGGTGAGCGTTGTGAGGGAGAAGATGTGTGAGACAGATCACACGGTTTCTCCGAACTTGCTGCATCTTGCTCTTCTTGTGGCCCTAGAAGAATTTGTGGGAGGATCTCCAAGGGGAAAGGCTCTTCTACATCCGTGACCTCGAGGTACTCTGCCTTCTCCAGGAGGGAGAAAAATGAGAAGGTTCTCTGCCATCGCCAGGAGGGTGAAAATAGAGTTTGGCACTCCTCCTCGCCGGGTTAGTGAAAGGGAGTATTATAATGGCTTCTCTGCCTTGCCAATGGGGGCAAAAGGAGAGCTATTGTTTGTAGTGAAATACTCAGAGCAGAGGACTCTGAGGAGTGGACGTAGGTCATGATTTGACCGAATCACTATAAAAATCTCGGTGTGCTTTTTACTTATTATCTTTTATTACTGTGTGTATTTTCTTTTTCAATATTTGCTTGAGAAAATTTGTGGAAAAAAATTGCTTAAATTTTCATGTTAAAATTTTAAAACATAAAAAATATTAGAACTCTTACTTAGGTTTTAACTATTATAAAAAAGTTTTCACAATTCACCCCCTCTTGTCCATCTAGTAATTTCATCTTACTACTGGAGCATGAAGGCTTCACTTGGTGTTCAAAGGTAAGAATCTTTACTTTTGATTTGTGTTTACTTTAATCTTTTCTCTCTTACTTCTAGATTTCTTGTGAAGAAGATCTGTCAAGGAGATTCGGTTCTCTGCCGACACTTGGAGAGTGTGAATAGCTGAAGGGTTCTCCGCCGACACTAGGAGAGTGTGAAGGATGGAGGGTTCTCTGCCCACATTAGGAGAGTGTGAAAGGACGAAGAGTTCTCTGCCCATATTAAGAGAGTGTGAAAGGATGAAGGGTTCTCTGTCCACACTAAGAGAGTGTGAAAGGATGAAGGGTTCTCTGCCTACACCGGGAGAGTGTGAAGAGAGTTTTATAAAGGCTTCTCCGCCTTACTGTGGGTGCAAAAGGAGAGTCACTAGTGGTATTAGTGTAATACTCTGAGGGTGCCTTCGAGGAGTGGATGTAGGTCGTGTTTGACCAAACCACTATAAATCTCGTGTCTTTTATTTTTCCGCTGCTTTTATTTTTGTTTTACTGTTTCTAAATTGTGGTTAAAAAAAACTTTTTCTATAAAATTCACTAAAGTTAAATTTTTGATATTAAATTTTAAAAGAGGGTAAAATTTTTTAAATATCAATTCACCCCCCCTCTAGGTTAGCCGCTGGGACATAAGCTTAAGTTTAACAACCTAATTCATAGTGAATAAGTTTCAACATGTGGTATCAGAGCTTAATTTCAAAATCATAAGTTTAGACTACTTTTTTTATTAACGTAGATGGCTACATTTGGAAATCGAAATACACCTGAGGGTTACTCTATAACTAGACCTCTATTGTTCAACAATATTCCTTTTAATTTTTGGAAAACATGCATGTCTACTTTTTTACAGTCACTTGAGTATCATATGGGGATCTTAGTTCATAAAAGGTATACAAAACCAACTAGACTAGTTAACAGAGTTAGAGTTGAAACACCTTTTGTGGACTGGATAGTAGAAGAACGTGACTTAGCACAACTAAATGCCAAATATTTGAACAATTTCTTTTATGCACTTAAATCAGAAGATTACATGCGGATTTTTACTTACAAGAGTGGAAAGGATATATGGGATAGACTTTGTATAACATATGAGGGGACTAATGAGGTTAAGGAATCTAGACTTAATACCTTGTTGCATGATTATGTACTATTTCACATGAAACCTAATGAATCCATTTTTGATATGTACATAAGATTCACACAAATAGTCACCTCTTTACATGTATTAGGTAGGGAACTAACAAATACTGAAATAGTTAATAAGATTCTTCGTTATTTGCCTACTACTTATGATGCTAAAATTATTGCAATTATAGAGTCTAAAGACCTAAACATTTACTCTATTGACAATCTTCTTGGTTCACTTATTGCTTACGAGCAAGGAGTTAGCCAAAGAAAGATTGATGCAGGTGAACCACAGAAGGAGAAGAACATAGCACTGAAAGAGAAAGAGTCTGAGAGTGAACACTCACAACCTGAGGATGAAGACGACATCGCATTGATGACTAGATAATTCAGAAGCTTTCTAAAGATGAAGCAGAAGAGACGCCAGCAATGGAATAGAGGTAAATTTAATAGAAATGCCAAGGTGTCAAATGATGTTATTTGCTATGAGTGCAGGAAACCTGGACACATAAAGACATATTGCCCAAAACTCAAAGCCACTCCTAGCAATGAGAAAGTAGAGGAGAAACCTTTTATGAAGAAGGCAACAAGCTTTTTGGGCGGACTCAGCTTCGGACTCGTCAGAGACAGAAAAGGAAGATAAAGTCACTAATTTGTGCTTAATGGCTGATAGTCTTGATCAGTCAGATCAAGAAGAGGTATGTGACTTAAGTTATAATAAACTTTTTGAAGTTTCTGAACACATGCATGATGCATATAGGAAAATGAAGAAAATGCATGTTAATCTAAGTTTAGAATTTGAAGAATTACAAAAGAATCATGAAATCCTTATGAAAGATCTTGCTTTGATTGATGACAACCACATGAAATTACTTGATGAGTTTGATGACTTGAATAAAAATTATAAAAATTTAAAATCATCCTAAGCTGAACTTGAAAAAGATTTTAAAAATTTTAAGGATGAACAGAGAGCAAGATTTATAGATCAAATTATACAAATCGAATTTCAGAAGATATGAATTTATTTTACAAATTAACGATAAAAGATCTCGAGGATAATATGATACTCCCTAAACTTAAAGATTTCACTAATCCTATTTTGTATCCTAAATTTATGCAATCCTTAAAAAGATAAATGAATAGTAGTAGTAGACTTAGGAATTCTTTTCTAAAAGTTAAATGTAATAATTATGGATTGTTTGGACACATAGCTCACACCTGTACTTTGAAGAAAAAAACTTATTTGGCATGGAAACCTAAGATGCATAAACCTAGATATATCACACATGCATCTCTTTATAAATTTCCAAAAGGAGAACCCAAACTTATTTGGGTTCCCAGGTCTAACGTTTGATAATTTTGCAGGGTCGCTCTCACACAAGACCTCGTGAGAGCATATGGTACATGGACAGTGGATGCTCAAAGCATATGATTGGAGATACTGCATAATTCATATCACTGGAAGCCAGGAGTGGGGCAAGGTTATACTTGGAGATAACCACAAGGAAGGTGGTTGGGACAGGTATGATTGAAAATCTTAAGAAATTTTATATTTAAAATATGTTATTGGTAGAAGGCTTAAAGCAGAACCTGTTAAGTATAAGCCAGCTATGTGATAAAGGATATTATGTGAAATTTTTTTCTACTAGCTGTATATTAATCCTAAATGGTAAAGATATTTTGAATGATAAAGGGTTAATAATGTTTATATGCTAGACTTGAATTGCATTCAAACTCTTACTGATTTTTGTTTGAAAATTGTATCTGATGAGTCATGGCTTTGGCATAGAAGACTTTGTCATTCTAGTATGAAAAAACTTATGAGGATTACCCAAAAGAACTTAGTGAGAGGTATACCAAAACTAGACTTTACTAAGTATCACCTTTGTGATGCATGTCAATTAGAAAAATAAGTGAAGTCATCTTTTCAGTCCAATAAGGATCTTAGAACTAGTAAACCATTGGAGATTTTGCATATGGATCTTTTTGGACCAGTTGGAACTGTAAGTCTAGGAGGAAATGTATACGGCTTTGTGATTGTGGATGATTACTCTAGATTCACACAGGTTAGATTTCTATTTCAAAAGAGTGAATCATTTGAGGAATTTAGAAATTTTTTGACTTGGATTCAAAGAAAACTTGGGTGTGAAATTATGACTATACAAAGTGATCATGGAGGAGAATTTAAAAATGAAAGATTTGAGGATTTTTGTAAGGAGAAATGAATTGATCTCAATTTTTCTGCAACTAAAACCCCTCAGCAGAATGGGATAGTCAAAAGAAAAAATAGAACATTAATAGAAGCCTCCCGAGCAATGTTGGCAGAATACTCACTTCCTAAATATTTTTGGGCTAAGGCGGTTAGTATTGCATGTTATGTTCTGAATAGGGTGAATGTGTTATTTTGTTTAAATAAGACACCCTATGAATTGCTAAAAGGAAGAACACCTAATTTGTCTCATTTGCATGTTTTTGGTTGCAAGGTGTTTATACATAACAATGGAAAATCTGCCTTAGAAAAATTTGATCCAAAATCGGATGAAAGAATTTTTGTTGGATACTCAAGTGTTGGAAAATCTTATAGAATATTCAATAAAAGAACTTTGGTAATTGAGGAGACCACACATGTTGTATTTGATGAATCTGGAAATTTGAAAAAGCCGAATATTGTAGAAGATGAGATTGAGGATAACTCCAAAAAGATTGATAAAATAAATTAGAAAATTTAGAAGAAAATGTGGAAGAAAATTTGGAGATACAAATTCCTTTGGCTAGAGATTTAAGATTTCCTAAAAACCACCCAAAGGAGTTGATAATTGGTGAACCTAGCGAGGGTGTAAGGACTAGGCGTGGATTAAATAGAGAAGTCAATCATTCAGCCTTCATTTCAATAATAGAACCCACTAATATTGATCAAGCACTTTCGGATGAATTTTAGATTTTGGCCATGCATGAAGAGTTAAATCAATTTGTAAGAAATAAAGTTTTGGAATTAACTACAAGGCCAAAGGATCAAAGTGTAGTTGGAACTAAGTGAGTATTCAAAAATAAAATGAACGACTCAGGAGTAGTCATTAAAAATAAGGCTAGATTAGTTGCTAAGGGGTATAAGCATATTGAAGGAATTGATTTTAAGGAGACTTTTGCCCCTGTAGCTAGACTTGAAGCAATCAGGATTTTGCTAGCCTTTGCCTAATTTAGAGGATTTAAATTATATCAAATAGATGTAAAAAGTGCTTTTTTAAATGGGGTAATTCAAACATATATATTTTTAGAATAACCATCAGGTTTTAAAAATTTTAAATACCTAAATCATGTTTTCAAATTGAAAAAGGCTTTATATGGATTGAAACAAGCACCTAGGGCTTAGTATGAGAGGTTGAGCACCTTCTTACTTGAAAGTTCATTTGAAAAAGGAAGTGTGGATATAACTCCCTTTTTGAAGAAATTTGGAAATGATATACTCATTGTACAAATTTATGTGGATGACATCATCTTTAGATCTTCAAATAAAAATCTTTGTGATAATTTTTTTAAAATAATGAGTAGTAAATTTGAGATGAGTCTAATAAAAGATTTAAATTACTTTCTACGATTTAGCATTAAGCAAATTGAGAAAGGTACATTTCTTAGTCAATCAAAGTATGTTAAGGACATCCTCAAAAAGTATGAAATGAACAATGCTAAACCTGTTAGTACACCTATGAGTTTCTCAGTTCCATTGGATAAGGACACTAAGGGAAAATCTGTTGATCAAAAGAAATTAGAGGGATAATTGGATCTTTACTTCACTTGACAGCTAGACAGTCTGATATTATGTTTAGTGTTTATTTGTGTGCTAGATTTCAATCAGATCCAAAAGAATCTCATTTGATAGCAGTAAAAAGGATTTTAAGATATCTGTTAGGAACTCAGAACTTAGAAATTTGGTATCCTAAGTTTAGCTCTTCATTTGAAATAATTGGTTATTCAGATTCTTACTTCGTAGGTTATAGGGTGGATAGAAAGAGCACTTCTGGAACATGTCAGTTTCTTAGAAATTCTTTAGTCTCTTGGTCTAGTAAAAATTAAAATTCAGTAGCTCTATCTACAGCAGAATTTGAATACATTGCATTAGGAAGTTGTGTGACGCAAGTACTTTGGTGTAAATAACAGTTAATTGATTTAGGATTAAGTATAGGCAATATTTTAATTTATTGTGATAACACTAGTGCAATTTATATTTATAAAAATCCTATTCAATATTTAAGAACCAAATATATAGAAATCAGTCATCATTTCATAAGGGATCATGTATCCAAAGGATAAATTGAACTCACTCATGTTTTTACTGAAAATCAACTTGCAGACATTTTTACAAAACATTTAGCCTTTGATACTTTCAGTGCATTAAGAATAAGACTTGGTGTGATTGATTTAAATGCTTAATTAAAAATGTTTTCTGCAATATTGTTATGTGTTTTTTAGTTAATATTTTTGTGTATTTTTTATAAGTTTTTGATCTTTTGTTTGTGATTTTATGTATTTGAGTTTTTTGTTTTTTTTTTGTGATTTTATGCATTTTTGGTTGTGTTTGTGTTTCAGTTTTAATTGAGTGCATGATTTAAAAATTTTGAGTGATAATCGTCCGGGATGAAATTTTTTTCGTACAGGACGAATTATGTCGTGTGTCAAATTGTTGGATTTTAAATCGTTTGCGTGTAGTTTTTTCAGTTTTTAATGTTCACTTCGTATGTACGATCGTCACGATTATCCAGGACAAAATTATTCAAATGACTGGATGATTGAATGATAGTTAAACGGATAAGGTAGTTTTTAACGCTATATTTCGTATGTACGAACCTTTGGTTCATCCGGACGAACACATGTCGGTTCAATGTAGGGGACGATTTCAACTGCAATTAAAATGATCATAAGTTCTGATCATCCAGGGATGAACACGTGTTCATCTGTTCGATCAGTTTAGTTAAAAGTCTGTACGAAAGGATGCTTCATAAGTTGTGTGATTACGAAAAGTTATTTTATTTTGGAGGCATTATTTCGTCCATACGAAATTTTTTTGTACGGGATGAATCTATTTCGTACTGGACGAATGTAAAATTTTGTCTGTACGAACAGTAATTTTTTAATAACTAGATGGGCTTTTGAACTCAACATTCACACTTCACTTTCATATCTTTTCGTTCATTCTATCAATGGAAAGTTCAAGCAAGCGTCAAAAGATTCTAGCCAAGAGTCCACCTAAGAATTCTTCTGAGAACTTCCTTTCTAAAGCCAATGAAGAATCATTTCCTAGGTTTGTCTCTGCCAAGATCACACCCTCTAGAATTCTTATCCAGGAACAACTAACTTTTCAGGTAATGAACTTGTTTGCCTCAACTCGATTTGGCTTTATCCTTACCCTAGTTTATCTCTACAATAAAGAAACCTTCTACTATTTCCTTGCAAACATGTCTTTTAACTCTGACCATTATGTAATCCGTTCCTATATCTTTAAGAAAATAGTTGAAATCACAAAGCTGACTTAGGAGCCTTTTTAAACTTAAGGACTGAGGGAGCTAGAGCACATACCTTGATCACCACTTCTGATTATGAATGATATGAAATTAATACTGTGATTAGAGGAATCAATTTTAACGAGCATATGCCTAAAGTATCTGGTCTCGTTCATAATGCTCGTATCATCCAGCAAGTTCTTAGAACTTCTATAATTCCTAAAGCTGGTGATAGAATCAACATTACTCCTCTTCTTTCTATGGTAACCTTTTTTATCATGACTAAAGAACCTATAGATGAAGCCCAACTAATCCTTGACTATCTTTATGGACTTTCTGAAATTGGTTATATCGAGCTTAAAAGAAAGAAGAACATCGCCTTAGGACATCTAGTTGCCTACATTCTGGAGAAGAAATACAAATTGGTTCATCCTGATCAAGAGTTTGAAGAACCGCTCGATTACAACGACGGATCATTTAGAGCAATCTTCAATAAAGATGAATTAAGTAAAACACATGTCATTAGTTATACTGAGGAAGAACATGAAGCTGCACCTACACCTGCTAATGAATCAAATTATCAGGAATTGGTTCAAAGATTTGATCGTTTAGAGACTCACTTTGATTAAAGGTTTGATCAAATTAAAGCTCATATGTAGCAACAGGATGTATAATACGCTCAAGACATTAGGTTTTATGAGAGAACAAATGAATGATATTAGTACCAACGTGCTTATGATGAGTACTTATTTTAACATCTTTGGTGCTGCTCCTCCTCCTCCTCCAGATCAGGGTCCTTCTGAGTGACACTCGTACTAGATTTTATGTGTTTCTTTAGTTGTTGTTTTTTGTTTTTGTGGGTTAGGAAATTGTGTTGTACTTTCTTTTCCTTAGATGTTTTATTTTTAAATCTTATTATGTATTGATATCATATTCTTAGATTGTAATATCTTTCATTTTGATATCAATATAAGTTATCCTATTTTGGATTTAATCTTATTTTTGAAATGTGTGTTAATCTATATGATAATAGTTATAATTTTTTATCTTAAAAGTGCTATACTTTGAAATATAAGTTAAAATTAAATTCATTAGAAAATCTAATTTTTCTAAATTTAAGTATTACTTATAACTTGATGTAATTAAGATTGTTAATTTCATGTCTCTTATTTAGACTACATTAATGTCTAATATTATTATTGCAACAGTGATATTTTTTTATTTTATATTTCACTTATCAATAAATATTTATGCACTTAGAAAAATCTGAAAAATTTTTATTATTGATTTTGGAAAGATCAAAATTACTCTTGAAAAATTTACAAATGTACAAAAATCAAAAGGTGCACAATGGTTTGCAAGTTGAAAAAGAGGCACAAAATAAGCCCACAAGTAAAAAGATGCACAAAAATGTGCCACAAATTTGAAAAAGATACGCAAAGCGCCACATGTGGTAGTTATTTCTTTCCATTATCTTTTAATCTCTTAATTCAAATTGATCTTCTGTACATTTATATTCCGTACTGAAATTTGAAATATACAAAATTTCTATTCAACCTTTTTGCAATGATTTTATCTATCTTAGTGTCTAAATTGACTCATTTTTTGATAAATACTTTTTATTATCTATGTTATATCTCTTCTTAAATCCTATGAATTACTATGATTTGCCTAATGTTTTGATTTTATTTGCAAAACTTATTTAAATCACTTTCAAGGTTCAATTAACAAATGATTTTCATATGATTGATTACATTTCAAGTCTTTTTCTTCTTCACTTTTTGTTGTTGTCAAAAAGGGGAAGAAATTATTTGTTTATCATATCGTTTGTGTATTTATTTTGTATTTGTTCTATCGTATCGTATGTGTGTTTGTTTTATTTTGTATCTCTAAATTTTTTTTTTAAAAAAATTATGATTTTAATGCCTCCTTATTTTTCACGTGTTCATCATTTCAGGGGGAGTTTAGAAGATTCTTAAAATTTGAAATTATACAAACAATAATTATTTTGCCATCATAAAAAAGGGGGAGAATATTAAGAGAGTTGCTATTTGCATGTTTTACATTCTTGCAACTTGTATAGTTTTGATGATTTCAAATATTATTCTTTTATGTGTTGATATCTCCTCACACTTTTTGGAAGATTTATTTTTGCTCTTGTGTGAACTAACACTTTTAGGAAAATCAAACTCCAGATTACTAAAGACTTCAAATCAAATTCAGCATGAGATATTTTGTAAATTGAAGCTTGTACTTTTCTTTGAATTAAGTTTGAGAGGGAGTGATTATAATTGAGTTAATAATCACACACACACACTTAATGAGATCTTTAAAAATTTATACTGATCGTACGTGACGAACATAGTTCATACATGATGATCAAGTCAGTTATCTCCTCTAAAGAGTAATGGAACGAACATGAGTTGAAGAAAATTTTTGTAAGTCCTGATCGTCAAGGATGAATATTTAATCATCCCAGGATGAAATATTCTCTAGAAAATTTTTATTCAAATGAAATTCATATTCGTGCCACTATGAAATGCTCTCTGTCAAATTTTCATCCAGACGAACTCAAATTTTCCCCAGGACAAAATGTCCTCTGGAAAATTTTTATTCAGACGAAATTCATATTCATGCCAGGATGAAATGCTCTTTGGAAAATTTTCATCCAGAGGAACTCAAATTCGTCCCAGGATGAAATGTTCTCTATAAAAATTTCGTCCGGATGAACTCATATTCGTCCCAGGACGAAGTGAACCGACTCTTCAAATTCTGGCGACGTCCTGTAGTTTTTAGGTATCGACTTATGGTATAACTGTTTATACCGGATGAACCTAGTTCATACGAGACGATGCTCGGGTATAATTTTTGTTCGTACCAATATACATTTGGTTTGTTTCCACACATTTAAGTAAAATCGTCCAAGACGATCCACGATTGTACTGGACGATCAACTTCGTGTTGACTTAAAAATTTATAGTTTTTGAACAGTTTTTCTTATCTTTTATATAAATAGTCCAATTTAGATTGTCACTTAATCTTTTTGCTTACTGATCTTCGTGCCTACTAAAAGAAGAGTCAAGGAGAGAGTGTGAGAGAGAGTTCGAAGGAGGATTCTTACTACTAGAGCGTGAAGGCTTCACTTGGTATTCAAAGATAAGAATCATTACTTTTGATTTGTGTTTACTTCACTTCCTTCTAGATTTCTTGTGAATAATATCTGTCAAGAAGATTCGATTCTCTGCCAACACTTGGAGAGTGTGAACAGCCAAAGGGTTCTCTGCCCACACTAGGAGAGTGTGAAAGGATAAAGGGTTCTCTGCCCACACTAGGAGAGTGTGAAAGGATGAAGGGTTCTCTGCCCACACTAAGAGAGTGTGAAAGGACGTAGGGTTCTCTGCCCACACTAGGAGAGTGTGAAAGGACGAAGGGTTCTTTTCCTACTCTGGGAGTGTGTGAAGAGAGTTTTATAAAGGCTTCTCCGCCTTGCTGTGGGTGCAAAAGGAGAGTCACTAGTGGTATTAGTGCAATACTTTGAGGGTGCCTCCGGGGAGTGGATGTAGGTCGTGTTTGATCGAACCACTATAAATCTCATGTCTTTTATTTTTCTGTTGCTTTTATTTTTATTTTACTGTTTCTAACTTATGGCTAAAAAAAAACTTTTTCTATAAAATTCACTAAAGTTAAATTCTCAGTTTTAAATTTTAAAAGAGGGTAAAATTTTTTAAATACCAATTAACCCCCCCCCCCCCCCTCTTGGTTAGCCGCTGGGACATAAGCTTAGGTTTAACAACCTAATTCAAATTAAACAAGTTTTAACACAACTCTCTTTTTAAAGAACTTTGGAAAAGATATACTCATTGTACAAATTTATGTTGATGACATCATTTTTGAATCTTCAATTAAAAATCTTTATGATGATTTTTCTAAAACAATAAATAGTGAATTTGAAATGAGTTTAATGGGAGATTTAAGTTACTTTCTAGGCTTTAGCATTAAGCAAATTAAGGAGGATACATTTCTTAGTCAGTCAAAGTATGTTAAGGACATCCTCAAAAAGTATGAAATGGACAATGCTAAACCTGTTAGTACACCTATGAGTTTCTTAGTTCAGTTGGATAAGGACCCTAAGGGAAAATCTGTTGATCAAAAGAAATTTAGAGGGATAATTGGATCTTTGCTTTGCTTGACAGCTAGCCGACCTGATATCATGTTTAGTGTTTATTTGCGTGCTAGATTTCAATCAGATCTAAAAGAATCATATTTGAAAGCAGTAAAAAGGATTTTAAGATATCTGTTAGGAACTCATAATTTAGGAATTTGGTATCCTAAGTTTAACTCTTCATTTGAAATAATTGGTTATTCAGATTCTGATTTTGCAGGTTGTAGGGTGGATATAAAAAGCACTTCGTGAATATGTCAGTTTATTGGAAATTATTTAGTCTCTTGGTTCAGTAGAAAACAAAATTCAGTAGCCCTATCTACTGCAGAAATTGAATACATTGCATTAGGAAGTGTTGCGGCATAAGTACTTTGGTTGAAACAACAATTGATTGATTTAGGATTAACTATAGGCACTATTCCAATTTATTGTGATAACACTAGTGCTATTTGCATTTCTAAAAATCCTATTCAACATTCAAGAACCAAATATATAGACATCAGGCATCATTTCATAAGGGATCATGTACCCAAAGGAAAAATTGAACTCATTCATGTTTCTACAGAAAATAAAATTGCAGACGTTTTTACAAAACCATTAGCCTTTGATACATTCAGTACATTAAGAACAAGACTTAGTGTGATCGATTTGAATGCTTAATTAAATTATTTCTGCAACATTGATGTGTGTTTTTCTAGTTAGTATTTTTATGTGTATTTGTGATTTTGTGATTTTTATGTGTTTGTCTATTATGTTTTTATTGAGTTTGTGTTTTTATTTTTCATTTTTTTATTATTGAGTTTGTGTTTTAGTTTTATATAATTCTCACATCTAGACTTTTGATTTTCATGTTTTTGAAAATTTGAGTGAAAATTGTCCAGGACGAAATTATTTTCGTATGGGATGAATTGTGTAGTGTGTTAACTGTCGGATTTGAATGGTATGCGTACAACTTTTTAGTTTTTATCTTTTGCTTCATCTGTATAATTGTCACGGTCGTCTGGATGAAACTTTCAAACATCTGTATGATTGATTGACAATTAAATTGATAAGGTCATTTTTAATATTATATTCATATATACGAACCTTTGATTCATCCTGACAAATGTTTGGTGATTCGATGTGGGGGATGGTTTAAATTGCTATCAAAATGATCCTTAATGTCTGATCGTCCAGGAACACCTGTTCGTTTGTATGATCATTTGGTTAGAAGTATGTACGAATTGACACATCGTTACTTGTGTGATTACGAAAAGCCGTTTCTTTTTTTGGACTCATTTGTTCGTCCATATGAAATTTTTTTGTACGGGACGAACTAAATTTCGTACGAGATGAAAGTAATTTTATCTGTACAAACAATTGTATTTCATTAAATTGACAGGCTTTAAAGTCAACAGTCATCACTCACACATCCCTTTCAGACCCCTTTTTTCTTTTAGATCTTATCCATGGAAAGCTCAAGCAAATGACAAAAGGTTCTAGCCAAGGGTCCACCCAAAAACTCAAGTGATAATTTTCTGTCCAAAGCCAATGAAGAGTCATTTCCTAGATTTTCCTCTGCTAAGATCACCCCTTATAGAGTTCTTATTCAAGAACAACTGACCTTTCAGGTAATGAACTTATTTGCTTTCACTCAATTTGGTCTCATTATTACACTAGTCACACATCCCTTTCAGACCCCTTTTTTCTTTTAGATCTTATCCATGGAAAGCTCAAGCAAATGACAAAATGTTCTTTTTTCTTTTAGATCTTATCCATGGAAAGCTCAAGCAAATGACAAAAGGTTCTAGCCAAGGGTCCACCCAAGAACTCAAGTGATAATTTTCTGTCCAAAGCCAACGAAGAGTCATTTCCTAGATTTGCCTATGCTAAGATCACCCCTTATAGAGTTCTTATTCAAGAACAAATGACCTTTCATGTAATGAACTTGTTTGCTTTCACTCAATTTGGTCTCATTGTTACACTAGTCCACTTCTACAATAAAGAGACCTTTCACTACTTCCTAGCAAACATGTCTTTCAATTCTGACCATTCTGTGATTAGGTCATATATTTTTGAAAAGAAAGTAGAAATCACAAAGGCAGACTTAGGAATTTTTCTGAACTTAAGGACTGAAGGGATTAGAGCCCATACCTTAACCACTACTTCTGATTTTAATTGGACTGAAATTAATGAAGTGATTAGAGGATTTATATTTAAGGAGCATATGCCTAAAGTGTACTCTCTTATTTGCAATGCTCGTATCATCTAGCATGTTCTTCGAACCTCCATAATTCCTAAAGCTGGTGATAGAGTCAACATTACTTCTCTTCTTTCTACAGTAACCTACTTGATTATGACTGATCAAACTGTAGATGAAGCCCAACTAATCCTTTACTATCTCTATCGATTTTCTGAAATTGGTCATATTGCCCATAAAAGAAAGAAGAACATTGCCTTAGGACATCTTATTGCCTACATTTTGGAGAAGAAGTATGAATTGGTTCATCCAACTCAAGATTTTGAAGAACCTCTCTACTACAACGACATATCTTTTAGAGTAATCTTCAATAAAGATGAAACACATAAAACACATATTATTAGTGACTAAAAGGAGGAACCTGAACTTGCACCTGCTAGTGAACCAAATTACCAAGATTTAGTTCAGAGATTTGATCATTTAGAGTCTCATTTTGATCAAAGATTTGATTAAATTGAAACTCACTTACAGCAGCAGGATGTTCAGTACAATCAAGACATGGGATATATGCGGGAATAGATAAATGATATAAGTTTAAATATGCTCATGATAAGCAGTTATTTTAATTTCTTCAGTATTGTACCTCCTCCAGATCAAGGGCCCATCAGAGTGACTCATGTACTTGCTTATGATTTCTTTAGTTGATGTGATTATGATGTAGTAGATTGAGATGTGATATGTTTTAGTTATATGTTAGTTTTGTTTTATGTTTTAGCTTTTATGTTTTATGTAGTATTGTTATCAACTTTCACTGAATATAATATTTTCTTTTATGATATCAATATAAGTTATATTGTCTTAGTTTTAATCTTGTTTTGAAATGTGTGTTAGCCTATATGTCAATCTTTAAAAAATTTTGATCTTAAGAGTGTTATACCTTGAAGTACAATACAAAATTAAATTCATTAGAAAAATCTATTTTTTCTAAATTTAAGTTTTGCTTATAACTTGATGTAATTAAGATTGTCAATTTCATGTCTCTTATTAGACTACATTAATGTTTAATATTATTATTGCAATAATGATGTTTCTTTATTTTTTATTTAACTTATCAATAAATATTGATGTACTTAGAAATATTTGAAATTTTTTATTATTGATTTTGGAAAGATCAAGATTACCCTTAAAAAATATACAAATGTATAAAAATCAAAATGAATGCACAATGGTTCGTAATTTGAAAAATAATCACAAAATAAGCCCACAGGTAAAAAGATGCACAAAAATGTGCCATAACTATTGAAAAAGATGCGTAAAGCGACACATGTGGTAGTTATTTCTTTCCACAATCTTTTAATCTCTTAATTCAAATTTATCTTCTGTACATTTATATTTTGTATTGAAATTTAAAATATACAAATTTTATATTAATACTTTATGTAATGATATTATTTATCTTAGTGTCTAATTTGATTCATGTTTTTGATATATACTTTTTACTATCAATGTTATATCTCTTCTTAAAATTTATAAATAATTTTTATTTGCCTAATGATTTAATTTTATTTGCAAAATTTATTTCAATCACTTTCAAGGATCAATTATCAAAGGATTATCATATAACTGCTTACATTTCTGGTCTTTTTCTTCTTCTCTTTTTGATGTTGTCAAAAAGGGGGAGAAAATATTGTTTGTATTATTATTCTGTATCATATTGTTGTTCTGTATTATATTTTTGTTTCGTATCATATCTGTTGTATTTGTTTCGTATCATATCTGTTGCATTAAAAAAAAAAGAAGAGAAAAAGATACATTTGTTGTCCAATGCCTCCTTATTTTCATACGTTAATCAATTCAGGGGGAGTTTAGGAGATTCTTAGAATTTAAAAATTATACAAATAATAATTGTTTTGCTATCATAAAAAATGGTGAGATTGTTAAGAGAGTAGCTATTTGCATGTTTTATCTTCTTGCAACTTGTATAGCTTTGATAATTTCAGATATTATTGTTTTAAGTTTTTTTTTTCTCCTAACACTTTTTGGAAAAATTATTTTTGCTCGTGTGTGGACTAACATTTCAGGATAATCAAACTCCAGACTAATGAAGACTTCAAATTAACATTCAGCATGAGATAGTTTGTAAATTAAAGTTTGTAATTTTTATTGTAATTGAGTTTGAGAAAATATAATTTTAATTAAATAAGCTTAGCACACACACACACACACACTTGGGGAGATCTTTAAAAATCCCATTGATCGTACGGGACGATCAAGTCAGTTAATCCCCTTGGAAGAGCAATGGAATGAACATGAACTGAGAAAATTTTTCTAAGTCCTGATCGTCCAAACAAATTTCTCAATTCATCCCAGGACGATCTGCTCTAGATTCTCACTTTGTGTTGAATAGTCCAAATGATTCATCCTGTTTGTGCCTGGATGAAATGCTCTCTTGAAAATTTTCGTCCAGACGAGCTCTTATTAGTCCCAGGACAAAATGCTCTATGGAAAATTTTCATCCATATGAAATCGTATTCGTCCCAAGATGAAATGCTCTCTGGAAAATTTTCATCCAGACAAGCTCCTATTAGTCCCAGGACGAAATGCTCTCTAGAAAATTTTCGTCCAGAAGAACTCCCTTTCGTCCCAGGACAAAATGCTATGTCTTTTGAAATTTTGATAACGTCCTGCAGTTTGTTGAAACCAACCCATGAAATAACTATTCGTACCGGACGAATATAGTTTGTACGGAACAATGATTGGGAATGAAGTTAGTTCTTATCTATATACATTGGGTTCGTATACAACTAATTTAAGTAGATTCGTACGGGACGATCTGACGATCGTACGGGATGATCCACTATGTACAGACTTGAAATCAGTAGTCTTTGGATGGTTTTTCATGTCTTTCCTATATAAAGTCCAAATAAAACTCTCTTAATCTTTTTGCCTACAGATCTTCGTGCCAATTGAAGGGAGAGTCAAGAAGAGAGTGTGAGAGAGTGTTTGAAGGAGGATTCTTACTACTGGAGTGTGAAGGATACACTTGGTACTCGAAGGTAAGAGTCTGCACTTATGGTTTGTGATTATTTCACTCTTTTCTCTCATCCTTCTAGATTTCTTGTGAGAAGATCTGTCAAGGAGATCCGGTTCTCTATCGACACTTGGAGAGTGTGAATAGATGAAAGGTTCTCTGCCTACACTTAGAGAGTGTGAACAGCCGAAGGGTTCTCTTCCCACACTTGGAGAGTGTGAAAGGATGAAGGGTTCTATGCCCACACTTGAAAAGTGTGAAAAGATGAAGGGTTCTCTGCCTACACCGGGAAAGTGTGAAAGGACAAACGGTTCTCTACTGTAAAAGAATGATTATTCTCTGCAACACCGGGTATTGGTGGAAGAGAGTTTTGCAAAGGCTTCTCCGCCTTGCTATGAGTGCAAAAGGAGATTCACTAGTGGTATTAGGGCAATACTCGGAGGGTGCCTCCGGGGAGTGGATGTAGGTCGTGTTTGACCGAACCATTATAAAACTTACGTCTTTTATTTTTTTCTGCTGCTTTTATTTTTACTATTTTAACTTGTGGTTGAAAAATGTTTTCTACAAAATTCACTAAAGTTATTTTCGGTATAAAATTTTTAAAAGAGGGAAAATTTTTTAATTACCAATTCACTCCCCCCTTTGGTTAGCCGTTGGGACATAAGCTTAGGTTTAACAACCTAATTCATATTAAACAAGTTTCAACAAGTGGTATCAGAGCTTTGTTTCAAAATCATAAGTTTAGATTACTTTTTGATTAACATAGATGGCTACATTTCGAAATCGAAATACACCTGAGGGTTACTCTATAACTAGACCTTCATTGTTCAACAATATTCCTTTTGATTTTTGGAAAACATGCATGTCTACATTTTTACAGTCACTTGATTACCATATGTTTATCTTAGTTCAGGAAGTGTACACAAAACCAACTAGACTAGTTGAAGGAGTTAGAATTGAAACACATTTTGTGGACACAGTAGAAGAACGTGACTTAACGCAACTAAATGCTAAATACTTGAATAGTTTCTTTTATGCTCTTAAATCAAAAGACTACCTGCGGGTTTCTACTTGCAAGAGTGAAAAAGACATATGGGACGGACTTTGTATAACTTTTGAGGGGACTAATGACGGAATGATCCACTATGTATAGACTTGAAAATCAGCAGTCTTTGGATGATTTTTCATGTCTTTCTTATATAAAGTTCAAATAAAATTGTCTCTTAATCTTTTTGCCTACTGATCTTCATGCCAATTGAAGGTAGAGTCAAGGAGAGAGTGTGAGAGAGTGTTTGAAGGAGGATTCTTACTACTGGAGCATGAAGGATACACTTGGTACTCAAAGGTAAGAGTCTCTACTTATAGTTTGTGATTATTTTACTCTTTTCTCTCATTCTTTTAGAATTCTTGTGAGAAGATCTGTCAAGAAGATCTGGTTCTCTGCCGATTCTTGGAGAGTGTGAACAGACGAAGGGTTCTTTGCTTACACTTGGAGAGTGTGAACAGCCGAAGGGTTCTCTGCCCACACTTGGAGAGGTGAAAGGATGAAGGGTTCTCTGCCCACACTTGGAGAGTGTGAAAGGATGAAGGGTTCTCTGCCCACACTTGGAGAGTGTGAAAGGATGAAGGGTTCTCTGCCTACACTGGGAGAGTGTGAAAGGATGAACGGTTCTCTGCCAGCACTTGAAGAGTGTAAAAGGATGATGGTTCTCTGCAGCACCGGGTAGTGGTGGAAGAGAGTTTTGTAAAGGCTTCTCCGCCTTGCTGTGGCTGCAAAAGGAGAGTCACTAGTGATATTAGTGCACTACTCGGAGAATGCCTCCGGGGAGTGGATGTAGGTCGTGTTTGACTGAACCACTTTAAAACTTGTGTCTTTTATTTTTTTTGCTGCTTTTGTATTTACTGTTTTTACTTGTGGTTAAAAAACATTTTGTACAAAATTCACTAAAGTTATTTTCAGTATAAAATTTTTAAATGAGGGATAAATTTTTAATTACCAATTCACCCCCCCCCCCTCTTGGTTAGCCGCTGCGACATATGCTTAGGTTTAACAACCTAATTCATATTAAACAAGTTTCAACAGTATAATCTATACAAAATACATAAATCACATCCCTTTATGCAACCAACGATATATATTCAATTTTTGATTTGTATATCGTACTATATAATTCTCTTCATACCGTATAATACACATGGACATGCATTTAAATCATTTGGTACGATATAATTATCCTTCATACTGTACGATATCTCTATTTTGTATTATACGATCCATATGTACAAATGGATTAGGATGAATTAAACTCGGTTAATATGATATTATTGCAATTCATATTGTACGAATAGCGATTCAAAATATACAAACCTTTTCATCAAAGGTCATACTGATGACTCCTCGAGACGAACATTGTTACAAACATGTTTATAGATTATGATTTTAATGATAGAAAACAAATTTTGTTTCACTACGAATGCATTTTTTCTACTGACTTTTCAGAACTCAAAGATCAGACGGAAATCAGAATCAGTTCAAGATTGGGTAAATTAGGGTTGAGTCAGTCTGTAATTTTATTTTTTCCCTTCTTGAGTCGATTGTAATCTTTGGTGTGACTGATGCAAAGTAACCCTATACGGACATACTTGAGAGACTTAGAATTTCTGTTTTTTCTCAAATCGGCCAGGATGATATTTACATCGTCCTGGACGATCGGGCTTAAAATAGAAAATCTAATCAGGGGTTCTTAATTAAGGCAGCCATCATTAGCCAATCGGCCTGGATGATTCTTGTATCGGCCTGAACGATAGGCTCAAAATAGAAAGAAATTATCGCCATAAATAATTAAGGTATTCTGTATTTTTGGTAATCGGCCAGGATGATCATGGATCGGCCTGGACGATATTCACAATTATGCCTTAATTAATCAGACAATCAAGGCAGTAATTAAGGATGATTGATATGATCACATCATCCTGGACTATCTCAGGATCGACTAGGATGATCTAGTCAAAAAACCTTAGTTACTCCTGGATGATCTGGATCAGACAGCTTGAATTCAGGGCGATGCTCTGGACGATTTTCCTCTAATTTGAACTGATCGACTGGGACGATCGTGAGATCGTCCTAGAAGATCAAGACAATTTTTCAATCATCCAGTTTGCATTCAGGGTGATGCTCTTGCCGATCTTCTGAGATTTGTACTGATCGGCCAGGATGATTTCCATATCGTCCTGGACGATATAGTCGGCAATTTGCAATTAATGAGCTCCATTGAAGCTCTTCTATTTAAGAGCTATTGTTCAACATTTTTGAACATCCTTGGTTGCTGTCTTGATCTGAGAAAACCTAAAGGAGAGAGAGAGAGGGAGAGAGAGAGAGAGAGAGAGGTTCTTGTGAGGGGATTCACAAAGGTTACCAAGCATTGTTCCACTTCTTCTTCCCTAGAGTCTCTTGTCAGTGGAAGGTTTGGGAGAGGTAAGTTCCAGCAAGAAATCGAGATTCTCTTCCTGCTTCAGGAGGAAGCAAAAGGAGGAAGGTTCTCTGCCTTGCCGGGTGTGGCAAAAAGAGGTGTTTGTAAAGGCTTCTCTGCCTAGCTATGGGGGCTAAAGGAGAGTCACGATTGTAGTGTAATACTCGGAGGGCGCCTCCGAGGAGTGGACGTAGGTAGAGTTGATTGAACCACTATAAACCCTTGTGTTCTAGTTTTTTTTACTGCTTCCACATTTGTTTTCTTCCGCACTTATTTTTGTGGTGATTTGGTTTGCATTCGTGCTTTGCTTAAAGAAAATTTTTAAATACCAATTCACCCCCCCCCCCCTCTTGGTTAGCCTTGGGCCAGTTCTATAGGGCTTAACATCCCTAACAAACTTTCAAATGGTAACAGAGCGGGATTCATAAAAATTAAGTTTAAAAAGTTTTTGTATTCTATTACCCAACCACCTTTGTTTGATAATATCCCATTTGCTTTTTAGAAAACTCACATGTCTATGTTTTTACAATCTACTTATTATCACATGTGGATGCTTGTTACGGATGGTTACACACCTCCAACTGGTAAACTTAACGGCATTACTGTTCCACTTCCTTTTACTGAATGGACTTTAGATGATAGGGATTTAGCTCAATTGAATGCAAAATATCTTAATTGTTTTTTCTGTGCTTTAAAATCAGAAGACTACATGTGTGTTTCCACTTACAAAACTAGTAAAGAAATTTTGGATAAATTGTGTATCACTTATGAAGGCACTAATGAAGTTAAACAATCCCGTTTGAACATTCTCTTGCATGACTATAAACTTTTTCATATGAAACCTCATGAATCAATTTATGAAATGTATACAATATTTACTCAGATTGTTACTTCTTTGCATGCCTTAGGAAGAGAGCTTTCAAACTTTGAAAAAGTAAACAAGATTTTACGATGCTTGCCTTCCTCTTTTGATGCTAAAATCAATGCTATAACTTAATCTAAGGGTTTGAACACGTATTCGATTGACAACTTACTTGGCTCACTCATTGCCTACGAGCAAGGGGTGAATCAAAGAAGTCTTGATGCATGTGAGAAAAAGAAAGAGAAAACGGTGGCACTGAAGGGACACAAATCTGACTCCGATTCTTCCGGGTCTGAGAGCGATGAAGTTGCCTTCATCTCAAGGAAATTCAGAAACTTTTTAAGGAAGAAGCAAAAGCATTATTGGAGAAAAGGTAAGGATAACAAATATACTAAAGGATCTTCTGATGTTGTTTGTTATGAATGCAGGAAGCCTGGACATGTGAAAGCTGATTGTCCTACACTTCAAGATCACTCAAGCAGAGAAAAGGAAAAGGGTGAGGAGAAATTCAAGTTTAAGAAGGAAAAGAAAAAAGTTAAAAAAACATTCTGGGCAGAATCTGCATCAGATTCCTCTGAGACTGAACTTGAGGAAGAGACAACAAACCTGTGCTTAATTGGAGAAGATCATCTTGAGCAAAGTGATGATGAAGAGGTATGTAAACCAACTTATGATCAATTGTTTGAAATTTGTGAGAAAATTCATGCATCATACAAAAAACTCAAGAAGACTGTTTTGATTAAAAAAAATATTTATGTGAGTATATATAGTTTTGGAAAATATTTAATTATCTTTGGGAAGATTAAATCTTGAATTTTAATTTTGAAATCTAACACAACATTAGGAACTATATATTATCCCAAACGGGAGAATATCATTCACTAATTGGTTCAAATCTCAAAATTTTAAAGTTATCCGAATTATCGTAGTCAAACTCAAAATTATTTGACTATGCTAATTCGGATGAAAGATTATTGTTTTCATAATCAAACCCACAATAATAATTGATATACCTTTCCAAAGAAAGGAGATATCAATCATTATCGATCGTTTGAAAATGACAATAATGATCGTTGTATTTCAAATTTCCCAAAAATAATTAATTAGAGTTTTTGAAAGATTTTTGATTTTGAAAATAAAATCTGGGTTTCTAAATCTCCTACGAGCGCAAGCCCTCGTAGTTAATTACATCGTAGAAAATCGGAATTTCCTACGAAAACTCTTGATTAAAATAGCGATATAAATTTTATTTTGGATTTTCAAAGTTTGACATCAAAGGAAGCAAAGGGTTGGAAGTTCAAGTGGGATTGGTTCAATGTTGAGCACTTATTTCTGGAGTCAAAGGAAGAAGTGTAGGAGGTGTTTTGAGATTCCGAATTACTTCATAAACACCTCAACCTATCCTAAGTGTTGGGCTTAAATTAGATTGAATGAGATATTTAATTTTAAATGGTCAATTTTATTAGAAAATCGAGATTCAATTCCCGGAGGGTGAGGTCTTATAGCCCGAGCTTGCCTCAGAACCTAAGTCTAAATTGGACACTTAAAAGTGCCCCGAACCTAGCTAATGCAATGCGAGTCTGGTCTTACCCCGGCCTGGATTGGGGAGCCAGCTAAACCACCTAAACGATTTTAAAATATGAATCCGGTCTTTTTATGTAGAGTGATAGGGACGTTATTTAAGATATGTTTTTGGGAACGGGGCCGACATCTAGAGCGGATCCTAATTGGCCCCTTAGACTCATGTTGGGTATTTGATGTCTAAGTAATGCAATTAAATATTAGACTCTTTTAAATTTGTTGCTAATGCGATGCATGCTAATTGACTCGATTGAATGCAAAATCTGTATGTAGCAGTTTAAAAATTTTGGCTTAGAAAATAGGTTTTTCCCTAGAGATTGCATAACATCCCCTTGACAGATCGGCACCCTCATAGGCCAGGTGGTCTGCCAGAACCCGCAGGCGGGGAGATGCCTAACAAGGTTGAGAAGGTATAATATGAATGCATGAAAAACCCTCGGCGAGTCCGAGCTTACTTCTTAGGACCGTTTAGAGTTTCTATCTTATCTTAAAATTTTTATTTAATTAAAATAGAAGAATTTTTTGACAGACCCCTAAGAGCCTAAATTCGAATTCCAGGTCAAATCAAATACGGCATGCAAGTAAAAAGACTAGAAAAGCAGGAGTTCTAATGCGAAATCAATTAAATAAATATATCAAATTGAATGTCCATATGACAAGTGCCACTCATTATTACATCTCAAAAATTACAAGAAATTAAAGTGGCCGGGCACCACTGACTACAACCCGGATTTCTAATCCTAAATCAAATGATTTTGAGACTTGGGATTCTTTTCGTTGTCCAGTCCTTCATCTTCTCACGAACATCTCGATTCGTCGGTTCAGGATATCCAAATGGAAAGAAACTCCCCCTTGATCGGGGTGTTATCTTTCCTCTTTGGATACTCGCAAAGTATCCTAATTTGAATTCCAAATGGAAGAAGACTCTCCCCTTTAGGGATGTCTTCACCTCTTTGGAATTCAAATTGGATATTCATATCCCAATCTCAAAACATTTTAAAGAAATACAACCTTAAATGAATTAAATTTACATTGATAGAAATAAGAAAAATCTAGACTCGATCCTGCAAGGTTATCCTAATAATTAACAGTTGTATATTCAATCCCAAGCAGTTATAATATGAAAATTTAAAATGCATTTTTTTTAGCCACACTTGGCCATGCTCTTTTTACTTAAAGGGGGTCTTAAGCGCGGTAGGTACCTGTGCAAAGAGTATATATATTTTTATTAACTGCCCCCTTTAATTTTTAGCTCCTTATACGAGCATGGCCACCTGCATAAGATAGCACAAGTATAATTCGCTCCTAACCTAGGGGTAAGTCTAACGTACAATCAATCACAGAATGCAGGAAGTAAGTAAATATACACATCAATTCTACACTAGCAAACAGCATGCAGTAAAAGCTCGAAAAACTCGTCACACAACTGCAGAAAGTAAAACACCGGCCTATCCTAAGACTAGAGTCAGTGGTCCTAGCAAACCATCTAAAGTGCGTGAGGTAGGTCGTGTGGTTTTGATGTATCCTAATTAGGATTATTAGTTAAAGTTATCTAAAGTTTGATTGGTTGGAAGGTTTAAGGGATTTAAGTTTGAATTCAAATATTAATGGCTTAAGATTAATTTTAAGATTCATTTAATTATTTGTTGGATATCACCTTTGTTTCACACCGAGGCCGTGAAGTTTATTTCACCTTCCTTGGGGCTAAGTTAATAGCCTCGTAGGCCTGGGTTACCCAGTGGTACCCGATATAATTAAGTATTTTAGATTGATTAGGACTTAAGAATTAATGAATTTTATTAGAAATGTTTGGTTACTGATTTTTAAGATTGACTTATTTAAATTTGCCATTAATCGATTCGTGGCGTTGTGCCACCAGGCTCGAGGAACCAGCCTCCTTAGGACACGTAGCCCCGCAGCCCGGAGTAGTCCAGCCGATAAACCAAATTAATGTAGTTAGATTAGAAGTTTTAAAAGGTTAGATAATTAATTATTAATCTATTTTTAAGGTTTAACACCCCTTGGAATCCATTCGTGGCGTTGTGCCACCAGGCTCGAGGAACCAGCCTCCTTAGGACACGTAGCCCCGCAGCCCGGAGTAGTACAGCCAATAAACTTCATCTTTAGGATGGTTGTTGTGTTTTAGAAGGTTTGTTGAATGTTTTAAACATTAAGTTAACATTTTCTGGAATTTTAGAATAATTTTGAATTTTATGAATTTTTGAATATTTTAATGATTTAATTAAAGGGTTGAAAATTGACTTTTTGATTAAGTTCAAATTCTGGAATGTTTGTATTTTATTAAAATACTATACCTTACTACGATCAGTTAGAAGGTAAGTACGTTGAAATCGGATTTTTCTGCATTTTATTACGAAGGTTTGAAGTTTTGAAACAGATTTGAACTAGATTTGACCGGTTGGTTGACTTTTTGAAATATTATAGATTACTGAAGTTTAACATTTTTAATAAATACTAGAGCTTATTAGGAATTGAATGCAAGTGAGTTTGGGTGATTTTGATTTTTTTGGAATTAGTTATGAAGGTTTGAAGTTTGGGTAATTATTGAATTTTTGAAAATTACTTAATTAGAGGGGCCTTTTGTGATTTTTCTCCAAATGAGTCCCAAACTCCTTGAAATCAACTCCAAAGGTCAGAAATGACCTAAGGAGAGATTTCCAAGTGTTTGGGAAATTTTTGGAATTTTTAATATTTTTTAATTAATTAAATGAATTAAATATTGATTTTCACTTAAAATTAGATTAAGGTTCAGATTGCTTTCAAATAATTTTGGTTTTAATTTTCATGGGTTAAGGGTTTAATTCTAGTCAGTTAGAGGGGTTAAACATAATTTTTGAATTTAAAATGGATTTATTACATTTTCTGGAAGGTTTAATGGCTTAATTAGGGCTTAAACTTAGGAAAATTAATTAGGGACCTTAATGACTTCTAAATTCAGTGAAACTTTTCCTAGTGGCTGTACATGTCACTAAGTTTATGTGTTTGAAGTTCCAAGTCAAATGGAAGTGGATCCTAATTATTGAAAATATTCTAAGTTTTCTAAACATGTCCTTAATTATTGTCCTTAATGTCCCTAAGTTTGATAGGTTTGAATCAAAGTTTCTCTAACCCTTTAACTCAACATGAGCAAAATTCAATCACACCAAGCAAATCCTAAATCTAGGAGAGCCTTAAAACTAGGTGCAAGTGTGTGCACAACCTAATCATGCAAATATTGATGGTAATTAAGAGAATAAAGTTTTGATTAGTGAATGATTAAGACCTAATCACTCACTAATCACTCCCCAAAGACTTCTATTCACACATTCAAACCATGCTTAAAATTTTGACAAACCTCTCAAGATTTAAGGATTTAAAATATATATATAATTTCAAAATTAGTTTTCAAAACAAATGCATATAAATAAACTTATAGATGCATAGAATATAAGTTTAAAAATAGATAATCAAAATATTTATCAAAAATAAAATTTCAATAACTTGAGAAATTTCTGATTTCAAGGCTATTAAAAAAAAATCTAATTTTAAAATAATTAATATAATATTTAATTAAATATTAAAGAAATTCAAATAATTCAAGTTAATTGAAATGAATTAAGTTTTGAATAGTGAAAATAGTTTTGAATTAAAATTTTCAGCTTTCTCAAAATTTTGAAAGTATTTAAATTTATTTTAATTAAATAATAATTAAAATATTCAAATAATCAATATTTAAAACTGCTCAAAATATATATAATATTTTTAAATGATTCTAATTTTAAATTAATGGTCTCAGAAATCTGAACAGTTTGATATAAAATACTTATTTTTCTGACAAGTATTTATTTTTTAATATTTTTTTGAAGTTTCAGTAATTAAAAATAACTAAAAGACTAATTAATCCTTAATTAATGTAATCTGGCGGCGGGATTAACACGTGGCGGGGCCTGATTCCTTGGCTCAAAACCGCGGCGGCAGGCTGAGTGGCCACGTGGTGGGCTCTGATTAGAAGATCCAAACGGCGGCGGCAGGGGTGGGACCACGCGCTTTTCACTTAAATGAGTCAGCAAGGGTTCGAAACCGTCCGATCAACAGCGGCTTGATCCAACGGTTGCGATAGATCCCGCGGCTGATTTCGATCTTTGAAAGATCGGACGGTCGGATCCATCCCCGCGGTTCTGAATCAAGGGCCCAGATTTCGTCGAACCGAAAAACGGGGCAACGAAAAGGATACACGGTTGGATTGAACCGCGGAACGGCGCGATCAAATCCGTTGATCAAAAAATCAACGGATCGAAAAGGGCTCAGTTCATGCAACAACAAACCGAACCCTAGAATCCGTTTTTGAGCTCGCCCGTTCAATCGGATGGATCATTTTCAACGAAATTTTAAATATAGATTAAAAACGTGAACATAATTTTTGGGGAGTTAAACTTTTAGCCTAATATGCACTAAATAGAAAGCTATTTAGACTAAGTGTCTTAAACTAGGGTTAGAGTTTTACAGCGATTCAAAGGACGGTTTGGACCGTTTTTGGATTCTCTGAACTTGTAGACTGTCCACGCTTATTTGTCCTGTTGAATCCACGTCCTGAGATGCAGCCGATCGAGAGGTAGAGGCGCTTGAACTGGAAGTGCTTCGGTTGGCCGGAATCCTCGCCGGCGGCAGCTTTGGACGGGTGGTTTTGGCTTGGGAAATGAAGAGGAGATGGTTGAGGGCTTGAGGGAGCAGAGAACTCGACTGGAGAGGCTTGAGGTGGTGAGAGAATGATAGGGTTTGAATGAGGCCTCATTTGAACCTTTTGCCCTATTCAAACATCCCCAAGCCAAATGGATGGCTGGGATGCATCAGGGGGCTCTCCCTGATGAGGGACAAGTGTCCCAAGGCATCAGGTGGCAGGGAGAAAGGCTGGAAAAGCCCCTCCAACCATTGGCCAAGCTAAGGGAGGTGGGGGGGACCACTGCCATTTGAGGCTAAACCAGGGCCTGAGCTTGGTTAGGGAGCCTTGAGTGAGCTTTAGGTCTCATTAGGAACTAACCTAGCTGCCTAGATCAGTTGGAGGGAGGCTCACATGTGAGCTTGACCATGGGACTCCTCCATGAACCGTTGTTGACCAAATTGACCGGTCAACAGGTCAAGGGTGCTGAGGTGGCAGCTGACTTGGCATGGGGAGGAGTTCAAGAGCTGGAGTGGTGGATCATTGGGGGTTCAAGTGAGTTGAAATGGTTTGGGCCAAGAGATTTGGCTATTTAAAGGCTTGTTGACCATGAGTTGACTGGTCAACTCCCAAGGAGACTGCTGATGTGGCAGCCTAGAGGTCCTAGGGATTGAGTAGGTTGGATCATAAACAAAGCCAAGGGAAAGTGTTTGAAATTTGAGTTGATTTGGAGCTTGGAATAGGTTTGACCCAACTTTGGAGTTGACTTGGTCAACTCCAAATGGGCTTGATAGGCCCACATCCCAAAGCATAGTTAGGCTACATTAGGAATTGATTTTGGAGCTATGAAATGGATCCAATAGATTGAATGAGCTAAAATAGCCCATTAAGGCCTTAAGGGAGATTTGAGTCAACCTAGGTTGACTGGGTCAACTAGGTTGACTCAAGGGGTGGGTCCAAGTTGGTCAGGTTTAAAATGAAATTTGAAGTCTAGTAGAAGTGTTTTCGAGGATTGAATTGGTTATTTGAGTCAAAAGGGCTTAATGGGCCCTTAATGGGCCCTTAAGCCAAAATTGGTTGACCTGGTCAACCGACTGGGTTCAGGGTCTGGAAATGGGTTCAACAAATTCAAAATGTCATCCTGAGTCTACTGGATGTGGTCCCAGGGTTTGGAGGGGTCAATTTGGTCAAAATCACTATTTGAACCCTTAAGGGCTTGTTTGGTCAACCTAGGTTGACTTGGTCAACCAGGTTGACCCAGGGTCTGGACTTGGGCTCAACAGGTTTCAAATGACATTCCAAGACTAATGGAAGTGGTTCCATGGCCTGGGGAGATCATTTGGATCAAAACACCCATTTGGACCCTTAAGGGGTCACTTGGGTCAACTAAGTTGACTTGGTCAACCAGGTTGACCCAGGGCTTGGAAATGGGTCCAACAGGTTTCAAATGACGTTTCAAGACCAATGGAAGTGATTCCATGGCCTGGAGAGGTCATTTGGGTCAAAACACCCATTTGGACCCTTAAGGGGTCTCTTAGGTCAACTAGGTTGACTTGGTCAACCAGGTTGACCCAGAGCTTGGAATAGGTTCCAACAAGTTTGGTTTGGTATTTGAAACTCGCTGGAGGTGGTTGCGTTCAATTCGGAGTTCATTTGGTTTGAAATCACCATTTGAGCCCCATAGGGGTATTTTGGTCCTTTTGACCCCTGGTCGACTAGGGGTCAAAGTGGGTCAACCAAAATGCAGTTTACTGTTCAGTGAGTCATAATTAAGGGTCTGGAAGTAATTAGAGGCTTTGAAGAGAGCTCTGAGGTCAAAATCCACTGGATGGCAGATCCAGTGGCATAGGCCGTAAATATTTGAAGGTTTTACAGCCTATGGATTTTGATTAAGTTTCTGGGGTTAGAGACCTCAGAATGGGCTCAAATTTGGAGGGATGCCTCCAGAGACATGTCCCATCAGTATGCAACTGACAGACTCTGAATCGGAGGTCATTTAACTGGGTTTTGAAGCGTTTGAAAATTTGCTGAAAAAGGCTTTTAGGACTTGCCCTTTTAGCATTGGATTTGGGTCTGGATTCTGGATTTGAACTGGATTTGATTGGAATTTGAATTGAACTAAGGTCTGGACATCTCCTAGGGTCTAGAATAGATCCTAACATCTGGACTGGTCTGGAAGAATCCTAGGGTCTAGAGTAGATCCTAGGGTCTAGAATCTAGAAGGGTCTTAGGATCTAGAATGGATCCTAAGGTCTGGATTTTGGAGAATCCTAGATTTTTAGATTGATCTGGAGTCTGGATAGGTCCTTAGTGACCTCATACAAAAATGAGGTCAACAAAGACTCATGCTAGTTTAAAGTTAGAGCTTTTGAATTTACAAAAAGAATATGAAATTATTCTCAAAGATCATTCTACAATTGATTCAAATCACATGGCTCTACTCGATGAATTTGATGATTTAAACAAAAAGCATTTGGAATTAATTGATGAGCATGATGCATTAAAAGTTTCACACACCTCACTTAAATCTAATTTTAAGAAATCTAAAGAGATAGAAAAAAGATTTGTGAGTTGATAATGATATCTTAAAAAATAATAACTTGAGGCTTAAAAATGATTTGGACTCACTTAAGGGAAATTGGAAGACTCCCACTTTGAATCCAAAGCCAAAATCTAGGAAGAGGCATTATAACCCAAGTCAGTTAAGAAATCCTTTTCCTGGAGTTAGATGTTTTTCATGTGGCATGCTATGACACATCTCACACACTTGCACTGTTCACTGTAGTACACATTGGGTGTGGAGACCAAAATTGCATAATTCACAGCATAACTCGCATGCATTACACTCTACTTTTTATGAGAAGGGACCCAAACCTATTTGGGTTCCTAAGTCTGACAGCTGTTGATTCTTGCAGGATTGCTTTCACCAAAGACCTCGTGAGAGCATAGGATACTTGGACAAACGGAGACTCGCAACTCATAACTGCTTAAATTTGCTGCTTAAACAAATTCTTGAATTGCATTTTGATTATTGCTATGTTTTTTTTGTTTAGTTGTTCTAGTTGTTTTTACTTTTGTTTTTTTTTTTTATGATGATTTTTCCTTGTTCTTAAACTTTGGAGATTTATGGACAATGATTAGCATTTCTAAATTGGTTAAAGGGAGAAAACACCGTTGATGGTTTCCCTCCCTCTAACCTCTTTTGGTGATATAATTTTCTTTTCTAAAACAAAAAGTCTATCTCATTTTAACAAAGGGTTTTTGAAATTAAGATCTTTTCTCTTCTTGTTATAATAGTCTATCTTATATATATGATCCAAAGTTCTCATATATCCTTCAAGTTAATTGAAATCTTACCGTTGCACTTATCATATGATTTTGATTTTCATTTTGTGGCTTGTTCTTCTCTATGTTAGAAAGAGAGCCCCTCTTCTCTAATATTTAGAAGATATAATCACAACTAAGAACTTTTTTAAAGGGTTTGTTAAAGAGTTTTTAGCTTGCAAAAAATTAACAAGGGAAGAGGCCAATGACGCCAAATTGAAAAGAAAACTATATACACAAAAGTGTATCAAAAAAATAAAAGATGCTCAAAGAGCCAATCAAAGTGACAAGAACCATAAAATGAGCCCACTAAATGCAAGCTATCCTCTCTTTTCAAAATTTTTTAAACTTAGAAGGACTCATGGGTTATTTGATATTTTCAAAGGCTTGATTTCAAATTCTATGAAAGAGACAAATTACTTTGGTATACTATTTTATAAGATATTTTGTTTGTAACCAAGTTTTGAATGGATCTTCTTTTTATCCAATTTATTCTGAGTTAGACCTCTTGTTTTCAAAAGACTATTTTTATCCTGGAAGAAGTCCGAGGTAGGATAAACAGGATCGGATTTTCTACCGTTTTCAGAGTGTGACATTGTTAACTCATTGCTCTTTCAAATCTTTAAAATTTAATTATTTGAGAAATTTTTCATATGCTTGCTTTGCTAAAAAAATAGAAAAATTAAAAACCAAAAACTTCATTTCTTTTTTGTTTGTTTTTTAGTTTGTTTTCATTTTCGTTTAGGGTTTTCTCTGATCATCTCCATCTTTCCTTAATTTTCAAATTCTTGTCACATCGTCCTAGCCGATACATTTATCGACCAGAACGATATGATAATTTCTCTTCAAAATTCTATCTGCTGAACCTTTTCTAAGCTTTATGTAACTCATCGTCCCAGACGATCCCGTATCGTCCTGGACGATATGATCGAACTCATTTATAATCTTTTTTGATCGTCTTGGCCGATACAATTTTTATCCTGGCCGATGCATTTATGGTCATCATCCTGGCCGATACACTAGATCGTCCTGGATGATCCACGTGTTAGTACGTTTAAATCCTTAAAATCGGCCCCGGATGATCCATTATTGGACAATCATCCTGGCCGATCCACTGTTCGTCCTGAATGATATACGTGGCACAATAGGCCGGTACGATCAATTATTGTGCATCATCCTGGACGATAGACCTAATCGGCTCGGACGATATACTTTTTCAACGGTCGTCCGGCTTGACTCCTAGGGATGATCGCCTGTGTCTAATCGTCCTTGCCGATATCTGATCGGCCCGGCCTATCGGACCACCTTTTTGACCTATCATCCTGTACGTAATAATTGAACCAAATCATCCTGGACGATTCTGTGATCATCCTGGACGATATGGCCGTTTCTTTAAATACAGGCCATTCCAGCCATTATTTTCACCTCAACCTACTTCTTCTCTTGTGTTTACTTACTGATTTCTTACTATGGCTGGTGGGAAGCAAGTCTAACAAGCTTCTAGAAGTTTCTCGAGGGCCACTCTGCACCCTCGATTCAGGGAAGTGGAGGATCAAGCAGCTTACCGTTGCTACAAAGATTGTGGCATCACCCATCTAAAACCATCAATCCTGCCCACCTTTCATATACGGTAATGGATCTCTTTGCTCACACTTTTTTTTGTTTCATTCTTACCCTCGCTGTCCCTTTTTTCTCAGAACTTCTGTTAGAATTTTATGCAAATCTTCACATAAATCCTACTTTCACAGGCCTGACCTCCTATGTGAATCGACGCCCGGTCGAGATCTCATATCAGGACTGTGCTGAGCTATTACAGCTATCGACCACCGGTGATAAGCTACACATAATCATTTCAGATCCTGATTTTGATTGGTCCATGGCAAACCATTTTCTTCGCCAAACCAACACACCCTTTCATGTTGGAGAGACTAGCTCTTTAGTCAAAGATGCAAGGATAATTCAGCATTGAAAGTGCTCTGATGGCACTAAAAAGTTTGTTAGGGATGTTAAGCCCTATGAACTTAGTCCCAAGCTAACCAAGAAGGAGCGTGAATTGGTATTTTAAAAAATTCTTTTCAACAAAAGAAATATCACAAACCAAATCACACCATAATGAAAATAAGTATGGAAATTAAAGTGCGGAAGCAATAAAATAATAACATAGAAATTTATAGTGGTTTGGTCAACTTGACCTACGTCCACTCCTTGGAGGCACCGTCCAAGTATTACACTACAAAATGTGTCTCTCCTTTAGCCCCCACAGCTAGGTGAAGTATCCCTCACAAAGAAGTCCTTATTGCCACCCCGGGATAGCAGAGAACCTATCTCCTTTTGCTTCATCCTGAAGCTGGTAGAGAACCACGATCCGTTGCTGAAAACCTTACCTCTACCGACCCTTTTACGGATGAGAAACTCTAGAGGAAGAAGAAGCAGAGCGATCCTTGAAGCACCCTTGTGAATTCCCTCACAAGCTCCCCCTCACAAGATCCTCTCTCTCTCTCTCTCTCTCTCTCTCTCTCTCTCTCTCTCTCTCTCTATCTCTCTCTCTCTCTCTCTCTCTCTCTCTCTCTCTCTCTCCTCAAGGTCTTCTCAGGTCAAGTCAGCAGCAAAGATGTTCAAAAATGTTTAACAAGAGCTCTTAAATAGAAGAGCTTCAAAGGAGCTCATTAATTGCAAGTTGCCGACTATATCATCCAGGACGATATTGATATCGTCCTGGCTGATCAGTACAAATCCCATGAGATCGGCCAGGGCACCACCCTGAATGCAAGCTGAACGATTGAAAAATTGGCTTGATCATCCTGGCCAATCTCAAGATCATCCAGGCCGATCAGTTCAAATCAGAGGAAAATCATCCTGAGCACCGCCCTAAATTCAAGCTGGCCGATCCCGATCGTCCAGGAGCAAGTAAGGTTTTTGAGTAGATCGTCCTGGCCGATCCTGCGATCATCTAGGACGATGTGATCGTATCAATCATCCTTAATTACTTCCTTGATTTGTTAGATTAATTAAGGCATAATTATAAAATATCTTCCAGGCCGATTACCAAAAATACAGAATACCTTAATTGTTTATGGAGGCAATTTCTTTCTTCTTTGAGCTTATCGTCCTGTCGATACACGTATCGTCCAGGATGATTTGTTAATGATGGCTGCCTTAATTAAGAATCCTGATTAGAGTCTCTGTTTTAAACTCGATCGTCCAGGATGATCAAAACATCGTCCAGGCCGATGTGAGAAAAAACAGAGATTCTAAGACTCTCACGTGTGAGTTTGTAGGGTTACTTAGTATCAGTCTCTTTGACATTACAAACTGACTCAAGAAGAAAAAAAAGTAAAATACAGACTGACTCAACCCTAAACCTACGTAATCTTGAACTAGCTTCATTTGTTTGTCCGATCTTTGATTCCTGAAAAGTTAGAAGTAACAGGCAGTCCAAGAGAGTCAAAAGTATTTGTCAATCATCAAAATATAAGTCATGAAAATAGATTTGCAACAATCTCCCCCTTTTTGATGATGACAAACACAAGGAAAAAACTCAGTAAAAATAACAGTTCATTAAAATTTCAAAGTTACAAGCACACCAATGTTTCCTACCACATCCTACTCCCCCTTTTGTCATCACAAAAAGAGGGTCCTAGACACACAAAAGAAAAAGGAAAAAAAAACACAATAGAAACTAAAACAAACTATAAGACAAACTACAGAGAATAGAAAACAAAAGAAAGTAGAAAAATGAGGGACCCTAATCATCAGTTGGAGGTGGTGGAGATGGTGGAGCCTGCTGAAAGTAGCTGGCTAGCGTAGTAAACTGAGCATTAAACCAGGCAACGTCCTGGTCATGCTGCTGCTGCTGGTGAGTAATGTAGATATCAAAATGCGCTAAGTCCTATATGCGGTGCTGCTCGTAGCGGGCCAAGTCCTCAGAATGTTAAAGCTCCTGTGCAGCAACGTAAGCGTCGAAGCGGGTCTCCCAATGATCAAACCTCTCCACTAACTGGTCAAGATGTGAGTGATGTCTAAGCGGGGTAGGATCAGGGATAGGAGCTTGGAGCGGGAACCTCCTCCGCCTCATCCCCACGAGGTTCCTCATCCCCTGGGTGGAGACGAGTACTGTGAAGGGTATTGAAGGAGCTGTTTGAGTAGAAGAGAATTGGGAGGTTGGGAGGAGCAGGATATTTAAGTTGGTATTTAGTTTCAAGGATATAGGCTATGAGGTGTCCTAAAGCTAGATTGGGTTTCCTCTTAAGACTTGGATCGCGAATTGTGGTTAAATGATCAATGTACCAAAAAATTAAGTCAGCAGAATTAAATTCTCTATGAGCCATGATGTAAAAAGTAGTCAGAGAAAGTAGAAGAGTAATGTGGATTCTATCACCGGCTTTTGGAATTATTGAGGTGCGAAAGACATGTTGGATTGTCTTAGCATCTTTGACTAAAGAGCTAGTCTCTCCAATATAAAAAGGTGCATTAGTCTGGCAAAGGAAATGATTTGTCGTGGACTAGTCAAAGTCAAGATCTGAGACTATTATATGCAACTTATCCCCGGTGGTGGATAGTTGCAAAAGTTCAACATAGTCCTGGTATGTGATTTCGACCAGGCATCGATTTACATAGGAGGTCAGGGCTGCGAAAGTAGGGTTTATGTGGAGATTTATGAAGAATTCACGAAGAAGCTTAGTATGAAAGGGGACAGCGAGAGAAAGAATGAAACAAAGAGAAGTGTGAGCAAAGAGATCTATTACCGGATACGAAAGGTGGACATGATTGATGATTCTGGAGACAATTATGCCACATTCTTTATATCGATGATAAGCAGCTTCATCTTCTGCCTCCCTGAAACGAGGGTCAATCCTAGCCCTCGAAGAACTTTCAAAAGCTTGTCGGACTCGGTTCCCACCATCCATAGCAAGAAATCAATAAGAAATCACAAGAGAAGAAGAGGTGTGAGGTGAAGAAATATAGCTGGAATGGCATGAATTTAAAGAAATGGCCGAATCGTCCAAGATGACCACAGAATTGTCTAGGATGATTTGGTGCAGTTATTACGTACAGGTTGATTGGTCAAAAAGGCGGTCTGATCGGCCGGGCTGATCAGATATCGGCCAGGATGATTAGACACAGGCAATCGTCTCAAGGAGTCAAGCCGGAGGACTGTTGAAAAAGTAGATCGTCCGGGCCAATGAGTTGTATCGTCCAGGACGATGCATAATAATTGATCATACCGTCCGAAGTTAAAATGTTTAAAATAGTGCCACGTGTATCGTCTAGGATGAATAGTGGATCGGCCTGGACGATTCTCCAATAATAGATTGTTTGGGGCCAAATTTAATGCTTTTAAACGATCGACGCGTAGATCATCCAGGACGATCAAGTGTATCGGCCAGGACGATGACCATAAAATGCATCGGTCAGGACGAAGATAATATAGGCTAAAACGATCAACATGATTGCAACAGAGTTCGATCAGATCTTCCAGGATGATAATGGATCATCCAGGATGAAGAGTTACAGTAAGCACATAAAAGTTCAGTAGATGGAAATTTGAAGAAAATTTGTCCTATCGTCCAGGACGATAAAAGTATCGGCCAGGACGATGTGACTAGAATTTAAAAATCAATGAAGGATGGTAATGATCAAAGCCCTCAAAAATAAAACAAAAGAAAAATAGAAGAAAAGAAAAAGAACAGCAATAAAAAAGGCTAAAAACAACCAATTTGAAAAGAAACCAAATATTTTGTTTTTTTTATTTTTCTTTTTTTTTTGTCAAAGTAATTCATATGAGAATTTCTCAAATAATTTAAACTTTAGAGTTTCAAGAGATCAATAGGTTAACAAATTTCAATCGGAAGAAGGTAGAATATCCGATTCTATTAACCCTATATCGGACATCCTTCAGGGGTATAAATTGTCTTTTGAAAAACAGAGGCCTAACTCAGAATAACTAAATAGGATAAAAAGAAGATCCATTCAAAACTTATTTACAAAAAAAAAATCTCATAAATAATATGTTAATGTAATTTTTCTCAATCATAGAATTTGAAATCAAGCCTTTGAAAATCTCACATAACCCATAGGTTCTTCTAAGTTTTAAAAGTAAAAAAAAAAAAGGATAGCTTGCTTTTTAGTGGGCTCATTTTATGCCTCTTGAATCTTTGATTGGCTCTTTGAGCATCTTTTGATTTTTGATACACATTTAATAGGAGTCTGTTGGCTATCTTGATAGCCAGAGTTTTGATATTGGTCTCGGGAAGGAAGGCTCTTCAGTTCTCTGTGATGATCTGATATAGTCGCTGGTCGACTCGGACCTGCTTCTTAAAATTGTACTCTTCTCTTCGTAGGAGGGGAATCTCCTCTCCTCCTTCTTACTTGAGGATGTACTTCAGTATAGATGACATCCTTCACACTTTTCAGAAATTCAGTCTTTGACTGGCCATAATCAATAGCACAGTCCTGGATCAGTCCATTCAACAAATTCTTAAATTTTCTCTTTTTCTCGTGCAGGGAAGGGATGATAGGATCATCCCGGAATGGTGTTGGCAGAGAATGTGCTATACCTGCCACACTTTCTTCTCCAGCAGCAGCAGACAATGGGTGAAACCTGCTGCCAGCCAACTGAGGGGAATTGAAAAATACTTCAGTAAATTCAGGAGTTATGTTCTTCGACACCTCAGTCGGGGCAACAACAACAGGATTATTCTTTGATGCTTCTGCTCTTTTGATCCTTCGCCTCGCACGACGGATCATATTGCGGCGCTGAGATTTAGTGATCTCAGGCACAGCGGAGGAAGATCCCAGTTCAAAATTCCCAAAGGTTGGAGAGTCAACCACAATGGGAGACTTTCCTTTAGCTACAGCAGCCGACTGAGGGTAGGTCAGACGGGTGAAAATAGAAGGTTTAGTAGTTGTAGGAGAAGGTACAGACCCGCCCTCAGGATTAATTTGAACAGGGGCTGATCGAACAGATTCTATGACAGGAGTCACCATCTCAGCCCGTGGTGTTCCAACAATGACTTGCAGATTTTCGAATCCAGACCCAAACTGAATCTGGTTGCCCTCAGCAGACTGGGCAGTGGTGATGTTGATGTTGAAGATCAATTTTCTAGATATTTTCTGTAGTATAAAGATAATTCCGATCAGAAATTTATCTTTGCTACTGTCCACAAATAATCTGACTGCTGATAGTTGTACTAACTGGAGTATAGTTGTAATTTACGAAAGGGATTGAAAAGATTGAAGATTTGATAAGAAATGGTCTGTTTAAGGACCCACACGAAAGGGATATAATCACACAGTGAAGATTTAGAGTGGATTGACATTTGATTGAAAAGAGATCGAACATAAGAGTAGGAAAACATTCTGTAAGGACCCTTGTCCTTACAGATTTCGAATATATAAACAAACACGAATATATGAAATTAAGAATGGGGAGAGAATAAAAATTTATAATCTAAAACCTGATCTTGGCGCATTAAATAAAACCAAAAACCGATACGAATGGAAAAGAAGACTTTAAAGGTACACAGATGACATACAACTGACATGTAAATGCAAGACGACAAACGGGCGGCATAACCCCTACCAGACCTAGGACCAAACCTCCGTTTCCGGGTGGACGTCCGCCAGGCTTTTAGGAGAAGCTCTGGTAACCATGGGTGATGGCCACTCGCGTGGCCATAAACATGCAAACAGTGTAAAGTAAACATGCAAATGTCATACAAATGACATACAGGCTGGGGTTGACTCGATTTGTCAGAATTCTAGCAGTTATGCAGTTTAAAATAAAAGACAGTCAATCCAAGATTGAATCAATAAATCAAAGCCAAAATATTGAGACTCCAAAATAAATATAAAAAGAGAGAATTGAATGTAATGCTTATAAAGAAATCGAATGTGAGTTTGAGCAGACACAGAAAGAATTCTAAGTGACTAAAACATACAAAAGACATATAATATGTGAGACAACAAACGGGCGGCATAACCCCTACCAGACCTAGGACCAAACCTCCGTTTCCGGGTGGACGTCCGCCATGCTTTTAGGAGAAGCTCTGGTAACCATGGGTGATGGCCACTCACGTGGCCATAAACATGCAAATAGTGTAAAGTAAACATGCAAATGTTATACAAATGACATACAGGCTGGGGTTGACTCGATTTACCAGAATTCTAGCAGTTTTATAGTTCATGTATATTTCTCAATCATGTTGAAAACAAAATACGGCTTGAAAACAGCATAGTCAAAACAAATCAGAAAAAATTACGAAAAGAATCGTAGTAGAAAAAGAAAAGCGGACCGAAAAGACCCAAATCTATAAAGGTGAAGTCTAAAAGACTGTAGACTCGCTAAAGCTACTCAAAAATCAGAAGAGAAACGGGCAGCACTTCGGCAGGCTATGGGGCCCACACCGGTGCTGACTGTTAACTCAACTGCTTAGCCTTACGAAAAAAAGGCTAAGGAGACAACGACTATCGATGGAATCAAATAGCGGCGAGAAAATCAAGTATAAAACACTCATCCGAACAACATCACAGAAGTACATAAGGTATCTACAAAGACAGTGACATACACCGAGGAACAAAAATTTAAATGAAAATTTAATTGCTCAAATATTTAATTAGATTATATATAATTTTTAGAAATAATTTAATCTTCATTTGAAATGGAGAGAGAAGTCACTCCCCAGCGGAGTCGCCAGAAAAATCTGTGAGAAAATAAAATCTCTTAACTAACTTTGTTTTATTATTATTTAAATATAATTCTTTTATGTAAGTATTTTATTTAATAGCATATAATAGAATTTATATTATATAATAAATCTTTTTTATTTAAATAGAAAAAGAAAAAGAGAGAGAAATAGATTTTTTTTTTTTAAATAACTTTTGAAATAAAATTTATCATATTTTATTTATGGAAAATAATTTGCTTTATTTTTATTTTTGAACATTCTCTTTCAATTGAATCTGTATAGTCGGATATCAGATAATGCCCCGAAAGACAGACTAATATCCTCCTATTGATTTTAAAGGGAGAAGCAGTACAATTCATTCTCCTAATTAGATGTAGTATAGAGAATATTCAAATCATCCTGAAGGGATGACGAGTATATTCTCTAATCGACCTGATTAGATTAACGAATTGTAAGTTCATTTCTATAATTAAATATAGAAGATATTTGATTTGTTAATAAAAACAAATCAACTATCTATCTATTCATTAATTATAGAAATAAATCCTAAATGTGAACAAAGCTTAATCTACTTCCACAGATCTTTCCCCTACCTCAGAAAAGAACTTAGGTAGGGTTTAGATTATTCTGGGATCTAGACTTCCTACAGGGGCAAGCCCCTGTAGTTAATTACATCTCCTAATAGAACACTCTCGATTTAAATGAAGACTAATTGATTCCAAAATTATATATAAATTTAATTAAATATTTGGGCTAATTTAAATTTCCACGATCAGGCTTTAGATTATATAGTTGAATTTAGAAGAGTTAGAATTGATTAGAAGGAGGAATGTGCAGAGAGAAGTGTATACAATCTGGACTTACCATCTGCCTAGAGTGGGCTGCCAGCTAACAATCCTAATCACAACAATTCACCGATGATGCAAGAGTTAAGATGGTTCTATCCTAGGAATCAAGGAGTGATTCACGAATTTAAAATAAATGCAGAGTAATATGCTTACAAAAACCAAAAATCTACTCGTATGCGAATGATGTATGAAACAGTTATATATGAAAGAGCTGATTTTATTAATATAATTTTCATCGGTTACTCCCCAGAATTTGCAGTAAAGTAATGGTGGCCAGGACCCACCGACAACAAACCTGGATTCTAAGCCTACGAGAAAAATAGAATTAAGTATAACTGCTTATGGTCTTCGGGCTCCGGGTCTTCTATGGAATTCCAAAAAGGAACGTCCTTCTGAAGGAGGACATTACTTTTTGGAGCCCCATTTGTATATTTATAAGCAGTTATCTTTAATTCTTTTACAGACTCCAGACGCTGTACAGACTCAATCTATATACAATAATTCTAGGAAATTAAAAATAGTACATCAGATCCTAAAAACATTCTATTGTTACAGTAATATAAAAGACAAGAAATAAAGCAGTTATATAATGATGTATGTTATGAGTGCATTGTGTACAGTTATAAATGCAGAAAAGTAAAGACAGAAAAGTAAGTACAGCGGCCCTCACTTTATTCACTCCGCTCTCTGGTGTACAGACAGAAAAGTAGATATGCATGCTAATGCAGTACATAAAGGTAAGCAATCACACATAGGTGCCCTCTAGACAAGACACTCGCAAGCAAAACAAAACAAACCATCGGCCTAACTTAGTCTAGAGTTGGTTGTCCTAGCAAGCATCTAAGTGTGTGGAGAAAGCTGTGTGGCTTGGATAGATCCTAATGGGTTTATTTATTTGAATTACATATATTATTAGGATTGATTTTTTATAGGTCAAAGGAATTTAGTTAAAGTTTAAGTAAAGTATATTTGAATTTATTAATAATTATTCCAATTTTGAATGTTGAAGTTATTTAATTTAGTTATAAAGAATCTATAGATTGATAATTCCCTAAGTGCAGGAAATCATCAATTTATAAATCCTAGGACTTTCAAAATAAATACCCGTCTTAGACAGAAGATAGGTATTTATTTTGAGAGTCCTTATAATTTATTAAGGAGAGAGAAAGGGACCTTATAAATGTAATACAACGTTCCCTCCCGAAGGAATCTAGCACGTCGTATAAGATTGGTGGTTTATTATTCTTTGTTTGAAGATCTCCAAATCTAGATGTGTTAGTGCCCTCCTGAAAGGAATCATGCACAACACATAAGAGATCTCTTTGTTATTTAAGTGTTTTAAGGGTCTTTAAAAGTCAAAATGCCCAAAGTCCTCCAAAAGGAATGAAACTTTAGGCATAGAAGACCCGAATTCATTTAATCTAAATCAATTATCAAATTTGATTGATTAAGATAATTCTTAATCGACCAAATTATCTAATTAATTTAGATTAAAAGGCTATAAAATTTAATTGAATAATTGATAGATTTTAGTTAATAAGATTGAGAAATATTAAGAATTGGAGGTTTATTAGATTATTAAGGATTAATTAGGGTTTTAATTTAGACTTAATGAAATTTGGTGAACTTTGGATTTGTATTTTGATTTTAAAAGATTTGATATGTGTTTGGAAGTTAATTAGGATAATTTGGAGTTGATTTAGATTTTTGAAGATTTTTATTTGATTTTATTAAGATCAAAGAAAGAAGAATCCTTAATCTACTAGTTATTTTGAGATCAATTAATGTCAAATCAGGGTACATTTGATTAGAAGGGTATATGACACTAGTTTTCTATGTTTATGTTCAATCCCAAAAGGGATATATGTGGTTCTTCCTATATTGATCTAAATTTACTAAGACACCACCTTAATTGTTGTCCTTAGTGTCACTAAGTTATAGGAATAAAAATCATGTCTACTAATCCTTTGGACACTAATTATAAACAAATCAAAGTAAACATGAACAAGATAAAAATATGAGTGCTCTTAATACTCTATGGAAGGAATGTAGTGAATTATTATGGTTATAGGTTATTCAATGACCTATAAGCTCAAACAATTCACTACAAAGGAATAGATATATCAAATTAAAATAGAATGATCTTAGGATAAACATATATATTCATTTATATCAATATCCCTAAATCAGAGATCAATCTAATTTGATATGATAATCATGTATAGTTCATTGTTTATTGAAATAAGATTGAGCATAAAGTTAAAGGAAGTTTTAATTAAACTATACATGATTAAAGTCTATCCTAACTTCAATTAAAGGGGGAACTTGCATTGATGCCATAGAGTCCTAACATGCTATGATTTAAATTTATTTGAATGATTTATGAATTTCCGATAGTCTAAGTCAAAATTTGGCTTAGATTTTTGGAAAATTCATAAACCAGTTGAGATTGCATCAAATAGGCTTAGAAAAATTACTGGAGATCCACCCTAAGCTATATTACATCTCTGCTAAATTTGAGCTCAAGATAATATATATATTTTTATTTAAAAATAAAATAAATATTTCAGTATTATTGCAATTATTAAAAAATTTGTTACTCAAAATAATTTTTTACTATTTTTATAATAAACTACTTGAAATTATGAAAAAAATAAGCCCAAGAACTCCAAAATCAGATCAAAAATGAAATTCTGATGAATTTTTGAAGTTCTAGGGATTTTTTGGATTAAAACAAAGTTTTAATTAGCCAGGTCAAACGGCGGCGTTGACCTGGGACACATGGAAGCAGATGGTTCAGCCATGTGGAAGGCGGCGGTCAGGCGGGTCTCGCCACTTATCCAGTGCAGCATGATCTTGAACCGTTAGATCTACCGCGGTTCTGATCTAATGGCCGAGATCAGATCCCGCGGTCAATCCGACCTCAGTTTGATCGGACGGTAGATCTGAATCCCGCTGTTTAGATCTACGGCATAGATCTAGCCAGACGAGGATCTAATCAGCCTCTGTTTTAAGGGATCGAAATGGAGTTCGAATCTGACTCAATCACAGCCGTTGATCAGATTAAAAGAAATCCAATGGTTTAAGGGTCATCTTCCTCCTCCAGCCGAAATCGTAAACCCTAGACCTATTTTCTTTTCATTTTTGCAAAATACTAAACCAAACGTTTTAAAATTTTAGACAGAGGTACATTAGGACCTAAAGAGGAGTGGGGGATCTTTTTCTAAGCCATTGATGTAGTGATTAAGGGGTTATTTAAGAAACTATGTAAACGCCTAGGGTTTAGGATTTCTCATCGATAGATGGATGGATTTGATTGATTTTAAAATGGTTGAATTTGTAGATTGTCCACGTGTTGATCTCCATCAGGCGTCGAGCTCAGAGAACCACTGGAAGCAAAGTTGAGGGAGCTTGAACGAAGAGAGCTCTCGGTCAACTACTGATCTCGTTATCGGCAGCTTCAAATGACGGGAAATCACTGGGAGAATGAGGGAGGAGCTCTGGGAAGTGGAAACAAAAGCTCAGAATGATTGGGGGGGTGACTAGAAATGGGGATTACTTCGAATGAACCTCTCCCATCCCTTTTTCCCTACTCAATGGTTTGGAGCCAAAAGCAACGGTTGAGATTGTTCAGGGAGGATGCTGGGATGGAGGACATGTGTATCTGGCAGTTTTAAAGACAAGAGAGTGGCTGTACTGGGCAGGATGAGCTGGCCACCTCCTGGTTTGTCTTCACATGGGAGGGGACCATCTGAGCTGGCTAGGCTTGAACCAAGACCTGGGTTGAGTTAAATCAACACCCAGGAAGGTTCTGGAATCATTTGGAAAGGCTGGATTGGCCTGGTTCGGGCTGGAGAGTTAAGTTGGCCAAGTTTGATCGGGTGAGCTCATTCAAGCTCCCATTGACTGTTTGACCAGTCAATGGGGGCATGGGCTGCTGAGCTGGAGTTGGAGTGAGCTGTGAATCATTTGAGGTGATTGAAAAGGATTGGGTTTGAGCTTGATGAGCTTTGGTAGATCGGTTTGACCAAGGGAGCTCATTTGAGCTTATGGTTGACCCTTTGACCAGTCAACATAGGTCAAGCCAGCTGGGTGACATCAGGGCAAGGCCTGGAGTGAACTTAGACTATTAGATGAGTTTGAATTGAGCTATATTCATTGAGTTAGGAGGTTTGACCAAAGGAATGGCTCTTTTAAGCATTGAGTCGACTGATTTGACCAGTCAACTCAGTCAATGATTAATGAGGTGGCAGTGAAGGAGCTTAGTGTTGCTGGTTTGGAGGAAACTCTACACTTTTAGTTCAAACATTGAGTGTATACATGATATTTAGGGAGGATTTGACCGAGAATTGGAGTTTGACCAAGTCAAACCCAAATGATTTAATTTTAAATAAGTTTGAATGAGTTTAGTCTAGGTTTTGGTATGGTTTTGAGAGCTTGAATGGATTAGATGGATCAAATGGGTCAAGATGACCCATTAAAAGCCTTAAGGGGCATTTGAGTCAACTAGGTTGACTGGGTCAACTAATTTGACTCAGGAGATGGGTCTGGACTAGACATGTTTGAAATGATATTTTGAGGCCATTGGAAGTGGTCCCAGGGTCTAAAGAGGTTGATTTGGTCAAAATCACCATTTGAACCCTTAAGGGCCTTCTTGGGTCAACTCTGTTGACTTGGTCAACCAGGTTGACCCAGGGGCTGGAAATGGGTTGAACAGGTTTAGTTGGACATTTGAAACTTGCTGCAAATGGTTGTATTTGATTTGGAGGTCATTTGGTTTGAAATCACCATTTGAGCCCCCAAAGGGGTATTTTGGTCATTTTTGGGCTCATGACCACTAGGGGCTGAAATGAGTCCAGAAAGATACAGTTTATTGATCAACATATCAGGATTGATAGTCTGGAGGTGATTGCAGGCCTTGGAGAGGTCTCTAAGATCAAAATCTTCAAAGGGACAGGTCCAGTGGCATGGGCTGTAAATATTTGAAGGTTTTACAGCCTTTGGAATCTAATTTAGTAACTGGGGTCAGAGAGCTCAGAATGGGCTCAAATTTGGAGGGTTGATACTATAGACATTCCCCATTAGTATGAAACTGACAGAGCTTAAATCTGACTTCATTTCATTGGGTTTTAAAATTCTGGAAGATTTGCTGGAAAATGCCTTTAGGACCTTGGATTTGGGTCTGGATTTGATTGGGTTTGGATTGACTTGAGTCTGGATTGGGTTTAGGATCTGATTAAAGACCTCATACAAAAATGAGGTCAACACTCATCACTTTGCTCAAGATGATCTTCCCCCATTAAGCACATGTTTGTAGTCTCTTCCTCTGGTTCAGTCTTAGAGGAATCAATACCAGATTCTGCCCAGAACACCTTTTGGATTCTCTTCTTGTCCTTCCTAAACTTAGGTTTATCCTCGCCTTTTTCCTTTTCCTTGCTTGGATGATCTTGAAGTGTAGGACAATTGGCTTTCACATGTCCAGGCTTCCTGCATTCATAACAAACGACATCAGAAGATCCTTTAGAATATTTATGATCCTTACCTTTTCTCCACTGATGCTTTTGCTTCTTCCTTAGAAAGTTTTTGAATTGACTTGTGATGAAGGAAACTCCATCGCTTTTAGACCCGGAAGTTTCAGAATCTGATTTGTGCGCCTTCAGTGCAACTGTTTTCTCCTTCTTCTTCTCACCTACATCAAGATTTCTTTGATTCATCCCTTGCTCGTAAGCAATGCGTGAGCCAAGTAAATTATCAATCGAATACGTGTTCAAATCCTTAGATTCAGTTATAGCAGTGATTTTAGCATCAAAATATGAAGGCAAGCATCTCAAAATTTTGTTTACTTTTTCAAAATTTGAAAGTTCTCTTCCTAAGGCATGCAATGAAGTAACAATTTGAGTAAATCTTGTATACATGTCAGAAATAGATTCAAATGGTTTCATACAAAAAAGTTTGTAGTCATGCAAGAGAATATTCAAACAAGATTGTTTCACTTCATTGGTTCCTTCATAAGTGATACATAACCTATCACAAATTTCTTTACCAGTTTTGCGAGTGGAAACACGCATGTAATTCTCAGATTTTAAAGCATAGAAAAAACAGTTCAAACATTTTGCATTCAATTGGGCTAAATCTCTTTCATCAAAAATCCATTCAGTAAAAGCAACTTCAGTTTTAACACCATTAATTTTACGAGAAGGTGGAGAATAACTTTCTTTCATAAGCATCCACATGCGATAGTCAGTTGATTGTAAAAAAGTAGACATGCAGGTTTTCCAGAAATCAAAAGGTAAATTGTCAAATAGTGGATGTCGTGTAATTGAATAACCTTCAGTAGTATTTATATTCCCAAAGTTAGCCATGGATCAAATTCAAAAAGTTTTCAAACTCAGTTTTTATGAATCCTGCTCTGATACCACTTGAAAGTGCTCTGATGGCACTAGAAAGTTTATTAGAGATGTTAAGCACTATGAACTTAGTCCCAAGCTAACAAAGAGGGAGGGGGGGGGGTGAATTGGTATTTTTAAAAATTCTTTTTAATAAAAGTAATATCATAAACCAAATCACACCATAAGAAAAATAAGTGTGGAAATTAAAGTGCGGAAGCAATAAAATAATAACACAGAAATTTATAATGGTTCGGTCAACTTGACCTAAGTCCACTCCTTGGAGGCACCCTCCAAGTATTGCACTACAAAACGTGTCTCTCTTTTAGCCACCACGGTTAGGCAGAGAAGCCCTCACAAAGAAGTCCTTTTTGCCACCCCGGCAAGGTAGAGAACCTATCTCCTTTTGCTTCCTCCTGAAGTAGGCAGAGAACCACGATCCATTGCTAAAAACCTTACCTCTACCGACCCTTTCACGGATGAGAAACTCTAGACGAAGAAGAAGCAGAGCGATCCTTAAAGCACCCTTGTGAATTACCTCACAAGCTCCCTCTCACAAGATCCTCTCTCTCTCTCTCTCTCTCTATCTCTCTCTCTCTCTCTCTCTCTCTCTCTCTCTCTCTCTCTCTCTCTCTCTCTCTCTCCTCAAGGTCTTCTCAGGTCAAGGCAGCAGCAAAGTTGTTCAAAAATGTTGAACAAGAGCTCTTAAATAAAAGAGCTTCAAAGGAGCTCATTAATTACAAGTTGCCGATTATATCATCCAGGATGATATTGACATCATCCTGGCCGATCAGTACCAATTCCATGAGATCGGCCGGGGCACCACCTTGAATGCAAGATGGACGATTAAAAAATTAGCTTGATTGTCCTGGCTGATCTCACGATCGTCCAGGCTGATTAATTCAAATTAGAGGAAAATCATCCTGAGCACCGCCCTGAATTCAAGCTGGCCAATCCCGATCGTCCAGGAGCAACTAAGGTTTTTGAGTAGATCGTCCTGGCCGATCCTGCGATCGTCCAGGACGATGTGATCATATCAATCATCCTTAATTACTTTCTTGATTTGTCAGATCAATTAAGGCATAATTATAAAATATCATCCAGGCCGATTACTAAAAATACAGAATACCTTAATTGTTTATGGCGACAATTTCTTTCTGCTTTGAGCTTATCGTCCTGGCCGATACACGTATTGTCCAGGATGATTTTTTAATGACGGCTGCCTTAATTAAGAATCCTAATTAGAGTCTCTGTTTTAAACTCGATCATCCTGGACGATCAAAGCATCATCAAGGCCGATGTGAGCAAAAACAGAGATTCTAAGACTCTCAAGTGTGTGTGTGTAGGGTTACTTACTATCAGTCTCTTTGACATTACAAACTGACTCAAGAAGAGAAAATAGTAAAATACAGACTGACTCAACCCTAAACCTACGAAATCTTAAACTGGCTTCGTTTGTTTGTCTGATCTTTGATTCCTTAAAAGTTAGAAGTAACAGGCAGTCCAAGAGAGTCAAAAGTGTTTGTCAATCATCAAAATATAAGTCATGAAAATAGATTTGCAACAATCATGTCCTTCGCACCTCCATTATTCCACCGGGGAATAAATCCACATCACTCCTCTGCTTTCTCTGACTACCTTTTTCATCACGGTCTGGAGAGAATTTAATACTACTGATCTAATCTTTTGATACATTGATCATTTAATAACTATTCACGATCCAGGCCATAGGAGGAAACCCAACCTTGCTTTAGGACATCTCATAGCCTATATTCTTGAAACCAAATACAATCTTCAATATCCTGCTCGTCATGACCTTCAGCCTCCTTGCTACTCAAATAGCTCTTTCAATATCCTTAACAGTACTCATCTCCACCTAGGGGATGGGGGACCTCAGGGGGCCTAGTAGGAGGAGGCTCCTGCTCCCGTTCCTGATCCTGCTCCTCTTCGCCAGCACTCACAATTTGACCAGTCAGTGGAGAGATTTGATCATTAGGAGACCCATTTCGACGCTTACGTTGGCGCACACTGTTGCAAATCTATTTTCATGACTTATATTTTGTGATTGACAAACACTATTGATTCTCTTGAACTGTCTGTTACTTCTAACTTTTCAGGAATCAAAGATCGGAAGAACAAACGAAGCCAGTTCAAGTTTGCATAGGTTAGGGTTGAGTCAGTCTATACTTTGCTTTTTTTCTTACTGAGTTTATTTACAGACTAATGCTAAGTAACCCTACACACACACACACACACTTGAGAGACTTAGAATTTCTATTTTTACTCACATCGGCAAGGATAATATTTGTATCGGCCTGGACAATCTAGTTTACAACAGATGTTCTATTCAGGATTCTTAATTAAGGTAGCCGTAATTAACAGATCGACCTGGACGATACGTGTATCGGCTGAAACGATAAGCTCAAAATAGAAAGAAATTGCTGCCATAAATAATTAAGGTATTCTGTATTTTTTGTAATCGGCCAGGACAATCTTGGATCGGCTTGGACGATATTCACAATTATGTCTTAATTAATCAGACAAATCAAGGAAGTAGTTAAGGATGATTGATACGATCATAACGGCCTGGATGATCTCAGGATCAGCCAACACGATATATTCAAAAACCTTAGTTACTTCTGGACGATAAATATCGGCCAGCTTGAATTCAGGGCGATGCTCTGGGTGATTTTCCTCTGATTTGAATTGATCGGCCTGGATGATCATGAGATTGTCCGAGATAATCAAGCTAATTTTCAATCATCCAGTTTGCATTCAGGGCGATGCTCTGGTTGATCTCATGGAATTTATACTGATTGGCCATGACGATTTGTATATCATCCTGGACGATATAGTCGATAACTTGCAATTAATGAGCTCCTTTGAAGCTCTTCTGTTTAAGAGCTCTTGTTCAACATTTTAGAATAATCTTTTGCTGCTGTCTTGACCTGAGAAGACCTTGAGAAGAGAGAGAGAGAGAGAGAGAGAGAGAGAGAGAGAGAGAGAGAGAGAGAGAGAGAGAGAGAGAGAGAGAGGATCTTGTGAGGAAGAGCTTGTGAGGGGATTCACAAGGGTTGCTTCAAGAATCGCTCTACTTCTTCTTCATCTAGAGTTTCTCATCCGTGGAAGGGTCATTAGAGGTAAGGATTCAGCATCTGATTGTGGTTCTCTGCCAGCTTCAGGAGGAAGCAAAAGGAGATAGGTTCTCTGCCTTATCGGGGTGGGAAAAAGAGGTTCTTTATAAAGGCTTCTCTGCCTAGCTGTGGGGGCTAAAGGAGAGTCACGAGTGTAGTGCAATACTCGGAGGGCACCTCTAGGGAGTGGACGTAGGTCGAGTTGACTGAACCACTATAAATTTCTGTGTTCTTATTTCTTGCTTCCGCACTTTAATTTTCGCACTTATTTGTGTGGTGTGATTTTAGTTTATATTATTTTTACTTCTTTGTGAAAAGAATTTTTAAAATACCAATTCACCCCCCCCCCCTCTTGGTTAGCTTGGACTAGTTCTATAAGGGCTTAACATCCCTAACGAACTTTCAAGTGGTATCAGAGTGGTATTCATAAAAATTAGTTTGAAAACTTTTTTGAATTTTGATCCATGGCTAACTTTAGGAATCGTAACACTACGGAAGGGTATTCTATTATCCGACCTCCCCTGTTCGATAACCTACCTTTTGATTTCTGGAAAACCCGCATGTCAGCATTTTTACAATCTACTGATTATCGCATGTGGATGCTTATCAAAGAAGATTATTCTCCACCTTCTCGTGAAATTAATGGTGTTAAAACGGAAGTTGCTTTTACTGAATGGACTTATAATAAAAGAGATTTAGCCCAATTAAATGCAAAATATTTAAACTATTTTTTCTGTGCTTTAAAATTTGAAGATTACATGCGTGTTTCTACTTGTTCAACTGGTAAAAAAATTTGGGATAAATTGTGTATCACTTATGAAGGCACTAATGAAGTTAAACAATCTCGTTTGAATATTCTCTTGCATGACTACGAACATTTTCGTATGAAACCATCTGAATCTGTTTCTGACATGTATACTAGGTTTATACATATAGTCACTTCACTGCATGCATTAGGAAGAGAACTTTCTAACTATAAATAAGTAAACAAGATTTTGAGATGCTTTCCTTCGTCATATGATGCTAAAATTACTGCAATAACTGAATCTAAGGATTTGAACACTTATTCTATTGATACCTTACTTGGCTCACTCATTGCTTATGAGTAAGGGGTGAATCAAAGAAATCTTGATGCAGGTGAGAAGAAGAATGAGAAAACAGTTGCACTGAAAGCACACAAATCTGACTCCGATTCTTTCGGGTCTAAGAGAGATGAAGTTGCCTTCATCACAAGGCAATTCAAAAGCTTTCTAAGGAAGAAGCAAAAGCAGCATTGGAGAAAAAGTAAGTATCATAAATATTCTAAAGGATCTTCTGATATCGTTTGTTATAAATGCAGGAAGTCTGGACATGTGAAAGCCGATTGTCCTACACTTCAAGATCACTCGAGCAAGAAAAAGGAAAAGGGCGAGGAGAAACCTAAGTTTATGAAGGATAAGAAGATAGTCCAAAAGGCATTATGGGCAGAATCAGGTACTGATTCCTCTGAGACTGAACCAGAGGAAGAGACAACAAACCTGTGCTTAATGGGGGAAGATCATCTTGAGCAAAGTGATGAGGAAGAGGTATGTAAACCTACCTATGATGAATTGTTTGAGATTTGTGAGAAAATCCATGCATCATACAAAAAATTTAAGAAGACTCATGCTAACTTAAAATTAGAACTTATAAATTTACAAAACGAGTATGAAGTTATTCTTAAAGATCATTCAACGCTTGATTCTAATCACATGGCTCTTCTTGATGAATTTGATGATTTGAACAAAAAGAATTCAGAATTAATTGATGAGAATGAAGCATTAAAAGTTTCACACACTTCTCTTCAATCTGATATCAAGAAATCTAAAAAGAAAGAGAAAAACTTGAGGGTTGAGAATGATGTTCTAAAAAACACAAACTTGAGGATTAAAAATGAATTAGATACACTTAAAACTTGGATGACGCCTACTCTTGATCAAAAGCCAAGACCTAGGAAGTGGCATTATAAATCAAACCATTTAAGAAATCCTTTTCCTAGAGTTAGATGTTTTTCTTGTGGCTTGCTAGGACACATCTCACACACTTGCACTGTTCACCATAGTACACATTGGGTGTGGAGACCTAAGGTACATGATTCACAGCATACCACACCTGCTTTGTATTCTACTTTTCCTGAGAAGGGACCCAAACCAGTTTGGGTTCCTAAATTCTACTGTTCTTGAGTTTTGCAGGGGTGCTCTCACCAAAGACCTCGTGGGAGCAAAGGATAATTGGACATATGGAGGCTCGCAGCTTATAATTGCTTAAACTTGCTGCTTCATAATTTCTTGAAATTTTTTTGATTCGTTTTGTGTTATGTTTGTTATGTACTAGTCTTTTTGTTGTTCTAGATTGTTTTGTTCTCTCTTTGCTTTTATGTTTTCTATATGATTAGTTTTTTAAGCTTTTAGATTTTGGAGATTTAAAGCCATTGATTATCATATCTAAATCGGTCAAAGGGAGAAACACCGTTTATGGTTTCCCTCCCTCTAACCTCTTTTAGTGACATAAGTTTCTTTTCTAGACAAAAGTCTATCTCATATTAATAACTGGTTTTTGAAACTAAGATTCTTTTTATCTCGCTATAATATTCTATCTTGTGCGGAATATCCAAAGTTCTTATATATCTTTCAAGTTAAATGAAATCTTGCAATTGCATTTATCACATGATTATGATTTTATTTTGTGACTTGTTCTTCCCTATGTTAGAGAGAGAGCTTCTATTCTCTAATATTTGGAGGATATACTCACAACTAAGGTTCTTTTTAAGGGTTTTGTTAAAGAGAACTTAGCTTGGAAAAAAAATTAAGAGGGAAAGTGGAAAAGAAGCAAATTTGAAATGAAAAATATATATTAGACCTTTTATTTTTAAAAGGATGATTATTGCCCTGAAAGAAGTCCGAGCTAGGGATTAACAAGATCGGATATTCTACCTTTTTCAGATTTTGACTTGTTAACTCTTTGATCTTTTGAATCTCTAAAATTGAATTGTTTGAAAAATTTGTCATATGGATACTTTGCTAAAAAAATGTTTAACCAAAAACAAAAAAAAAATTCTTCAATTTTCTTTTTAGTTTTTTGCCTTTTTTAGCTTTGTATTATGTGTCTTTTATTTTTTTGAGGGCTTTGATCATCAACTTTTTCCTTTGATTCAAATCTCTTGTCACATCGTCCTGGCCGATTCTCATATCGTCCTAGACGATAGGACAATTTTTTTTCAAAATTCCATCTGCTAAACTTTTCTGTGCTTGCTATAACTCGTCGTCCTAGATAATAATTTATCATCCTGGATGATCTGATCGAACTCTATTGCAATCATGATGATAGTCTTGGCTGATAACATATTTCATCCTGACCGATGCATTTTATGGTAATCGTCCTGGCCGATACACTAGATCGTCCTGAACGATCCACGTGCTAGCACGTTTAAATCCTTAAAATCGGCCCCGGATGATCCATTATTGGACAATCGTCCTGGCCGATCCACTGTTCGTCCTGGAAGATACACGTGGCACAAATTTAAAATGTTTTAACTTTGGCCCGTATGATCAATTATTGTGCATCGTTCTGGACGATACACCTAATCAGCCCGGACGATCTGCTTTTTCAATGGTCGTCCGACTCGACTCCTTGGGATGATCGCCTGTGTCTAATCGTCCTGGCCGATATATGATCGGCCCGGCCAATCAGACCGCCTTTTTGACCAATCGGCCTGTACGCAATTATTTTCCCATATCATCCTGGATGATTCTGCGATCGGCCTGGATGATATGGCCGTTTATTTACAAACAGGCCATTCCAGCTTGTTTTTCACCTCACACCTCCTCTTCTCCTGTGTTTTCTTACTAGTCTCTCGCTATGGCTGGTGGGAAGCGAGTCCAACAAACTTCTGGGAGTTCTTCGAGGGCTAGGATTGACCCTCATTTCAGGGAGGCAGAAGATGAAGCTGCTTACCATCGATATAAAGAATGTGGGATAACTGTCTCCAGAATTATCAATCATATTCACCTATCATATCCGGTAATGGATCGTTTCGCTCACACTTCTCTTTGTTTCATTATGTCTCTCGCTTTCCTCTTTCATTCTGAGCTTCTTCGTGAATTCTTCGCAAATCTTTGCTTAAATCCTACATTCAAAGCCCTAACCTCCTATGTGAATCGACGCCCCGTCAAAATCACATATCAGGATTGTGTTAAACTTCTACATCTATTCACCACCGGGGATAAGCTACACATAATCATTTTAGATCCTAATTTTGACTTGTCCACGGCAAACCATTTTCTTCGCCAGACCAATGCACCTTTTTATGTTGGAGAGACTAGCTCTTTAGTCAAAGATGCTAGGACAATTCAGTATGTCCTTTGAACCTCCATTATTACAAAAGCTGGGGACCGAATCCACATCACTCCTCTACTTTCTCTGACTACTTTTTACTTCATGGCTCATCGAGAATTTAATACCGCTGACTTAATTTTTCGGTACATTGATCATTTAATCACAATCCGCGATCCACGCCATAAGAGGAAACCGAATCTTGCTTTAGGACACCTCATAGCCTATGTCCTTGAAACCAAATATCAACTTTAATATTCTACTCCTCCCAACCTTCCAACTCTCTTCTACTCAAACAGTTCCTTTAATACCCTTCATAGTACTCGTCTTCACCCAGGGGATAAGGAACCTCGGGGGGCTGAGGAGGAGGAGGCTCCCGCTCCCGCTCCAGTTCCTGATCCTACTCCTCTTCGACAGCACTCATAGTTTGACCAGTTAGTGGAGAGGTTTAATCGATGGGAGACCCACTTCGATGCTTACGTTGCTGCACAGGAGCAGCAACATTCTGAGGATATTGCCCGCTATGAGCAACACCGCACAGAGGACTTAGCCCGTTTTGACAGCTACATTACTCACCAGCAGTAGCAGCATGACTAGGACATCGCCTGGTTCAATGCTTAGTTTACTACGCTAGCTAGCTACTTTCAGCAGCCACCTCCACCACCTCCATCTGATAATCAGGGTCCCTCATTTTTTTAATCTTTGTTTTCTATTTTCTGTTTTATGTAGTTTGTCTTGTAGTTTGTTTTAGTTTCTATTGTGTTGTTACCTTTTTCTTTTTGTGTGTCTAGGACCCTCTTTTTGTGATGACAAAAGGGGGAGTAGGATGTGATAGAAAAAGTTGATGTGCTTGTAACTTTAAAATTTTAATGAACTGCTATTTTTACTGAGATTTTCCTACTTGTATTTTCCATCATTAAAAAGGGGGAGATTATTGCAAATCTATTTTCATGACTTATATTTTAATGATTGACAAACACTATTGATTCTCTTGGACTGTCTGTTACTTCTAACTTTTCAGGAATCAAAGATCGGATGAACTAACGAAGCCAGTTCAAGTTTGCATAGGTTAGGGTTGAGTCAGTCTGTACTTTGCTTTTTCTCTTACTATTTAGATACTGATGCTAAGTAATCCAACACACACACACTTGAGAGACTTAGAGTTTCTATTTTTACTCACATCGTCCAGGATGATATTTGTATCAGCCTGGACGATCTAGTTTAAAACAGAGATTCTATTCAGGATTCTTAATTAAGATAGCCATCGTTAATAGATCGGTCTGAATGATATGTGTATCGGCCAGGACGATAATCTCAAAATAGAAAGAAATTGCCGCCATAAATAATTAAGGTATTCTGTATTTTTTGTAATCAGCCAGGACGATCTTGGATCGGCCTGGACGATATTCATAATTATGCCTTAATTAATCAGACAAATCAAGTAAGTAATTAAGGATGATTGATACGATCATATCAGCCTGGATGATCTCAGGATCGGCCAGGATGATATATTCAAAAACCTTAGTTACTTCTAGACGATAAATATCGGTCAGCTTGAATTCAGGGCGATGTTTTGGACAATTTTTCTCTGATTTGAACTGATCGGCCTGGACAATCGTGAGATCATCCGGGACGATCAAGTCAATTTTCAATCGTCCAGTTTGTATTTAGGGCGATGCTCTGGTCGATCTCATGGAATTTGTATTGATCGGCCAGGATGATTTGTAAATCGTCCTGGACGATATAGTCGACAATTTGGAATTAATGCGCTCCTTTGAAGCTCTTCTATTTAAGAGCTCTTGTTCAACATTTTTGAACAATCTTTTGCTGCTTCCTTGACCTGAGAGGACCTTGAAGAGAGAGAGATAGAGAGAGAGAGAGAGAGAGAGAGAGAGAGAGAGAGAGAGAGAGAGAGAGAGAGAGAGAGAGAGAGAGGATCTTGTGAGGGGGAGCTTGTGAGGGGATTCACAAGGGTTGCTTCAAGGATCACTCTACTTCTTCTTCTTCTAGAGTTTCTTGTCTGTGGAAGGGTCGGTAGAGGTAAGGATTTAGCATCTGATTGTGGTTTTCTGCCAGCTTCAGGAGGAAGCAAAAAGAGATAGGTTCTCTGCCTTGCCGGGGTGGCAAAAAGAGGTTCTTTGTAAAGGCTTCTCCGCCTAGCTGTGGGGGATAAAAGAGAGTCACGAGTGTAGTGCAATACTCGGAGGGCGCCTCCGGGGAGTGGACATAGGTCAAGTTGACCGAACCACTATAAATTTTTGTGTTCTTATTTCTTGCTTCTGAACTTTAATTTCCGCACTTATTTTTGTGGTGTGATTTTGGTTTATGTGATTTTTACTTCTTTGTGAAAAGAATTTTTAAAATACCAATTCACCCCCCCTCTTGGTTAGCTTGGGCAAGTTCTATAAGAGCTTAACATCCCTAACAAACTTTCACACACGAGCAGCAACATTCTGAGGACATGGCTCGCTATGAGCAGCACCGCACAGAGGACTTAGCCCATTTTGACAACTACATTACTCACCACTAGCAATAGCTTGACCAGGACATAGCCTGGTTCAATGCTCAATTTACTACGCTAGCTAGCTACTTTCAGCAGGCTCTACCACCTCCACCTCCATCTGATGATCAGGATCCGTCATTTTTTTAGTTTTAGTTTTCTGTTTTCTGTGGATTATTTCCTTTTTCTGTATTGTTGCTTTTATTTCCTCCTCCTTTTTGAGATGTCAAAAGGGGGAGTAGTGTGTTTGTACTTGCTCTTGTTTATTATGTTTGTACTTGTTCTAGTAAAAACTTGTTTAGTTAGAATTAATTTTTGATATTTTTGCCATCATCAAAAAGGAGGAGATTATTAGAAACTTGTTTTTAGATTATCATTTTGATGATAGCAAACAAATCTTATTTCATTATGACTGTCTTTTTTCTACTGATGTTTTAGGACTCAAAGATCAGACGAAAATTGGAATCAGCTCAAGATTGGGTAAATTAGGGTTGAGTCAGTCTGTAATTTTATTTTTTTTTTCCTTCTTGAATCGATTGTAATCTTTGGTGTGACTGATGCAAAGTAACCCTACACACACACACTTGAGAAACTTAGAATTTCTATTTTTACTCAAATCGGCCAGGATGATATATATCATCCTGGACGATCGAACTTAATACAAAAAATCTAATCAAGGGTTCTTAATTAAGGCAGCCATCATTAGCCAATCGGACTGGATGATAGGCTCAAAATAGAAAGAAATTGCCGCCATAAACAATTAAGGTATTCTGTATTTTTGGTAATCGGCCAGGATGATCTTGGATCGGCCTGGACGATATTCACAATTATGCCTTAATTGATCAGACAATCAAGGTAGTAATTAAGGATGATTGTGTTGCAAATCTATTTTTCATGTCTTATGTTTTGATGATTGACAAACACTGCTTTTCTTGGACAGCTTGTTGCTTCTAACTTTTCAGGAATCGAAGATCGGACAATCAAAAAGGAGCCAAGTTCAGGAATGCGTAGGTTTAGGGTTGAGTCAGTCTGTACTTTTGTTTTTTACCTTTTGAGTCCACTTGTAATAGTCAAAGAGACTGATGCTTTGTAACCCTTCACACACACACTTGAGAGACTTAGAATTTCTGTTTTTTCTCATATCGGCCAGGACGATTTCTTTGATCGGCCTGGACGATCAGCTTAAAACAGAAAGTCTAATTAAGGATTCTTAATTAAGGCAGCCGACGTTAACAGATCGTCCTGGACGATACGTGTATCGGCCAGGACGATAAGCTCAAAACAGAAAGAAGTAGCCGCCATAGACAAGTATGGTATACTGTATCTTTAAATTATCAGCCAGGACGATCCTCGGATCGGCCTGGACGATATTCACAAATTATGCCATAATTGTTCAGGAAATCAAGGAAGTAATTAAGGATGATTGATACGATCATATCGTCCTGGACGATTGCACGATCAGCCAGGCCGATCTAGTCAAAAACCTTAAGTTACTTCAGGACGATCAATATCGGCCAGCCCGTATTCAGGGCTATTGTCAGGACGATTTTCCTCTGATTTGAACTGATCGGCCAAGACGATCGTGAGATCGGCCTGGACGATCAAGCTATTTTTCAATCGTCTAGTTTTGCATCCAGGGCTATGCTCTGGCCGATCTTCATTGATTTGTACTGATCGGCCAGGCCGATGTCCATATCGGCCTAGACGATATTATCGGCAACTTGCAATTAATGAGCTCTTTTGGAGCTCTTCTATTTAAGAGCTCTTGTTCAACGTTTTCAAAAACCTTTGGCTGCTGCCTTGACTTGAGAAGACCTTGAGGAGAGAAAGAGAGAGAGAGGAGAGAGAGAGGATCTTGTGAGGGGGAGCTTGTGAGGGGTTTCACAAGGGTTGCTTCAAGGATCTCTCTGCGTCGTCTTCGTCTAGATTTTCTCGTCCGTGGAAGGGTCGGTAGAGGTAAGGAGTTTTGCTTTTGGTATTGGTTCTCTGCCAGCTTCAGGAGGAAGCAAAAGGAGATAGGTTCTCTGCCTTGCAGGGGTGGCAAAAAGGAGGTTCTTGTGAGGGTTTCTCCACCTAGCCGTGGGGGCTAAAGGAGAGTCATTTTTTTTTTAGTGCAATACTTGGAGGGTGCCTCCAAGGAGTGGACGTAGGTCGAGTCGACCGAACCACTATAAATTTCTGTGTTCTTTTTCTTGCTTCTGCACTTTTAAATTCCGCATTATTTTGTGGTGTGATTTGGTTTATGTGATTTTATTTCTTTGTTTAAAAAGAAGTTTTTAAAATACCAATTCACCCCCCCTCTTGGTTAGTTTGGGACTAAGTTCATAGGGCTTAACATCCCCATCGAACTTTCAAGTGGTATCAGAGCTTGATTCGAAAATTAAAGTTTGAAAACTTTTTGAATTTGATCCATGTCTAACTTAGGGAATCGCAACACTACGGAAGGGTATTCTATTACCCGACCTCCTCTGTTCGATAACCTACCTTTTGATTTTTGGAAAACTCGCATGTCAACTTTTTTACAATCTACTGATTATCGCATGTGGATGCTTATTCAAGAAGGTTATTCTCCACCTTCTCGTGAAATTAACGGTTTTAAAACTGAAGTTGCTTTTACCGAATGGACTTTTGATGAGCGAGATTTAGCTCAATTAAATGCGAAATGTTTGAATTGTTTTTTCTGTGCTTTAAAATCTGAGGATTACATGCGTGTTTCAACTTGCAAAACTGGTAAAGAAATTTGGGATAAATTGTGCATTACTTATGAAGGCACTAATGAAGTTAAACAATCCCGTTTAAACATTCTCTTGCATGACTACGAACTTTTTCGTATGAAACCTCATGAATCGATTTCTGACATGTACACTAGGTTTACTCAGATTGCTACTTCATTGCATGCACTAGGAAAAGAACTTTCGAACTATGAAAAAGTTAACAAGGTTTTAAGATGCTTGCCTTCATCCTATGATGCAAAAATTACTGCAATCACTGAATCTAAAGATTTGAACACCTATTCTATTGATAACTTGCTTGGCTCACTCATTGCTTACGAGCAAGGGGTGAATAAAAGAAATCTTGATGCAGGTGAGAAGAAAAAGGAGAAAACAATTGCATTGAAGGCACACAAATCGGATTCTGAATCTTCCGAGTCTGAAAGCGATGGAGTTGCCTTCATCACAAGGCAATTCAAAAGCTTTCTAAGGAAGAAACAAAAGCATCATCAAAGTTGGAGAAAAGGTAAGGATCATAAACATATTAAAGGATCTTCTGATGTTGTTTGTTTTGAATGCAGGAAACCTGGACATGTAAGAGTCGATTGTCCTACACTTCAAGATCATTCAAGCAAAGAAAAGGAAAAAGGTGAGGAGAAAGCTAAGTCTAGGAAGGAGAATAAGAAAATCCAAAGAGGCTTCTGGGCAGAATCTGGTACTGATTCCTCTGAGACTGAACCAGAGGAAGAGACTACAAACTTGTGTTTCATGGGAGAAAATCAAAGTGATGAGGAAGAGGTATGTAAACCAACCTATGATGAATTGTTTGAAATCTGTGAAAAAATCCATACATCATACAAAAAACTTAAGAAAACTTATGCTAGCCTAAAATTAGAACATTCAAATCTACAAAAAGAGCATGAAGTTATTCTCAAAGATCATGCAACGATTGATTCAAATCACATGGCTCTCCTTGATGAATTTGATGAATTAAACAAGAAGCATTTGGAATTAGTTGATAAAAGCAATGCATTAAAAGCTTCACACACCTCACTTAATGATGATCTTAAGAAATCTAAAGAGATTGAGAAAAATTTGAGGATTGAGAATGATGCATTAAAAAGAACTAACTTGAGAATTCAAAATGATTTGGAAACATGTAAGAAAGCTAGGATGACACCAACTTTTAATCAAAGGCCAGAACCTAGGAAGAGGCATTTTTACCCAAACCATTTAAGAAAACCTTTTCCTGGAGTTCAATGTTTTTCTTGTGGCATGTTAGGACACATCTCACAAACTTGCACAGTTCACCGCAGTACACATTGGGTATGGAGACCTAAGATGCATTATTCAAAGCATACCACATCTACATTGCACTCTACATTTCCTAAGAAGGAGCCAAAATCTGTTTGGGTTCCTAAAACTGACTGTTGTTGAGTTTTGCAGGAGTGCTATCACCAAAGACCTCGTGGGAGCATAAGATAACTGAACATAAGGAGGCTTGCAGCTCAATTGCTTAAATCCGTTGCTTTATCACTTGCTTGAAATCTTTAGTTTTTGTATGTCTTTTATTTTTTTAGTTTTTGTGTTCACTTTTTGTTGTCTTTAGTTTGCTTTTTTTTTTTTTTTTTTTGCTTTTTCACTTTGGTCTTTTTTTTTGGGCTTCCATATGATGAAACTTCTCAAGCTTTTAAATATTGGAGTTTTTGGAGATAGGGTTTAGCTTTTTAAAATTGGAGTAAACTGTTGATGTTTTTCCCTTCTTCTGACTTTGTTTAGTGGCATGATTTTCTTCTATAAAACAAAAGTCTAAACTCAGTTTAACCAATGGATTTTTAAGATCTCTTTCTAAATCTTGTTACATTAAAACATCTTATGCATAATAGTCAAAATTCTTTGATATCATTCAAGCTTTTGAAATCTTACCATTGCAGTTATCACGTAATTTTGATTTTTGTGTTGTGGATTGTTCTTCCCTATGTTAGAGAGAGAGCTCCTATTCTCTAATATTTGGAGGATATACTCACAACTAAGTATTTCTTTTAAAGGGTATATTAAAGATTTTTTAGCTTGCAAAAGTTAAAAAGGAAAGAGGCCAATGAAGCCAAATTAAAAAGAAAGCTATATACACAAAAGTGTATCAAAAATCAAAAGATGCTCAAAGAGCCAATAAAAGTGACAAGAGGCATAAAATTAGCCCACTAAATGCAAGCTATGATCTCTTTGGTAAAACTCTTAAAACTTAGAAAACTCATTGATTATGTGATACGTTCAAAGATTTGATTTCAATTTCCATGATTGAGAAAAATTATTTTGGTTTATTGTTTATGAGATTTTTTATTGTTAACAAGTCTTGATTGGATCTTCTTATCCTCCTTTGTTATTCCGAGTTAGGACTCTGTTGTTTTTAAGAGAATTTTTGTACCCTGAAGGATGTCCGATCTAGGGTAAATGGAATAAGTTTTTCTACCTTCTTCTAATTAGATTTTGTTAAACCTCTTGATCTCCTAAAACTTTAAAAGTTTAAATTCATGAAAAGAATTCTCATATGATACCTCCATAAAACAAAAAAAACAGAAAAAATAATATCCAAAAATATTCGGTGTTTGTTTTATTTTATTTTATTTTTTTTAGACTTTGACTATTTTTTTTTTATTATTTTCATTGTGTTATTTTTGTGTCTTTGACTGTCTTTTCTTTTGTTTTATTTTTGAGGGTCTTGATCATCATCATTCTTTTCTTGATTTCAAATTCAAGTCACATCGATCTGGCCGATATTTATATCGTCCTGGCCGATATGACAAATTCTTTCCAAAATCCATCTGCTGACCTTTTTTCTGTGCTTACTGAAATTCATCGTCCTGGACGATACATTATCGTCCTGGACGATTTGATCAAACTCATGGTGATAGTCCTGGCTGATAGTATATTTGTCTGGCCGATGCATTCTATGTGCATCGTCCTGGCTGATACACTGGACCGTCCCGGACGATCCACGTGTTAGTACGTTTTGATCTTTAAATTCAGCCCCAGACGATCCATTATTGGACCATCGGCCGGGCCGATCCACTGTTCGTCCTGGACGATACACGTGGCAAGCATTTAAAACGTTTTAACTTCGGCCGGTACGATCAATTATTGTGCATCGTCCTGGACGATCCACCTAATCGGCCCGGACGATCTGCTTTTTCAACGGTCATCCGGACTGACTCCTCGGGCCGATAGCCTGTGTCTAATCGGCCTGGCCGATATCTGATCGGCCCGGACGATTGGACTGCCTTTTTGACCAATCGGCCTGTACGTAATTATTGACACATATCGGCCTGGACGATTTCGCGATCGGCCAGGACGATATGGCCGTTTTCTTTAAATTCAGGCCGATCCAGCCATGATTTTTCACTCTTCATCCTTTCTCCTTTGTGTTTTTGCTTAAGTTCTCTCAAATTGCTGGTGGGAAGCGCGTCCGTCAGACCTCTGGAAGTTCCTCGAGGGCAAGGGTTGACCCTCATTTCCGGGAAGCAGAAGATGAAGCCGCATATCATCGCTATAAAGAATGTGGAATTACTGTTTCCAGAATTATCAATCTGGTCCACATCTCTTACCCGGTAATGGATCTCTTCGCTCACACTTCCCTTTGCTTCATTCTGTCTCTTGTTTTCCCTTTCAATTCTGAGTTCCTTCTAGAATTTTTTGCAAACCTTCGCATCAACTCCACCTTCACAGCCCTGTCCTCCTATGTGAATCAACGCCCTGTCGAAATCACATATTAGGACTGTGTTGATCTTTTACAGCTATCCACCACCGGAGATAAGCTGCACTTAATTGCCCCTGACCCTGATTTTGACTGGTCCACGGCAAATCACTTTCTTCGCCAGACCAATGTCCGTTACCATGTTGGAGAGACTAGCTCTTTAGTCAGAGATGCTAGGACAATCCAACATGTCCTTCGCACCTCCGTCATTCCAAAAGCCGGTGACCGAGTCCACAATACCCCTCTACTTTCCCTCACTACCTTCTACATCATGGCTCATAGGGAATTCAACACTGCGGACCTATTTTTTCGTTACATTGATCACCTAACAACAATTCGCGATCCAGGCCACAGAAGAAAGCCAAATCTAGCCTTAGGACACATCATAGCCTATGTTCTTGAAACTAAATACCAACTTCAATATCCTATTCCACCAAACCTCCCAACTCCCTTCTACTCAAACAATTCCTTCAACACCCTTCACAGTACTCGTCTCCACCCTGAGGAACCTCAGAGGGCTCGAGAGGAGGAGGCTCCCGCTCCAGCTCCCTTTCCTGACCCTGTCCCTCTCCACCAACACTCACCGATTGATCAGTTGATTGAGAGATTTGATCGTTGGGAGACCCGGTTTGATGCATATGTTGCTGCCCAGGAGCAGCAACACTCTGAGGACATTGCCTGCTACGAGCATCACCGCGCTGAGGATTTAGCTCGATTTGACAGTTTTCTTACTCACCAGCAGCAGCAGTATGACCAGGACATCGCCTGGTTCAATGCTCAGTTTACCACCCTTGCCAGTTACTTTCAGCAGCCACCTCCACCTCCTCCATCTGATGATCAGGATCCCTCGTTCTTTTAGTTTGTGCTTTGAGTTATTGTTTCTTGTCTTTTTGTAGTTAGTCTTTCGTGATTTTTTTTTGCTGTTTCTGGACTCTCTTTTTGTGATGACAAAAAGGGGAAGTAGGATAGGGTGTGGTAGGAAAAAGTTGATATTGTAACTTTGTTTTTCTAATGAATCTTTTTTGTCCTACTTGTGTTTTGCCATCATCAAAAAGGAGGAGATTGTTGCAAATCTATTTTTCATGTCTTATATTTTGATGATTGACAAACACTGCTTTTCTTGGACAGCTTGTTGCTTCTAACTTTTCAGGAATCGAAGATCGGACAATCAAAAAGGAGCCAAGTTCAGGAATGCGTAGGTTTAGGGTTGAGTCAGTCTATACTTTTGTTTTTTACCTTTTGAGTCCACTTGTAATAGTCAAAGAGACTGATGCTTTGTAACCCTTCACAAACACACTTGAGAGACTTAGAATTTCAGTTTTTTCTCATATCGGCCAGGACGATTTCTTTGATCGGCCTGGACGATCAGCTTAAAACATAAAGTCTAATTAAGGATTCTTAATTAAGGCAGCCGACGTTAACAGATCGTCCTGGATGATACGTGTATCGGCCAGGACGATAAGCTCAAAATAGAAAGAAGTAGCCGCCATAGACAAGTATGGTATACTGTATCTTTAAATTATCAGCCAGGACGATCCTCGGATCGGCCTGGACGATATTCACAAATTATGCCATAATTGTTCAGGAAATCAAGGAAGTAATTAAGGATGATTGATACGATCATATCGTCCTGGACGATCGCACGATCGGCCAGGCCAATCTAGTCAAAAACCTTAAGTTACTTCAGGACGATCAATATCGGCCAGCCCGTATTCAGGGCTATTGTCAGGACGATTTTCCTCTAATTTGAACTGATCGGCCAGGACGATCGTGAGATCGGCCTGGACAATCAAGCTATTTTTCAATCGTCCAGTTTTGCATCCAGGGCTATGCTCTGGCCGATCTTCATTGATTTGTACTGATCGGCCAGGCCGATGTCCATATCGGCCTGGAAGATATTGTCGGCAACTTGCAATTAATGAGCTCTTTTGGAGCTCTTCTATTTAAGAGCTCTTGTTCAACGTTTTCAAAAACCTTTGGCTGCTGCCTTGACCTGAGAAGACCTTGAGGAGAGAAAGAGAGAGAGAGGAGAGAGAGAGGATCTTGTGAGGGGGAGCTTGTGAGGGGTTTCACAAGGGTTGCTTCAAGGATCTCTCTGCGTCGTCTTCGTCTAGAGTTTCTCGTCCGTGGAAGGGTCGGTAGAGGTAAGGAGTTTTGCTTTTGGTATTGGTTCTTTGCCAGCTTCAGGAGGAAGCAAAAGGAGATAGGTTCTCTGCCTTGCAGGGGTGGAAAAAAGGAGGTTCTTGTGAGGGTTTCTCCACCTAGCCGTGGGGGCTAAAGGAGAGTCACTTTTTTTTGTAGTGCAATACTTGGAGGGTGCCTCCAAGGAGTGGATGTAGGTCGAGTCGACCGAACCACTATAAATTTCTGTGTTCTTTTTCTTGCTTCCGCACTTTTAAATTCCGCATTATTTTGTGGTGTGATTTGGTTTATGTGATTTTATTTTTTTGTTTAAAAAGAAGTTTTTAAAATACCAATTCACCCCCCCCCCCCCTCTTGGTTAGTTTGGGACTAAGTTCATAGGGCTTAACATCACCATCAAACTTTCAGATTGATACGATCACATCGTCCTAGACTATATCAGGAACGGCCTGGACGATCTAGTAAAAAAACCTTAGTTACTCCTGGACGATCTGGATTAGATAGCTTGAATTCAGAGCGATGCTCTGGACGATTTTCCTCTAATTTGAATTGATCGGCCGGGATGATCGTGAGATCATTCTGGACGATCAAGACAATTTTTCAATCGTCCAGTTTGCATTCAGGGCGAAGCTCTGTCCGATCTTCTGAGATTTGTATTGATCGGCTAAGACGATTTCCATATCGTCCTGGACGATATAGTCGGCAACTTGCAATTAATGAGCTCCTTTAAAGCTCTTCTATTTAAGAGCTCTTGTTTAATGTTTTTGAACATCCTTGGCTGTTGACTTGACCTGAGAAAACCAAAAGGAGAAAGAGAGAGGGTGTGAGAGAGAGAGAGGATCTTGTGAGGGGGTGTTTGTGAGGGGATTCACAAGGCTTGCTCCAAGCATTATTCCACTTCTTCTTCCCTAGAGTCTCTTATCCTTGGAAGTGTTGGGAGAGGTATGTTCCAGCAAGTGATCGAGGTTCTCTGCCTGCTTCAGGAGGAAGCAAAAGGAGGAAGGTTCTCTGCCTTGCCAAGTGTGGAAAAAAGAGGTGTTTGTAAAGGCTTCTCCACCTAGCTGTGGGGGCTAAAGGAGAGTCACGATTATAGTGCAATACTCGGAGGGCATCTCCGGGGAGTGGACATAGGTCAAGTTGACCGAACCACTATAAACCCTTATGTTCTTGTTTTTTTTACTGCTTCCGCATTTGTTTTCTTCCGCACTTATTTTTGTGGTGATTTGGTTTTCATTCGTGCTTTGCTTAAAGAAATTTTTTAAAAACCAATTCACCCCCCCCCCCCCCCTCTTGGTTAGCCTTTGGGCCAGTTCTATAGGGCTTAACATCCCTAACGAACTTTCAAACATAATTCCTTCAGATTATACTGTATGATTTGACCACCTTTTTCCCAACCATTCATCCAAGCAAAATAAGTGCCTGATCATACTGTACGATACTCGATCATACTATATGAATAGTCAAAAATCCTATAAATGGGAAGGGAAACTAAATCATTTCACCCTACCTCTCCTTACTACACTCATTCTCACTTATTTCTACTCAATGGCGAGCTCAGGCAAACAAGGTTGAATCATCCTAGGAAGCACCTCTTCCTCTCATTGCCATGATGATTGTTTTTTGTCTGCTAAGGATGAGGAAGCATAACATAAGTTCAAGGCATGACAGCTAACCCCTTCTCATATGCTAAACCAAACAGCTCTTAACTTTGAGCTGATGAGCCTCTTTGCTTCTACTACCTTCTAATTCCTTCTCACCTTGGCTTTTCCATTCAATTTTGAGCTCATGTATAAGTTCTTTACAAACTTAAGGATAAATATAGAGAACCTGACCCTCACTTTCTTTGTTTGCAGTTAAAATACAGAAATCACCAAAGAAGACCTCGCTTAATATATCAAGCTTTTGACTGAATGACCTCGAGCCCACTCTTTCATAAAAAATGAATTTGGCTAGAGTTTCATCAATCTGGTTCTTAGAAATGTTGCTTTTAACTAAGACCAACCTCTTATCAAGTCTTTAACCTAAATACCCATATCATCCAACATGTTCTTAGGAGATCCATAATACCCAAAGCTTGAGATAGGATACGTATGACCCTAATCTTGTCTGTTGTCACCTACCTAATTATGTCTAATATAAGATTTGATGAAGCTAATTTAATTATTGACTATATCTGAAACATGAACCAAATTCACCTTCTTGCACCTGTAGAAAACTCAATTTATCCCTCGTCCATCTTGTAGGATACATTCTTCACCATAAATACCAGTTAACATATCCTGGAGAACCTGACAATGTTCCTTTTTTTTATACAAATGACTCCTTTTGTATCTTATTTCATCATGGCCAAGCGCATGATGAGCCTTATTTAAATGAAGAAGGGGAGGCTGCTCTAGAAGGAGAGTCTGCTCCACCAAAAAAATTGCTTCATAAATAGGACCTGACCCTTCTTATCTTCATGATGCCATCATTCAACGACTGGACCAACTAGAAACCTAATTTGACTCTCATATCTAGGAATAACACCAACAGCATGAGGAGGACATTATTTCAATTGATCAATAATTTATGTCCATCCATCACTTTTTTCAGTCACTTCTACCAACAAGTGATCAGGATCCTCCTTTTTGACAGAGTCATTATTTGATATATTTTAAATATTTTTTTACTCCTCTTTTTGGTGATGTCAAAAGGGTGAAAACTTTGTATACCTTAGTTAGTATGTTTTTCTATTGCATATCATGTTTTATGTCCTAGTTTCTAACTTAATATGAAATGCATGCTATTTTTTTTGTTCATGTTTCTATTCATATTTTTATTTATGTTTATTTTTAAAAAATAATTATTGTATTATCTTGCCTATCGATAATATTATTTCATATTTTAAAAAAAGGGGAGATTGTTGTAGTCCATGAACCCTAGCCTGAGATGTTGATGATGAAAAATAATGACAATTGAATTATCTTATTATTAATTGAATATATTGAATGTTATTCTTGTCTATGAGTACTAATATTTAGGGAGATCACATACTGCTCAAGACAATAAAGACTCGAGACTAGGTATAATAAGATGTGAAGGAGTTTGTAACTTTGTATTTTTATTTTTTATTTTCTTTTTGTCTCTTCAGTCTGGCCACAAAATGTGTATGCAAGCTAAGTAACCATGCGCACACATAGGGGAAGAGTTTTTTTTTAAGGGAAAAAAAATATTTTTTGTGAAGATCGTACTATAGGATTTTAAATCATACTTTATGAAAACAGTATGGCTCAAATGTCTATATTATGTGAACTAATCGTACTATACAATTATGATCATACTGTACAATTCATTTTTAATTCAAAACCCTAGCCGCCAGATTATTTTAAGCAAGTTTTTAAATTGTTAAATTTTGAACTATTCGTACTGTACGATCCCATCATACTGTACAAATATTTGAATACTTGCTAAAATTAACACCCATGATTAGTCTATTAAATAAAGGTCTAATTAATGATTATTGATGATACTGTATGACATGGTTCGTACTATATAATGAACCACAATTATTTTTGATTATTCTGAAGATTGTACCGGACGATCCCTTGATTTTTGAACTAACTGTATCAGATGATGTATACATCATACCTGACAACCTGAAGATTTTAACTGATCATACTATATGAGTTGGATCATACCAAATGATGAATAGTAATGAATTTTAGTTTTCCCAGGATTTGTCTTGTATGAATAGAAGAAGTTTACCACATCATACTTGATGATATTTGTATTATATTGTACGATAAAGTTCAGAATAGTTTCTTGTTCATACTCCTTCATACCAGAATGAATGTTATTTTGAATTGACGTACTATATAATCTATGATCATATTGTACTAATAGAAACGGCTAAACTAAAAAACTTAGGTTTCTTGGAGCCTGATATTTAAGTAATGCTTTTATTTTTTAAATGAAGAGAGAGGAACATGATAAAGGAAGGGAACACTTAAGAGGGAGCTTCTTAAAGGGATTTAGGGCTTGTGTGAGGAAGGAGAAGAAGAGTTTGTGAGGGAGAAGGAGTGTGAGGGGATTAGTTGCTCCAAGCCTACTGCACGCTTGCTCCTCCTATGGCCAGAGTAAATCTTATGATATCTCTCTAGGGGAGAGCCTTCAAGGTCAACATCCTCAAAGGTCCTCTGCCTTCTCCAGGAGGGAGAAAAATAAGAAGGTTCGCTTCCATCACCGAGAGGGTGACATACTGCTTTGTACTCTGCCACACTTGGGATGGTGAAAGTGAGGTTATGTAAAGGCTTCTTAGGTTTGCTGTGGGGGAAGGAGAATTACTTTTGAGTAGTAAAATTCTCAAAGTGGATGACTCCGAGCAGTGGACGTAGGTCAAGTGACCAAACCACCATTAATCTTCTGGTGTGCTTTTTCCATTTATCTCACTTTATTTTTATTTTGCATCTTATAATTGCTATTGTTGCAAATCTGAGATTATAGATTAGACTTTTAATGATAGCAAACATTCATGTTTCCCTACGACTGGTTTTCCTACTAACTTTTCAGGATCACAAGATCGAATACAGCTAAAGCCAGCTCAAGATCGAGTAGATTTAGGTTGACTCAAGTATGTATTTTTTTCTTTCTTTAGTCAATTGTAAAAGTGGTTCCTAATGCTAAGTAACATCGCGCACACACACTTTAGGGGTTTTCTGAATTTTTCTATTTTGAGTACATTGGCCTGGATAATTTTCCTTTCGGCGAGGATGATTCAACTAAAAATAAAAACCTTAATTAAGGCTCCTGGTTAAGAAGCCATCATTAAGCAAATCATCCAGTATCATACGTGTATCAGCCAGGATGTTAGGCTCAAAATCAGAAAGAATCATCCACCATGATCAATTTAAGTATTCTTTATTTTAAATTATCATTCCGGACGATCTCCATATCGGCTGGACGATATAGCACAATTATACCTAAATTAATCTGGCAATTATAGAAAGTAATTAAGGATGATTGATACGATCACATCGGTCAGGACGATCTGAGAATCAGCTGGGATGATGTCCTGGATGATTGACATCAGGCAGACTCTATTCAGGGCGACGTTCAGGACGATTGTATTAGGATTTGAACTAATCGGCCAGGACGATATGGTATCGGCTTGGATGATGTAATCAATTTTCTTCTGATCATCCATAATCATCCCAACTAATTGAGCTTATTTTGTACATATCGGCCAAGACGATATTTATATCGGCCTGGACGATAAAGTCGGTTATTGAAAATTTACTTAAAGAACCCAAATTTTCTCATGCAATAAGACCTTGAGTGCTGCTATCTTGACCTGAGAGAGCCTTAGGAGAGGGAAAGATAGTGAGAGAGAGAGAGAGAGAGATAGAGAGAGAGAGAGAGAGAGAGAGAGAGAGAGAGAGAGAGAGAGAACTTGTGAGGGGGAGTTTGTGAGAGGGTGCCTTTGGGTTGCTGCAAGCAAGGTTCAAAGTCGTCATCTTCATTCTTCATCATTTGTTCTTGGGAGGTTCTTGGGAGGTCTACTTCAGCAAAGGTCTGGGTTCTCTTCCCGCTTCAGAAGGAAGCAAAAGTAGTCGGTTCTCTGCCGCACCGGGGTTGATAAAAAGGAGTCTGTTGTAAAGGCTTCTCTGCCTAGCTGTGGGAGCTAAAGGAGAGACACTTAATTAGTGCAATACTTAGAGGGTGCCTCTGAGGAGTGGATGTAGGTCCGTTGGTTAAGGATTGACCAAACCACTATAAATCCGGTGTGATCTTTCTTTGTTTTGCTTCCGCATTTATTTATTTTTGCACTTTGATTTCTATTTTATGCTTTGCTAAAAGAAAACTTTTAAAATACCAATTCACCCTCCTCTTGGTTTGCCTCAGGCTAGTTCTTAAGGGCTTAACATCTATAACAAACTTTCAAGTGGTATCAGAGCGAAATTCATAAAAACTAAGTTAGAAAACTTTTTTAATGTTGATCCATGGCTAAAAATGGAAATCGTAATATTGTGGAAGGGTATTCTATTACCCGACCACCTTTGTTTGATAATATCCCCTTTTGATTTTTGAAAAACTCGCATGTCTATGTTTTTACAATCAATTGATTAACGCATGTGGATGCTGGTTAAGGATGGTTATACACCTCCAACTGGAAAATTGAATGGCATTACTGTTCCACTTCCTTTTACTGAATGGACTCTAGATGATAGAGATTTAGCACAATTAAATGCAAAATATTTGAACTATTTTTTTTTTGTGCATTGAAATCAGAAGATTACATGCGTGTTTCTACTTGCACTACTGGTAAAAAAATTTGGGATAAATTGTGTATCACCTATGAAGGTACTAAAGAAGTCAAACAATTTCGTTTGAATATTCTCTTGCATGATTACAAACTTTTTTGTATGAAATCTTCTGAATCAATTTCTGAAATGTATACAAGTTTTATTCAGATTGTTACTTCATTGCATGTATTAGGAAGAGAACTTTCTAACTATGAAAAAGTAAACAAAATTTTAAGATGTTTGCCTTCCTCTTTTGATGCAAAAATTACTGCAATATCTGAATCTAAAAATTTAAATACATATTCGATCGATAACTTACTTGGTTCACTCATTGCTTATGAGCAAGGGGTGAACCAAAGAAATCTTGATGCAGGTGAAAGGAAGAAGGAGAAAACAGTGGCACTTAAGGTGAATGATTTGGACACTAACTCTTCTGGGTCTGAAAGCGATGATATTGCTTTAATCACGAGGCAGTTTAAGAGCTTTCTAAGGAAGAAGCATAAGAATCATCAAAAGTGGAATAATGGTAAGGGAAGCAAAAATTTAAATAATTCTAATGAAACAATTTACTTTAAATGCAGGAAGCTTGGGCACGTTAAAGCTGATTGTCTTACGCTAAAGGCACACCTACATAAGGAGAAGGGTGAGGAGAAACCAAACTTCAAAAAGGACAAGAGAAAGAAGAAATTCCAAAAGGCATTATGGGTGGATTCTGCATCAGATTCGTTTGAAACTGAATCTGAGGAGGAGACAACAAACTTGTGCTTAATGGCGGACAATAATCTTGGTCAAAGTGACCAAGAAGAAGTATGTGAACTAACCTATGAGGAACTCCTTGAAGTTTTTGAAAAAATACATGCATCATATAATAAACTTAAGAAAACTCATGCTAGCCTAAAATTGGAATTTTTTAATTTACAAAAAGAGCATAAAAATCTTCTCAAAGACCATTCAACAATTGATTCAAATCACATGGCTTTACTTGATGAGTTTGATGCATTAAACAAAAAACATGCTGAGTTATTCGATTCTCATGATTCTTTAAAACTGTCCCATTCTGAGATAGAAAAGGAACATAAAAAATTAGAAATTTTAAAAACCTTTGAAAATAAAAAATCTTCATGTCATGTATCGCATAAAAAAGCATCACCATAAGAGTAGATTAGTGCATCCATTTCCTAGAGTTAAATGTTTTTCATGTGGCATGCTAAGACACATAGCACACACTTGCACCGTTCACTATAGCTCTTATTGGGTTTGGAGACCCAAGTTACATGATCCACAACATGCATTGCATTCTACTTTTCATAAGAAGGAACACAAATATGTTTGGTTCCTAAATCTGACATTTGATAATTTTACAGGCAAGCTCTCACAAAAGGCCTCATGAGAGCATATGGCACCTGGATAGCAGATGCTCTCGATATATGACTGGTGATGCCAGTCAATTCATAGTGCTTGAGACCAGGATAGGAGGCAAGGTGACTCTTGGAGACAACACCACCAAGAAGGTGGTAGGAGCTTGTATAATTGGTAATTCCAAGAATCTTCTAATTGAAATGTTTTACTTGTAGATGGAATGAAACACAACTTGCTCAACATCAGTCAGCTTTGCGACAAGGGCTTCATAGAATTTTATTGGCAAATTCATGCATTATGAGCTTAAATAATAACACTGTTTTGTAGAGAAAGCGGATCAACAATGTTTACATACTTGATTTAAATAATATTAATTGTGTTGCTTCATTTTGCTTAAAAACTACTATTGATGATTTATGATTGTGGCATAGGAGATTATGTCATGCTAGTATGAAAACCCTTAGGAAAGTGACCCGTAAAGACCTAGTTAGAGGTGTCCCCAAGCTTAAGTTTTCAAAAGACAACCTATGTGATGCCTGCCAATTAGGAAAGAAAATCCACTCCACTTTTCACTCTATTAAGAACATAAGCACCTCTAGACCTTTAGAAGTCCTTCACATGGATTTGTTTGGACCAATTAGCACTGCCAGTTTGGGAGGGAAAGTCTATATTTTTTTTATTGTCGATGACTACTCGAGGTTTACTTGGATTAGATTTCTGTCACACAAAAATGAGTCATTTGATGAGTTTAGAGCCTTCTTCACTTGGATTTAGAAAAAGCTAGGTTGTGAGATCTTGACCATTCATAGTGACCATGGGGGAGAGTTTGAAAATGAGAGATTATGAGATTTTTATGAGGACGAGAGGATTAGCCACAACTTCTCAGCTCTTAGGACCCCTCAGCAGAATGAGGTAGCTGAAAGGAAGAACCGGACCATAGTGAAATCCATTAGAGTCAAGCTTGCTGAGTATTCACTTCCAAAATACTTTTGGGCTGAAGCGGTTAAAACAGTTTGTTATGTATTGAATAGGGTAAATGTTAGAGCCAAATTAGCTAAGACACCCTATGAGATCCTTAAGGATAGGACAACCAATCTTTCCCACCTTCATGTCTTTGGTTGTAAGATTTTCATTCACAATAATGGGAAGTCTCACTTAGGAAAATTTAACCCAAAATCTGATGAAGGAGTATTTTTAGGATATTCTAGTGTTGGGAAGTCTTTTAGGGTGTTTAATAAGAGGACTTTTGTGGTGGAAGAGACTACATATGTAGTGTTTGATGAGTCTGATCCTAGAAAGCCTAGAGTTGAGGATGATGATGATGGAGAGATTGCCACTGGATTAGAAAACTTGAAGAAGGGGGTAGAGCACCATAACATTAAAGGAGTAGGAAAGGTTACCCAAGGAGTAGAAAATGTATATCTAGAGGAAAGGTTGAACCTTCACACACTTTGCCTAGAGATTGGAGATACTCTTCGAGTCACCCTAAAGATCTGATTTTTGGAGACCATTCTAATGGAGTTAGGACTAGACATGGACTTAGGAAGGAAGTGAACCACTCTTCCATTATCTCAATGGCTGAACCCACCAACATAAACCAAGTGGAGTTGGATCTTAGCCATGCAAGAGGAGTTGAACCAGTTTGTTAGAAATGATGTTTGGGAGATTGTAGAAAGACCTAAGGGTCAAAGTGTAGTTGAAACCAAGTGGGTCTTTAAGAATAAAGTAAATGATTCTGGAGTGGTGGTTAGGAATAAGGTAAGATTAGTGGCTAAAGGGTATAACCAAATAGAAGTGATAGATTTTGAGGAGACTTTTGCCCATGTAGCTAGATTGGAAGCCATTAGAGTGCTATTAGTCTTTTCCTGTTATAAGGGATTTAAGCTTTTCCAAATGGATGTTAAGAGTGCCTTTTTAAATGGGAAAATAAAAGAGGATATGTTTGTAGAACAACCCCTAGATTTTGAGAGTTTCCAAATCATGTTTTCAAATTAAAAAAGGCCTTATATGGATTAAAGCAGGAACCTAGAGCTTGGTATGAGAGGCTTAGTACATTCTTATTATAAAGGGAGTTTTATAAGGGGAGTGTAGACACCACCCTTTTCCTAAGGAAAGTAGGAGATGATTTACTCATTGTTAAGATCTATATCGATGATATAATTTTTGGATCTTATGAGAAAAGGCTATGTGATGATTTTTCTAAAATAATGAGTAAGGAATTTGAGATGAGTGTGATAGAAGAATTGTCCTACTTTTTGGGGTTTAGCATTACACAATTAAATGATGGAACTTTTTTGAGCCAAATAAAGTACATAAAGGATATCTTGAAGAAATATGGAATGGATAAAGCAAAGCCAATTAATACTCCCATGACCTTATGAACTCAATTAGACAAGTACCCAAATGGAAAATCAGTTGATCAGAAGAAGTACAGAGGGATGATTGGATCTTTACTTAACCTGACTGCTAGCCGACCTGATATAATGTTTAGCATTTATCTTTGTGCTAGATTTCAAGCTGACCCTAAGGAATCCCACCTGACTGCAGTTAAGAGAATTCTTAGATACCTTTTAGGGACCCAAAACTTAAGAATCTGGTACCCTAGGTACAACACTTCTTTTGAGATTATTGGATATTCAGATTCTGATTTTACAGAATGTAAAGTGGATAGAAAAAGCACTTCTGAAACTTATCAATTAGGACAGTCTTTAGTCTCCTGGTCTAGTAGAAAGGAAAACTCTGTTGCTCTTTCCACTACTGAAGCTGAGTACATTACTTTAGGAAGTTATGTGGCCCAAGTCCTTTAGCTAAAATAGCAAGTATTGGATTTAGGATTATTTGTAGGCATCATCTCTGTTCTTTATGACAACACTAGTGACATATGCATTTCTAAGAATCCTATCCAACATTCAAAGACTAAGAACATTGATATAAGGCATCACGTTTTTAGAGATCATGTGACTAAGGGAGATATTGAGTTACATCATATGGAGACTAAGAATCAACTGGTTGACATTTTTACTAAACCACTGGCCTTTGATACTTTCAGCACTTTAAGGACTAGACTGGGTGTGATTGACATTAATACATGAACTTGATTTCTACTGATTTTTTTCTGTTATTACTTTGCCGTTTTTTTTTTATTTTTTGTTGTTTATTTCTGGTTGTTTTTTATTTTGTTTTTTGTACTTTAGTTTTCCATATGCCATGCTTTGTTGTTCCTTTTTAAATCATCGCTGAATTAATATCTTATGCCTTATGTTTTATTTTGAAAATTTGGAGTTAATGTTTTACAACTCTTAAATCTGCTAAAGGGTAAAAACACCATTGATTGTGTCTCTCTCTAACCTATTTTGGTGGAAAAATTTTCTTTTCTAAACAAAAGTCTATCTCAAATTAACAATTAGACTTTGTAATTGATATGTTTTCTACCTTGCTACAATAATCTAGCTTATACCATAATAGTCAAAGTTTTTATGTTACTTTAAGATTTCTCGTTATCCTGTCAATGAATCTCTCACATGATTTTTGATTCTATTTTGTGAATTGTTCTTCCTTATATTAGAGAGTGAGTTTTTTTCTCTAATACATGGAAGATGTACTCACAACTAAGAATATTTAAGAGTTTTTGGAAAAGAATCTAGCTTGCAAAAATAATGTAAAAAAGTGGTCAAAGATGCAAAAAAAAAAGATGCGCAATGACGCCAAAATGAAAAAAAAAATAAATACAATCAAAAGATGCGTAAAGCGCGTCATTCAATGGACAAGAAGCATAAAATGAGCCCATCAAAAGGAAGCTATATTCCTTTCCTCCAACTCTTAAAACTTAGAAGATTTCATGTATCACTAGAGACTTTTAAAGACTTGATTTCTAATTTTGCGTATGTAACAAGCTACTTTGATATATTATTTTATAAGACATTTTTCTGAAACCAAGTCTTGATTAGATCTCTTTTTCTTATCCAAATATTTTTCTAAGTTACTCCTTTTGATTTCAAAAGAAGATTTTGCCCTAAAAGAAGTTCGAGCTTAGGGTTAACATGATTGGATATTTTACCGTTTATTTGGATTTTTGAAGTTTAACTCATTAACTTAAAACAATTTTAGAATCAATCACATGGAGACTTTATCATGTTCATGCCTTGATTAAAAAAAAATAAACTTTTTGACTTGTTTTATTGTTGTTATTTTTTTCTTTTATTTTTTCTTGTTATTTTTGGGCCTTCACTGATCATCTCCATCCCTCATTTGAGTTAAAAGTTTTTGTCACATCGTCCTAGACAATCAGCTCTCCGTGCTTCAAAAACTCTATCTACCGAATATTTTGACTTTTTTGCTCTAATCATCCTGGACGATATGATCGACCTTTGCTACAATCATCTTGATCGTCCTGGTTGAAAGTTCGATGGGGATGTTAAGCCCTATGAACTTAGTCCCAAACTAACCAAGAGGGGGGGGTGAATTGGTATTTTAAAAAACTTCGTTTTTAAACAAAGAAATAAAGTAACATAAAACCAAATCACACCACGAAAATAATGCGGAATTAAACGTGCGGAAGCAAGAAAAGAAACACAGAGATTTATAGTGGTTCGGTCGACTCGACCTACGTCCACTCCTTGGAGGCACCCTCCAAGTATTGCACTACACAAAAAGTGACTCTCCTTTAGCCCCCCACGGCTAGGTGGAGAAACCTTCACAAGAACCTCCTTTTTGCCACCCCGGCAAGGCAGAGAACCTATCTCCTTTTGCTTCCTCCTGAAGCCGGCAGAGAACCAGAACCAACGGCACAACTCCTTACCTCTACCGACCCTTCCACGGACGAGAAACTCTAGACGAAGACGACGCAGAGAGATCCTTGAAGCAACCCTTGTGAAACCCCTCACAAGCTCCCCCTCACAAGATCCTCTCTCTCTCTTCTCTCTCTCTTTCTCTCCTCAAGGTCTTCTCAGGTCAAGGCAGCAGCCAAAAAGGTCTTTTAAAAACGTTGAACAAGAGCTCTTTAAATAGAAGAGCTTCAAAAGAGCTCATTAATTGCAAGTTGCCGACTTTATCGTCCAGGCCGATCTGGACATCGGCCTGGCCGATCAGTACAAATCAATGAAGATCGGCCAGAGCATAGCCCTGGATGCCAGATTGGACGATTGAAAATTAGCTTGATCGTCCAGGCCGATCTTACGATCGTCCTGGCCGATCAGTTCAAATCAGACGAAAATCGTCCTGACAATAGCCCTGAATATGGGCTGGCCGATATTGATCGTCCTGAAGTAACTTAAGGTTTTGACTAGATCGGCCTGGCCGATCTTGCGATCGTCCAGGACGATATGATCGTATCAATCATCCTTAATTACTTCCTTGATTTCCTGAACAATTATGGCATAATCTGTTAATATCGTCCAGGCCGATCCGAGGATCGTCCTGGCCGATAATTTAAAGATATGCTATACCATACTTGTCTATGGCGGCTACTTCTTTCTGTTTTGAGCTTATCGTCCTGGCCGATACACGTATCGTCCAGGCCGATCGGTTAACGTTGGCTGCCTTAATCAAGACCCTTAATTAGACTTTCTGTTTTAAGCTGATCGTCCAGGCCGATCCAATATATCGTCCTGGCCGATATGAGTAAAAACAGAATTTCTAATTCTCTCAAGTGTGTGTGTGAAGGGTTACAAAGTATCAGTCTTTTTGGCTATTACAAGTGGACTCAAAAGGTAAAAATAAAAGTACAGACTGACTCAACCCTAACCCTACGCATTCCTGAACTTGGCTCCTTTTTGATTGTCCGATCGTCGATTCCTGAAAAGTTAGAAGCAACAAGCTATCCAAGAAAAACAGTGTTTGTCAATCATCAAAACATAAGACATGAAAAATAGATTTGCAACAATCTCCCCCTTTTTGATGATGACAAAACACAAGTAGGAAAATTAAAGATTCATTAGAAAAAAAAAAACAAAAGGTTACAAACCACACATCCTATCCTACTCCCCCTTTTTGTCATCACAAAAAGAGAGTCCAAAAATAGTAAAAAAGAACAACAAACATCACGAGAGACTACTACAAAAAGACAAGAAACAATAAAGCACAAACTAAAAGAACGAGGGATCCTGATCATCAGATGGAGGAGGTGGAGGTGGCTGCTGAAAGTAGCTGGCAAGGGTAGTAAACTGAGCATTGAACCAGGCGATGTCCTGGTCATGCTGCTGCTGCTGGTGAGTGAGAAAACTGTCAAAACGAGCTAAGTCTTCGACGCGATGATGCTCGTAGCGGGCGATGTCCTCAGAGTGTTGCTGCTCTTGGGCAGCAACATATGCATCAAATCTGGTCTCCCAACGATCAAATCTCGCTATCAACTGATCTACCGGTGAATGTTGGTGGAGAGGGCAGGGTCAGGAAAGGGAGCTGGAGCGGGAGCCTCCTCCTCTCTAGCCTCCCGTGGTTCATCCGGGTGGAGACGAGTACTGTGAAGGTTGCTGAAAGAATTGTTCGAGTAGAAGAGAGTTGGGAAATTTGGTGGATTGGGATATTGAATTTGGTATTTGGTCTCAAGAACATAGGCTATGATATGTCCTAAGGCTAGATTTGGTTTCTTCTGTGGCCTGGGTCGCGAATTGTTGTGAGATGATCAATGTAACGAAAGAATAGATCTGCAGTGTTAAATTCCCTATGTGCCATGATGTAGAAGGTAGTGAGGGAAAGTAGAGGGGTAATGTGGACACGGTCGCCGGCTTTTGGAATGACAGAGGTGCGAAGGACATGTTGGATTGTCCTAGCATCTCTGACTAGAGAGCTAGTCTCTCCAACATGGTAACGGGCATTGGTCTGGCGAAGAAAGTGGTTTGCCGTGGACCAGTCAAAATCAGGGTCAGGGCAATAAGGTGCAGCTTATCTCCGGTGGTGGATAGCTGTAAAAGTTCAACACAGTCCTGATATGTGATTTCGACAGGGCGTCGATTCACATAGGAGGACAGGGCTGTGAAGGTAGAGTTTATGCGGAGGTTTGCAAAGAATTCTAACAGGAACTCAGAATTGAAAGGAAAAATAAGAGATAGGATGAAGCAAAGGGAAGTGTGGGCAAAGAGATCCATTACCGGGTAGGAAATGTGGGTCGGATTGATAATTCTTGAAACAGTAATTCCATATTCCTTATAGCGATGATAAGCAGCTTCATCTTCTGCTTCACGGAACCGAGGGTCAACCCTTACCCTCGAGGAACTTCCAGAGGTCTGCCGGACGCGCTTCCCACCAGCCATATGAGAGAACTTTAAGCAGAAAATCAAAGGAGAAAGGATGAGTTGTGAGAAAACATGGCTGGATCGGCCTATATTTAAAGAATCGTCCATATCGTCCTGGCCGATCGCGAAATCGTCCAGGCCGATATGTGTCAATTATTACGTACAGGCCGATTGGTCAAAAAGGCGGTCCAATCGTCCGGGCCGATCAGATATCGGCCAGGCCGATTAGACACAGGCTATCGGCCCGAGGAGTCAGTCCGGACGACCGTTGAAAAAGCAGATCGTCCGGGCCGATTAGGTGTATCGTCCAGGACGATGCACAATAATTGATCGTACCGGCCGAAGTTAAAACGTTTTAAATGCTTGCCACGTGTATCGTCCAGGACGAACAGTGGATCGGCCCGGCCGATGGTCCAATAATGGATCGTCCGGGGCCGAATTTAAAGTTCAAAACGTACTGACACGTGGATCGTCCGGGACGGTCCAGTGTATCGGCCAGGACGATGCACATAGAATGCATCGGCCAGACAAATAAACTATCGGCCAGGACTATCACCAAGAGTTGATCAAATCGTCCAGGACGATGATGTATCGGCCAGGACGATGAATTTCAGTAAGCACAGAAAAAGGTCAGCAGATGGATTTTGGAAAGAATTTGTCCTATCGGCCAGGACGATAAAATATCGGCCAGGCCGATGTGACTTGAAATTGAAATTAAGAAAGGAATGGTGATGATCAAGACCCTCAAAATAAAACAAAAGAAAAGACAGTCAAAGACACACCAAAAAATAAAACAAACACCGAATATTTTTGGATTTTAATTTTTCTATTTTTTTTTTTTTTTTTTTTTTTTTTTTTTTGTTTTATGAAGGCATCATATGAGAATTCTTTTCTTGAATTTAATTTTTTGAAGTTTCTAGGAGATCAAGAGGTTTAACAAAATCCAAATTAGAAGAAGATTGAAAAACTGATTCTATTAACCCTAGATCGGACATTCTTCAGGGTACAAAAAATCTCTTAAAAACAACAGAGTCCTAACTTGGAATAACACAAGAGGTTTTAAGAGATCAATCAAGACTTGTTAACAACTAAAGTATCTTATAAATAATAAACCAAAATAGTTTTTCTCAATCATGGAATTTGAAATCAAATCTTTGAATGTATCACATAATCAATGAGTTTTCTAAGTTTTAAGAGTTTTACCAAAGAGATCATAGCTTGCAATTAGTGGGCTAATTTTATGCCTCTTTTTACTTTTATTGGCTCTTTGAGCATCTTTTGATTTTTGATACACTTTTGTGTATTTTCTTTTCAATTTGGCTTCATTGGCCTCTTTCCTTTTTGTCTTTTGCAAGCTAATAACTCTTTAATATACCCTTAAAGAAAAATACTTAGTTGTGAGTATATCCTCCAAATATTAGAGAATAGGGGCTCTCTCTCTAACATAGGGAAGAACAATTCACAACACAAAATCAAAATCACGTGATGACAGCAATGGTAAGATTTCAAAAGCTTGAATGATATCAAAGAATTTTGACTATTATGCATAAGATGATTTAATGTAGCAAGATTAGAACGATATCTTTAAAAAACCATTGGTTAAACTGAGTTTAGACTTTTTGTTTTATAAAAGAAAAATCATGCCACTAAACAAGGTCAGAAGAAGGGAAAACATCAATAGTTTACTCTCTTTAGCTAATTTAAAAAAGCTAAACCCTATCTCCAAAAAAAAACTCCAATTTTTAAAAGCTTGAAAAGTTTTTATCATACGGAAGCCAAAAAATAAGGACCAAAAATAAAAACAAAAACAAACAATAAGCAAACTAAAGACAACAACAAAGTCAACACAAAAACTAAAAATAAAAGTCACACAAAAACTAACGATTTCAAGCAAGTGATAAAACAACGGATTTTAGCAATTGAGCTGCAAGCCTCCTTATGTTCAGTTATCCTATGCTCCCACGAGGTCTTTGGTGAGAGCACTCCTGCAAGACTCAACAACAGTCAGTTTTAGGAACCCAAACAGATTTGGGCTCCTTCTTAGGAAATATAGAGTGCAATGCAGATGTGGTATGTATTGAATCATGCATCTTAGGTCTCCACACCCAATGTGTACTACGGTGAACTGTGCAAGTGTGTGAGATGTGTCCTAACATGCCACAAGTAAAACATTGAACTCCAGGAAAAGGTTTTCTTAAATGATTTGAGTAAAAATGCCTCTTCCTAGGTTCTGGCCTTTGATTAAAAGTTGGTGTCATCCTAGCTCTCTTACATGTATCCAAATCATTTTGAATTCTCAAGTTAGTTCTTTTCAATGCATCATTCTCAATCCTCAAATTTTTCTCAATCTCTTTAGATTTCTTAAGATCATCATTAAGTGAGGTGTGTGAAGCTTTTAATGCATTGCTTTTATCAACTAATTCCAAATGCTTCTTGTTTAATTCATCAAATTCATCAAGGAGAGCCATGTGATTTGAATCAATCGTTGCATGATCTTTGAGAAAAACTTCATGCTCTTTTTGTAGATTTGAATGTTCTAATTTTAGGCTAGCATGAGTTTTCTTTAATTTCCTATATGATGCATGGATTTTTTCACAAATTTCAAATAATTCATCATAGGTTGGTCTACATACCTCTTCTCATCACTTTGGTTTTCTCCCATGAAACACAAGTTTGTTGTTTCTTCCTCTGGTTCAGTCTCAGAGGAATCAGTGCCAGATTCTGCCCAGAAGCCTCTTTGGATTTTCTTCTTGTCCTTCCTAGACTTAGCTTTTTCCTCACCTTTTTCCTTTTCTTTGCTTGAATGTTCTTGAAGTGTAGGACAATCGGCTCTTACATGTCCAGGTTTCCTGCATTCAAAACAAACAACATCAGAAGATCCTTTAGTATGTTTATGATCCTTACCTTTTCTCCAACTTTGATGATGCTTTTGTTTCTTCCTTAGAAAGCTTTTGAATTGCCTTGTGATGAAGGCAACTCCATCGCTTTCAGACCCGGAAGATTCAGAATCCGATTTGTGTGCCTTCAATGCAATGGTTTTCTCCTTTTTTTTCACCTACATCAAGATTTCTTTGATTCACCCCTTGCTCGTAAGCAATGAGTGAGCCAAGCAAGTTATCAATAGAATAGGTGTTTAAATCTTTAGATTCAGTAATTGCAGTAATTTTTGCATCATAGGATGAAGGCAAGCATCTCAAAATCTTGTTAACTTTTTCATAGTTTGAAAGTTCTTTTCCTAGTGCATGCAATGAGGTAGCAATCTGAGTAAACCTAGTGTACATGTCAGAAATTGATTCATGAGGTTCATACGAAAAAGTTCGTAGTCATGCAAGAGAATGTTTAAACGGGATTGTTTAACTTCATTAGTGCCTTCATAAGTAATGCATAGTTTATCCCAAATTTCTTTACCAGTTTTGCAAGTTGAAACACGCATGTAATCCTCAGATTTTAATGCACAGAAAAAACAATTCAAACATTTAGCATTTAGTTGAGCTAAATCTCGTTCATCAAAAGTCCATTCGGTAAAAGCAACTTCCGTTTTAAAACCGTTAATTTCACGAGAAGGTGGAGAATAACCTTCTTGAATAAGCATCCACATGCGATAATCAGTAGATTGTAAAAAAGTTGACATGCGAGTTTTCCAGAAATCAAAAGGTAGGTTATCGAACAGAGGAGGTCGGGTAATAGAATACCCTTCCGTAGTGTTGCGATTCCCAAAGTTAGACATGGATCAAATTCAAAAAGTTTTTAAACTTTAATTTTCGAAACAGGCTCTGATACCACTTGAAAGTTCGATGGGGATGTTAAGCCCTATGAACTTAGTCCCAAACTAACCAAGAGGGGGGGGGTGAATTGGTATTTTAAAAACTTCGTTTTTAAACAAAGAAATAAAGTAACATAAAACCAAATCACACCACGAAAATAATGCGGAATTAACGTGCGGAAGCAAGAAAAGAAACACAGAGATTTATAGTGGTTCGGTCGACTCGACCTACGTCCACTCCTTGGAGGCACCCTCCAAGTATTGCACTACACAAAAGTGACTCTCTTTAGCCCCCACGGCTAGGTGGAGAAACCTTCACAAGAACCTCCTTTTTGCCACCCCGGCAAGGCAGAGAACCTATCTCCTTTTGCTTCCTCCTGAAGCCGGCAGAGAACCAGAACCAACGGCACAACTCCTTACCTCTACCGACCCTTCCACGGACGAGAAACTCTAGACGAAGACGACGCAGAGAGATCCTTGAAGCAACCCTTGTGAAACCCCTCACAAGCTCCCCCTCACAAGATCCTCTCTCTCTCTTCTCTCTCTCTTTCTCTCCTCAAGGTCTTCTCAGGTCAAGGCAGCAGCCAAAAAGGTCTTTTAAAAACGTTGAACAAGAGCTCTTTAAATAGAAGAGCTTCAAAAGAGCTCATTAATTGCAAGTTGCCGACTTTATCGTCCAGGCCGATCTGGACATCGGCCTGGCCGATCAGTACAAATCAATGAAGATCGGCCAGAGCATAGCCCTGGATGCCAGATTGGACGATTGAAAATTAGCTTGATCGTCCAGGCCGATCTTACGATCGTCCTGGCCGATCAGTTCAAATCAGACGAAAATCGTCCTGACAATAGCCCTGAATATGGGCTGGCCGATATTGATCGTCCTGAAGTAACTTAAGGTTTTGACTAGATCGGCCTGGCCGATCTTGCGATCGTCCAGGACGATATGATCGTATCAATCATCCTTAATTACTTCCTTGATTTCCTGAACAATTATGGCATAATCTGTTAATATCGTCCAGGCCGATCCGAGGATCGTCCTGGCCGATAATTTAAAGATATGCTATACCATACTTGTCTATGGCGGCTACTTCTTTCTGTTTTGAGCTTATCGTCCTGGCCGATACACGTATCGTCCAGGCCGATCGGTTAACGTTGGCTGCCTTAATCAAGAACCCTTAATTAGACTTTCTGTTTTAAGCTGATCGTCCAGGCCGATCCAATATATCGTCCTGGCCGATATGAGTAAAAACAGAATTTCTAATTCTCTCAAGTGTGTGTGTGAAGGGTTACAAAGTATCAGTCTTTTTGGCTATTACAAGTGGACTCAAAAGGTAAAAATAAAAGTACAGACTGACTCAACCCTAACCCTACGCATTCCTGAACTTGGCTCCTTTTTGATTGTCCGATCGTCGATTCCTGAAAAGTTAGAAGCAACAAGCTATCCAAGAAAAACAGTGTTTGTCAATCATCAAAACATAAGACATGAAAAATAGATTTGCAACACTGGTCGATATCTTTTTTCATCCTGGATGATGCATTTATTGGTTATCATCCCGAACGATACACCTATTCATCCTGGACGATACACGTGTCACACATTTAAAATCTTTAATTTTGCCTGGTACAATCCATTTTTGGATAATCGTCTTGGCCAATCCATTATTTGTCCTGGACGATACACGTGGCGCATGATTTAAAATATTTTAAATTTTGCCAGTATGATCCATTATTGAGCATCATCCTGGACAATCCACCTAATCAGCCTGGATGATCTACTTTTTTAACGGTAGTCTGGCCTGACTCCTCGAGATGATCGTTTATGTCTAATCATCCCGGCTGATGTCTGATCGGCCTGGATGATCGGACCGCCTTTTTGACCAATCAGATTGTTTACAATAATTGCACCGGATCATCCTGGATGATCCTACGATCGGCCTAGATGATCCATCTGATTCTTTAAATACAGCCAGATTGTGGCCCTATTTTGTTCACACTTCCTTCTACTCCCTGATTGCTTATTATTTCTTGATCTTTTCCTATTTATGAAAGGAGGAAAACATGTTCGACAAGCCTCTGGAAGCTTCCTCGAGGGCCATAGTGAACCCTCGATCCAGGGAAGCAGACGATCAGGCTGCCTACCATCGTTATAAGGAGTGTGGCATTACTCTCTCATGAACCATCAATCCAGCCTATCTCTCCTATCTGGTACTGGATATTTTCGCCCACACTTCTCTTTGCTTTATTCTCACCCATGCAGTACCCTTTAGTTCTGAATCTCTTTGAATTCTACGCAAACCTCTGCATAAATTCTTCCTACACTGCTCTCACCTCCTATATGAATCGACGCCCTATCGAAATCACATATCAGGATTGTAATGAATTGTTACAGCTGTCAACCACTAGGGATAAGCTGCATACCCTTGTCTCTGATACTAACTTTGACTGGTCCACTGCAAATCACTTTCTTCTCCACACAAATATACACTTTCATGTTGGAGAGACTTTCTCTTTACTCAAAGATGCTAGGATAATCCAACATGTCCTTCGCACTTTTATTATTCCAAAAGTCGGAGATCGAGTCCACATCACTCCACTTCTTTCACTTACTACCTTCTACATTCTAGCCCATAGGGAGTTCAATACTACTGACCTAATGTTTCACTATATTGAGCATTTGACAATAATCCATGATCTAGGTCATAAGAGGAAACCTAATCTAGCTCTAGGACACCTCATTGCCTATGTTTTATAATATAAATACCAGCTTCAATATCCTGCTCCTCCCAACCATCTGCCACTTTTCTACTCAAACAATTCCTTCAATGCCCTTCACAGTACCCGTCTCCACCCAGGGTATGGGGAAGCTCAGAGTGTAGAGGAGTACGAGGCTCCCGCTCCCGCTCCTATTCTAGAACCTATTCCTCTTCTCCAGCACTCTCAGCTTGATCAGTTGGTGGAGAGATTTGATCAATTGGAGACCCGCTTTGACACATTTGTAGCATACCAGCAGCAGCAGGACGCTGAGGATGTGGCCCGGTTCGATGCCTATGTTGCACACCAGCAGCAACAGCACGATCAAGACATGGCCTGGTTTGTGGCACAGTTTGCCACATTTTTTGCCTTCTTCTAGCAACTACCACCACCACCACCTTCTTCTGATGATCAGGGGCCCTCATTTCTTTGATTTTCTTTATGTTTTTTCTAGTTTGTTTCTCTTCTAGTTTTAGTTTTAGTGTTATGTAGTTTGTTTTTTATATTTTACTTTAGTTTCTATTATGTTTTTATTTGTGGTTCCCTTCTTTTTGTGATGTCAAAAGGGGGAGTAGTATAATATATCTGGTACTTTAAATTTAGTGAATTGTTTTTCTTACTAAACTACCATAACTCTTTACTGTCATAACTGTTTGAAATTCTCTAGTTATGTTTGCCATCATAAAAAAGGGGGACATTGTTGCGAATCTGAGATTATGGATTAGACTTTTGATGATAGCAAACATTCATGTTTTCCTACGATTGCTTTTCCTACTAACTTTTCAGGACCATAAGATCAAATATAGCTCAAGCCAGCTCAAGATCGGGTAGAGTTAGATTGAGTCAAGTCTGTTCTTGAGTCAATTGTAAAAGTGGTTTCTGATGCTAAGTAACCTTGCACACACATACTTGAGGGGTTTTTTGAATTTTTCTATTTTGAGTACATCGGCCTGGATGATTTTCATATTGGCCAGGACGATTCAACTAAAAACAAAAACCCTAATTAGGGCATCCTGGTTAAGTAGCCGTCATTAAGCAAATAATCCTGGATGTATCGGCCAGGATGATAAGCTCAAAATTAAAAACAATCAGCCGCCATGATCAATTTAGGTATTCCTTACTTTAAATTATCATCCTGGATAATCTCCATATTAGCTTGGACGATACAAAACAATTATGCCTAAATTAATCTAGCAATTATGGAAAGCAATTAAGGTTATACGATCAAATCAGCCAGGCCGATCTAGAAATTGGCCGGGATGATGTCCTGGATGATTGACATCGGCCAGACTCTATTCAGGCCGATGTTCAAGATGATTGTACTTATATTTGAACTAATCGGCCAGGACTATATGGTATCGGCCTGAACGATGTAATCAATTTTATTCTAATCATCCTAAATCGTCCCAGTTGATTGAGCTTATTTTGTACATATCGACCAGGACAATATTTATATCGAAATCGATGATAAAGTCGGTTCTTAAAAATCTATTTAAAGAACCTGAATATTCTCATGTAACAAGAACTTGAGTGCTGCTATCTTGACCTGAGAGGGCCTAGAGAGAGAGAGAGAGAGGAACTTGTGAGGGGGAGTTTGTGAGAGGGTTCACAAAGGTTGCTCCAAGTAAGGTTCCTATTCATTATCTCCATTCTTCATCCTTCATCCTTGGGAGGTTCTTGGGAGGTCTACTTCAACAAAGGTCTGGGTTCTCTGCCCGCTTCAGGAGGAAGCAAAAGGAGTCGATTCTTTGTCACACCGGGGTTGGTGAAAAGGAGTCTGTTATAAAGGCTTCTCCACCTAGCTGTGGGAGCTAAAGGAGAGACACTTAGTTAGTGCAATACTTAGAGGGTGCCTCTGAGGAGTGGACGTAGGTCAAGGATTGATCGAACCACTATAAATCCGGTGTGATCTTTCCTTATTTTGCTTCCGCATTTATTTATTTTTGCACTTTGATTTCTGTGGTGATTTGGTTTTAAGTTTTGTTGTGCTTTGCTAAAACAAAACTTTTAAAATACCAATTCCCCCCCCCCCCCTCTTGGTTAGCCTTGGGCTAGTTCTTAAGGGCTTAACATCCCTAACAAACTTTCAGCTATAACTGCTTGGTGAGAATTATATTTTAGAACTTTGTTGTGTGATTTAAAATTTCATCATCGTTGTTGCAATCTTATTTTAATCACTAGCTTCCACTTCAAGTTAAGTTATTATTTTTAAAAAACACAAAAAAATTTAGAACTCCTATTTAGGACTTATTCATTTTTAAAAAAAAATACCAATTCAACCCCCGCCCCCGCCCCCCCCCCCCCCCCCCCCCCCCCCCCCCCCCCCCCCCCCCCCCCTCTTGACGCATCTCGTGCTTTCAATACCAAATCCCTAAGTTTTGAGTTCTCAAAGGATATCTCATAATTCTCTTAATAATAGTCAGATTTGATTCCTTTGGATCAGCTTAAAATCTAGCACACAAATAAATACTAAAAATGATATATGGTCTGCTAGCATTCAAGTAAAGCAAAGATCCAATTATTCTTCTAAATTTCTTTTGATCAACAGATTTTTTGTTGGGGTTCTTATATAACTGCACTAAAGAACTCATTGGTTTACTATTTTAATATTATCCATTTCATATTTCTTGAGGATGTCTTTAATATGTTTTGACTAGCAAAGAAATATTCCTTCCTCATTTTGTTTTATGCTAAAACCAATAAAGTTACTCAGGTCTTCTATCAAAATTCATTTCAAATTTACTACTCATTATTTTTTGAAAAATCTTCACAATGATTTTTATTTGTAGATTTAAAGAATATTTTATCAATATATATTTGAATAATAAGTATGTCATCTCCTATCCTTTTTAAAAAGAGAGTGGTGTCCACACTTCCTTTAATAAATGATCTCTCTAATAGAAAAGTGCTTAACCTCTCATACCAAGTCTTAGGTTCTTATTTTAGTCCATATAATTTCATTTTCAATTTAAACATATGATTTGAGAATTTTGAATTATCAAAACTTAGAGATTGCTCAACATAAATATTCTTCTTGTATCACCTCATTAAGAAAGGCACTCCTGACATCCATTTGATATAATTTAAAACCTTTAAAATAGGCAAAGGCTAGCAAAACCCTTATCACTTCAAGTCTGGCTACATGGGCAAACATTTCTTCAAACTCAATCCCTTCTATTTAATTATACCCCTTGGCCACCAATCTTGCCTTATTTCTAATCACAACACCTGAATTATTCATTTTATTTTTGAACGCCCACTTAGTTTCAATAATACTTTGATCTTTAGGCATTTCAATCAATTCCCAAGTATTATTTTTAACAAATTGATTTAATTCTTTTTTCATGGCCAAAATCTAAAATTCATTTGAAAGTGTTTGATTTATATTAGTGGTTTCAATCATCGATATAAAGGCAAAATGGTTCACTTCTTTGCTAAGTTCATGCCTAGTTTTAACACCCTCACTAGGTTCACCTAAAATTTATTCTATAGGATGACTCTTAGAAAATTTCTATTATCTAGGCAAATGGGTTTTAAGTTCCAACATTCTCTTCCAATTTTATCTTTTCAATTCCTTGGGAGATATCTTCAATATAATCTTCTTCGAAACTTTGCTCTTCCAAAATGACAGATTCATCAAAAACTACATGTGTGGTCTCCTCAACTACTAATGTTCTCTTATTAAAAATCATATAAGATTTGCCAACCCTAGAATATCAAAGAAAAAGTTTTTCATCAGTTTTAAGATTAAATTTTCCTATAGTTTTGTCATTATTATGTATTAACACCTTACATCAAAAAATATGTAAATATGAAAGATTAGGTGTTCTCCCCTTAACTAGTTTATAGGGTGTCTTATTCAATTTGGATTTAATGTTAACCCTATTCAGAACATAACAAGCCATACTAATCACTTCAACCCACAAATATTAATGAAGTGATTATTCTACCAACATAGCTCTAGCATTTTCTATCAAAGTTATGTACTTTCATTTGACACCCCATTCTGCTGAGGGATTTTAAGTGCTAAAAAATTATGATCAATTCCTTTCTCTTTATAAAAATCTTCAAATTTTTTTATTTTTAAACTCTCTTTCATGATCACTTTTAATTGATAAAATTTCATGCCCTAGTTTCCTCTAAATCCAAGTAGAAAAGTTTCTAAATTCCTTAAATGATTCACTCTTATGAAATAAGAATTTGACCCAAGTGAATCTTTAAAAATTATCAACTATTATACACCCGAAAATCTTACGTCATAGACTTACAGTACTAACCGGTCCAAAAAGCTCCAAGTGTAGGACTTCCAATAGTTTACTAGTTCTAAAATCCTTAATTAAATAAAAGGAGGACTTCACATTTTTTACTAATTGGCATGCATCACATAGGTGATCCTTAGTAAAGTCTAGTTTGGGTATCCCTCTAACTAAATCTTTCTAGGTAATCTTCCTAAGATTTTTCAAGCTTTTGTGACAATGTCTTCTATGTCATAACCATGATTCATCACTAATTATTTTGATACAAAAAGCATTAGAAGATTTAATAAAATTTAAATCAAGCATGTACATATTATATATCATATTTCCATACAACAAATTAATTCCATTTTGGCTTATTATATAGCTTGTAGGAAAAAAATTAACACTATAACATTTATCACAAAGCTGACTAATACTCAATAAGTTATACTTTAAGCCTTCTGCCAATAATACATTTTCAATAAAAAAAAATTCTTATTTCCAATCATACATGTACGTACCACTTTCCTTATGGTATTGTCTCTTAGTGTCACCTTTCCTCCATTCTTGCCTTCTAGCAATATAATTTTTTTTCACGTCTCTAGTCACATGCTTCAGACATCCACTGTCTGGGTACCAAATGCTCTCCACTGTCTGGGTACCAAATGCTCTAATGAGGACTTGTATGAGAGCATTTCTATAAAATGATCAAATGTTAGACTTGGGAACCCATATTAATTTGAGTTCTCCTCTTGTCAATAATAATCTTGATGCATGTTTCATATGTAGTGATTTATACATCTTAGGCCTCTACACTATATGTGTTTTATTATAAATCATGCAAGTGTGAGAGATATGACCAATCATTCCACACACAAAATATTTAACTCTAGGAAAATGATTTATCAATCATGATAATTATACTATCTTTTCATAGGTTTTGAAATTTTATGTTTCTAATTAGGATTAAAAAATTGTTCAAGTGTTGGGGGAATCCTATTTTCCTCAAGAGCTTTAAGTTTCTCTTTAAGATATGAGTTAGCACTTTCTAAAATAACATTGTTAAATCTCAACTCATGCTCTCTTTTGATTGTTTCATCTATTAACACCTTACATTCATTTTCAAGATCAATATAAAATATTTTTAACAATTCATGTTTATTGTTCAAATCATCAAATTCATTTAATAATTTAATGTGATAACTATCAATTGATGTGAAATCATTCCAAAGGATTTCATGTTCATTTTATAAATTAGAATACTCTATATGCAACTTAGCATGCAGCTTTTTAAGTTTCCTATATGCAGTATGGATTTTCTCAAAAACTTCAAATAACTCATGATAACATAAATCATATACCTCCTCTTGATCCAAGTGATCAAGATTATCTGCCATTAAGCATAAGTTTGTGACTTTTTCCTCTGCTTCTATTTCTAAAGAATTGAATGTTTAGTCTGCCTAAAATGCTCTCTACAGTCCTTTCTTGCCCTTTCTTATATTGGTTTTATCCTCAATTTTCTCCTTGCTAGGATTAACTTTGAGATTCTGGCAATCAGAATTGATGCGTCCAGGCTTCCTACATTCATGACAAATTACATCATTAGAAGCTTTTACATTTTTTTGGAACTTACCCTTATTACACTACTGACATCTCCATTGCTTTCTTCTTAGGAAACTTTTTAATTGCCTCATCTTGGGTGCAATATCATATTTATCCTTAGGCTATGACTGATCACTTTTTGAGTTATTTACTTTCAACATAATATTTTTCTCTTTCTGCTTGTCACCTGCATCAAGATATCTTTGTGTCACTCCTTGCTCATAAGTAATTAATGATCCAAAAAGATTATCAATAGAATAAATAGTTAGGTTTTTTTATTTAATTGTGGTAGTTATCTTTGCATCATAAAAAGTAGGTAAACAATAAAGTATTTTATTAAATTTATCAGAATTTATTAGTTCCCTACCTAAAGCATGTAATGAAGTGACTATCTGTGTAAAATAAGTATATATATCAGTGAATGATTCATTCAGTTTCATGTGAAAAAGTTTGTTGTCTTGTAATAGAATGTTCAATCTAGACTGTTACACTTCATTAGTTCTTTCATAAGTTATTCAAAGTTTATCCCAAATTTCTTTTCCTATTTTATAAGTTGAAACTTGCATATAGTCTTCAGACTTAGGTGCACATGAAAAAGCTGTTTAAATATTTTCCATTTAACTAAGCTAGTTCTTTTTCTTTTACTACCCAATTAGTAAACAGTGTCTCAGTCCTAATTCCATCAATAAGTCTAGTTGGTCTAGTGTAACCTTACTGTACTAAAATTCACATATGATATTCAAGCAATTGAATAAAAGTAGACATACGGGTTTTTAAAAAGTTAAAAGTGATGTTATCAAACAGCGGTTGTATAGTGATCGAATATCCTTTAGGAGTGTTAAGATTTTCAAAAATAACCATGATCATTTTTAGAATGTTGTCTAAACTTTAGTTTTTAAAAATAAGCTCTGATACCACTTAAAAGTTCAAATATGTTGTTAGACCTAATATAATTATCCCAAGGCTAACCAAGAAGGAGGTGAATTGGTAATTTTAAAAAACTCTTAGTAATTTAGAAAACCAATTTAGATATTTTACATAAGAATTAATTTTCTCAAAATATTTTCTAACCACTATAATTTAAACGGGCAAAAAAATAAAATGCAATAAAAAGTAAAGACAAAAGAACATAGAATTTTACAATGGTTCGGTCCAACTAGACTCACGTCCAATCCCTAAAGACTCCCGCTTCAGGTATTACACTATACCAAAGTGACTCTCCTTTTGCTCTCATAGTAAGGCAGAGAAGCCCTTATAATAACCTCTCTCCACTAATCTCGGTACGGTAGAGTACCGTCATCCCTTCTCACCCTCCTGGTGATGGCAGAGTACCAAAGTCCTTTCTCACTTTTCTGGTGATGGCAGAGTACCGACATTCTTTCACACCATCGGGTGACGGAAGAGTATTGAATCTTCTCCAAAGATCCTCTCAAGAGTCTTCAAAGAAGGATAGAGATTTGAAGAATTTGTAAAGAGATCCTCAACTTTGGCAACCTTGTGAACCCTTCATTAATTCCACTTGCAAGATCTCTAAATCTTTACTCCCAAACACTCAAAAAACACTCTCACTCTCACTCTCAAGAGAAAATTCATAGAAGAAGTATGGATAGTCAGTTTATAGGACTCTTTATATGAAAGACCAAAAAAACTGAAAATTTCAAGTTAAATATACTTGGATCATACAGTACAATTGTACTTCATATATAAGAATAGTTTAAATATTATTGTATGATCCTATATGAACTAATTTTGTACTTTGGAAGTCATATGTATGAACTGACATCTTAATGTACGAATAATTAAAAAATGAATAGGTTCATCTAGTATGATAATACATAAACCCATTTTGTACTGTCATTTTCTGTATGAACCCTACATCATACAGTATGAACTGGTAAATCAAATCATGCTTGGTATAGTATGAACATGGATGGGCCCATTTTGTACTTTAGACATCTTCTGTATGAAACTAATTTCATACAGTACAAATGGTTCAAAAAATTTACTTGTTCATATGGGACAAACTGGTACACACCCATTTTGTACTCTAGATGTCATATGTACAAAACTAACTTTGTATAGTATGATCAGTTTAAAAAATGGTGAGTTCTGTTGAGTCTAGTGAATAGGTTGTTAGACCTAAGTTAATGTCCCAAGGCTACCAAGAGGGGGGGGGTGAATTGGTGTTTTTAAAACTTAACCCTCTTTTAAATTTTAGTTGAACCAAATTTAAACTTTTAATGAAATTTTTATAGAAACATTTTTCAACCACAATTTTTTAAAACAAAAGAAAAATACAGAAAATAAAAAGCAGTAAAGTAAACGACATAAGTTTATAGTGGTTCGGTCTAAACCAGACCTACATCCACTCCCCAGAGGCACCCTCTGAGTATTGCACTAATACCAATATTGTCTCTCCTTTTGCACCCACAGCAAGGCGGAGAAGCCTTTACAAGCACTCTTTTCACCACTACCCGGTGCGACAGAGAACCGTCGTCCTTTTACACAATCCCCAATGTTGGCAGAGAACCGTCTGTCCTTTCACACTCTTCTAGTATGGGCAGAGAACCCTTCGTCCTTTCACACTCTCGTAGTGTGGGCAGAGAACCCTTCATCCTTTCACACTCTCCTAGTATGGGTAGAGAACCCTTCGGCTGTTCACACTCTCCTAGTGTTGGCAGAGAACTGGATCTCCTTGACAGATCTTCCCACTAGAAATCTAGAAGGAAGAAAGAAAAAGAGTGATGTAATTTCAAATCACAAGTTGGAAATCTTACCATTGAATCACCAAGAGAAGCCTTTACGCTCCAGTGGTAGAAATCCTTATTTGAATGCTCTCTCTCACTCTCTCCTTTACTCTTCTTCCAATAGGCATGAAGTTCAATGAGCAAAAAGATTGGGTGGCAGTCAAATTTGAACTATTTATACAAAAGACAAGAAAAACTGCCCAAAAACTGCAAGTTTTCAATTCTGTACGCAGTGGATCATCCCGTACGATCATGGATCGTCCTGGATGATTTTACTTAAATTGTTGGAAAACAAACCTTATGTATATTGGAACGAATTATGTTCGTAAACCCTAATCGTCTCGTACGAATGAAGTTCATCCGGTACGAAATGGTTATTTCATAGGTCAGTTTCCCAAAATTCTTCTGGACGTAACCAACTGACGTAAGTCGGTTCAGTTCGTCCTGGGACGAATGAGTTTCGTCCTGGGCCGATTTTAAACAGAGAGTTTCATCCAAGGATGAAAATTTATTTCGTCCTGTATGATCTCGTACAGAGAGTTTCATCCAGGGAAGAAAATTTATTTCGTCCTATACGATCTCATACAGAGAGTTTCGTCCAGGGACGAAAATTTATTTCGTCCTGTACGATCTCATACAGAGAGTTTCGTCCAGGTATGAACCTTATTTTTCGTCTGGACAAACAGTGCAAGTGAGAATCCTGAGAAGTTCATCCCGGAACGATTAGTACTTAGAAAAATTTTTTCCCCACCTGTTAGATCCTTTGCTCTTCTTAGGGGTAATTGACATGATCGTCCCGTACGATCAGTTTACAAAAATTATTCCCCAAGTGTGTATTATGTGATTTTTCACTAAATTACAATCACTCCCTCTCATTTCAAAACTTATGAATATTTATTGAATTTTATTACAAGTCTTCATATCTTGGAGTTGATTTTCCTGAAATGTTAGTACACACTAGAGCAAAAACAAATCTTCCAAAAAATGTTAGGAGATAACAACATATAAAATAATAATATTTGGAACCATCAAAACTATACAAGTTTCAAGAATGTAAAACATGTAAATAGCAACTTTCCTAATAATCTCCCCCTTTTTGATGATGGAAAAACAATTATTGCTTGTATTACTTGAAATTCTAAGAATCTCTTGAACTCCCCCTGAAATGATGAACTCATGAAAATAAGAAGGCATTTGAAATTTATTTTTCAAAATTTTTTATACAACACAAAACAAAAACAAAAACAATCAAACACACATACAAAAACATACGATAAAACAAATAATAAAAAAAATAAAAATACACAAGACACAACAAACAATTTCTCCCCCTTTTTGACAACATCAAAACGTGAAGAAGAAAAGAATGTTAGAAATGTAAGCAGAATTATGAAATTCATTTTATATCTTAAGATTTAAAGTGATTGAGATAAGATATGTAAATAAAATCAAAAACATTAGAAATAGCATAAAATTTCATATAATTTAAGAAGTGATATAACTTAGAGAATAATAAGAATTTGTCAAAGGCATGAGCTAATTTAGACATGAAGATAAAGAAAATTATTGCACTAAGGATGAATAAAAATTTTATATTTCAAATTTCAATTTAAATTATAAATGAACGTTAGATCAATTTGAATTAAGAGATTAAAAGAGTTTGGAAAGAAGTAATTACCACATGTGGCGCTTTGCACATCTTTTTCAATTTTTTATACCAGCATATTTTTGTGCATCTTTTTACTTTGGGCTTATTTTGTGCCTATTTTTGTCATTGCAATTTTTTTTTTCACATTTCTTTGTGATTCTTGTACATTTGTAAAATTTTCAAGAGTATTTGAATTCTTTCCAAAATCAATAATCTAAAATTTCAAATTTTTCTAAGTGCATAAATACTAATTGAAAAGAGAAATACAAAATAAGAAAACATCTAAATTGCAATAATAATACCAAGATAATGTAGTCTAAATAAGAGACATGGAATTCAAAATTCTAAGTATATCAAGTTATAAGCATGTCTTAAATTTAGAAAAATCATATTTTCTAATGAAATTAATTTAAATTTACAAGTTAAATAAAGCACTATTAAGATTAAAATAAAATGAATGTCATAAAGTCTAACTCACATTTCTAAAACATTTAACAACAAAAACATTGAAACTTATATTGATATCGGATAAAACTATTACAATTTAAACTCTTTGATATCAATTTTATCACAACTAAAACATGGAAAAATAGCACACAAAAGGAAATCACTAACACAAGAACAATACTGAAGTATAGAACAAACATAGAACAAACACTGAACAAATCACTCAGATGGACCCTGATCTGGAGGAGGAGGTGGTGCTGCACCAAAAAAGCTGAAGTAACTACTTATCGTGAATTTGTTGGTATTAATGGCATTTATTTGTTCACGCATATATCCCATATCCTGATTGTATTGAAAATCTTGCTGCTGCATATGAGTTTCAATTTGATCAAATCTTTGATCAAAATGAGCCTCTAAATTTCAAATCTTTGAACCAAATCCTCATAATTTGGTCCAGCAGCAAGTGAAGATCTTGCTTCTTCTTCTGTTTCACTTAGAACTACATGAGTTCTGCTGGGCTCATCCTTATTGAAGATAGCTCTAAATGATGCATCGTTGTAGTAGAGTGATTCTTCAAAGTCTTGTTCATGATGAGTTAAATCATACTTCTTTTCTAAAATATAAGCAATCAGATGTCCTAAGGCTATGTTCTTCTTCCTTTTATGATCAACATGACCAATTTCTGAGAGATCATAAATGTAGTCAATTAGGAATTGGGCCTCATCTATAGGTTGTCTAGTCATAATCAAGTAGGTAACAGTAGAAAGAAGAAGAGTGATGTTGACTCTATCACCAGCTTTAGGTATAATGGAAGTTCTTAACACATGCTGGATGATACGGGCATCACGCACTAAGGTTGAAACTTTAGACAAATGATCCTTAATTCTCCTATCTCTAATCACACGATTAACTTCTATTCAATCAAAACTTGAGTTAGTTAAAGTGTGTGCTCCTAAGCCTTCAGTCCTTAAGTTTAGAAAAATACCAAAGTCATCCTTGGTGATTTCAACTTTCTTTTTGAAAACAAAAGAATTGATGACAAAATGATCAGAGTTGAATGACATGCTTGCCAAGAAGTAATGAAAGGTTTCTTTATTGTAGAAATGGACTAGAGTGAGGATTAAACTAAATTGGGTAGAGGCAAACAAGTGCATTACCTTAAATGTTAGTTGATCCTGTAGGAGAACTCTAGATGGGGTGATTTTTGCAGAGGCAAACCTAGGAAAAGATTCTTCATTGGCTCTAGACAGGAAGTTTTCAGAAGTATTCCTAAGAGGACCCTTAGCCAAAGTCTTTTGGTGCTTGCTAGAACTTGCCATTGAAGGAATTGAAAAGATGAAAGCTTTGAAAGAGATGTGTGAGAGTGACTATTCAGTAAAAATTGCCGTTAATTTTAAAGAAGAACGACTGTTCGTACCAGACGAAATTTTCGTTCATCCCGTACGAATTAAATTCGTCCCGTATGAAAATATTTCGTATGCATGAATTAATGAGTTTAAAAAATAACGACTTTTCGTAAACACACAATTTTCTAAGCGTCCTTTCGTACAGACTTTTGACCAAGACGATCGTACAGATAAACATGAGTTCATACAGACGATCAAAATTTATATTTATTTTAATGGCAGTTGAAAACCGTCCCCCGCTATGCACTGATATCTGTTCGTCTGGATGATTTTACTTAAATTGCCAGAAAATGAACCTTATGTATATTGGTACAAATTATGTTTGACACCCTAATCGTCCCGTACGAACGAAGTTCGTCCGGTACGAAATGATTATTTCATAGGTTGGTTTCCCAAAATTCTTCAAGATGTAACCAACTGATGTAAGTCAGTTCAGTTTGTCCTGGGACGAACGGGTTTCGTCCTGGGATGATTTTAAACAGAGAGTTTCGTCCAGGGATGAAAATTTATTTCGTCCTGTATGATCTCATACAGAGAGTTTCGTCCAGGGACGAAAATTTATTTCGTCCTGTATGATCTCATACAAAGAGTTTCGTCCAGGTACGAACCTTATTTTTCATCTGGACGAATAGTGCAAGTGAGAATCCCGAGAAGTTCATCCCGGGACGAATATTAAATTCGTCCTGGACGAATAGTACTTAGAAAAATTTTCTCCCCGCCTGTTCGATTCATTGCTCTTCTTAGGGGTAATTGACATGATCGTCCCGTACGAACTATGTTCGTCCCGTACGATCAGTTTACAAAAATTGTTCCCCAAGTGTGTATTATGTGATTTTTCACTAAATTACAATCACTCCCTCTCATTTCAAAACTTATGAATATTTGTTGAATTTGATTACAAGTCTTCAAATCTTGGAGTTGCTTTTCCTGAAATGTTAGTACACACTAGAGCAAAAACAAATCTTCTAAAAAATGTTAGGAGGTAACAACATATAAAACAATAATATTTGGAATCATCAAAACTATACAAGTTGCAAGAATGTAAAACATGCAAATAGCAACTTTCCTAATAAGTTCATTCGGGATGAACTTGTATGTATCCATTTAATACTCTAGCCTTCTTCTGTATGAATCTAACTTTGTACATTACAAACAGTTCAATCAAAAACTTCCAAGCCATGATTTGATTAGCTTCTTTTTGGAGGAACACTCATGTCAAATCATGTAATACGATTCCATAATCGTACAATATGATTAGTTTTAAAAATATAAGTTTTGACTTACTCCCCTTATATATGTGCACGGTTACCCAATTACAATCACACTCTCTCAAACTCAAGAAAAATAGAAAAACTATAGACTTCAATTATAAGAAACTCTAATCTAATCTGTCTTAAAGTCTTTGACAGTCATGAGAATAATTTTCTTGAAATATTAGTACACAAACAATACAAGCACAATTTTTTTAATATATGTTAGGAGAAACAGTAATCAACACAATAATACTTTAGTATCATAAAAAAATCATATGATATAAAATGATAGATTTAAAAACTAAGTTGTAACATTACTGACATATAATGGGATGATTTTATGAAAGTCTTCAGAGATTGGTTTATTCCTCCTTCATCCAGATTATCTCTTTAAGGCAAATTTTTCATTCTAACTCAAGGTTTCAAGCAGTTATGCAATACGAAGTTGGGTTCACTTCTTTATCTTGCTTTGCACCTCATTATGTTAGACCTACAATGAGAAGTACCACAGATTTTTGAGAGGACTCAGAGATCAACTATGACTAACATTAGTACCTTTTGATATCAGTGACTTCTTAATCTTAGAGGAGAGCACTAGAAGAATTGAAAATGAGTTAAATTTCTCCAAGTATAATTGGTAACAGCAAAAACTAGGAAAAAGGAAAATGTTTGATAGGGCTGAATGATTCAGAAATGAGAAGCCAAAGTTTGATGATAAATAGAAGCAGAGTCAGCTTGAAATACCTTTATGTAAATAGTGCAGGAAGTAGCATTTTGGTCAGTATTTGGTGGGATCGGGAAGATGTTTTAAATGTGGTGAGATGGGTCATCGCAAGATGGATTGCCCTCAACAGAAAAGAACTAATATCATGCCACAAAGATCTCAGGAATAGACACCACATAGGAGATACCTGGAAGGAGACAATCAAATAGGAAAAACTCAATTCTAAGGAAGGTCAACATTACAAGAAAAACCCCATTTAAGTTAAAGGAAGAAGCATCAATCTTAATAGAAATCAACCTATGAAAGCTAGAGCATTTGCCATTATACCCCAGGAGGCTAAAAATTTAGAGGAAATGATTACAGGTATACTTTTGATTTCTAACAACTTTGGCAGAGTTCTTTTTTATTCTGGTCATCCCATTCATATATTTTTGAATAATCTTATTCTGATTTATCTATTGAGACTGTATATTTTACACATACCTTATATGTTATGATGCCAATAGGGGATAGTTTGCCTGTCAATAGGATGTGTCTTATGAATTTGGATATCCAGGGTGACAAAATTACAAATAAATTAATTATAATGCATATTAAAATGTTTGACATCATCTTGAGGATGGATTAATTAGTAAAAAATTTTCTACAATTCAAAATTAGAAGAAGAGAATAAAATTTAATTTATTAAATGCGAAGACCTTTTATTTTTTTGTGAGAAGAACGCAAAATCCTCTCTTATTAGTAAAGTAAAGATGGGTAAATACTTAAGCAGGGGTGAGCTAGTGTTCTTAGCTAAAATAAAGGTCTTAAATAAAGATTTTCATGCATTATAGAATGTTCTAGTTGTCTCTAAATTTTTCAAATGTATTTTCTGAAGAATTACTAAGATTGTCACCTAAAAAAAAAGTTTAATTTGGCATAGAATTACAGCCAGGAACATCAGCGGTTTATAAATCTTCTTATAGGATGGCCCAAAAAGAATTATAGGAGTTAAGAACTCAATTATAGGAATCGATGGATAAGGGATTTGTTAGGGCTAGTCATTCTTTTTGGAGTACACCTATACCTTTTACTAAGAAGAAAGATAAATCCATGTGAATGTGTATTGACTATAGAGAACTAAATAAAGTAACTATCAAAAATAAATATTCATTACCATGAATAGATGACTTATTTGATCAGTTAGCAAGTAGCACAGTATTTTTCAGAATTGATTTAAGATCAGGATATCATCAAGTGAGAGTTAAAGAACCAGATGTCATTAAGACAGCTTTTGGGACTAGATATGGTCATTTTGAGTTTAGAGTCATGCTATTTGGGTTAACAAATGCTCTTGCTATCTTTATGGATATGATTAACCAAATTTTCAATGACTGTATATATAAGTTTATGGTTATTTTCATTGATGACATCCTTGTATACTCAAAGACTGATGAGGAGCATGCTCAATATTTAAGAATAATTTTGGAAACCTTGAGGAAAAATTAGCTTTATGCAAAATATTCAAAATGTGAATTTTTACAAAGAAGTATTTCATTCTTGAGACATATTATTAATGGGGAAGGAATTTTAGTATATCCATATAAAGTGAAAGCAATTATGGAATGATATATATTAAAGAATTTTATGGAGGTTCATAGTTTTCTTGGATTAGAGGGATATTACATAAGGTTCGTTAAAATATTTTCATAGATTGTTATGCCTTTTTCCAAACTAATGAGGAAAGAGGTAAAATTTGAAAGGACAATTGAATGTGAGACAAACTTTCAGGCATTCAAAGAGCATCTAACTACAACACCAGTATTTATATTTCTTTCGAGAATAAAAGGATTTAAGATTTATAGTGATGTATCTTTGAAAGGTTTAGGATGTGTTCTAATGTAGAATAGAACGGTGATTACATATGCATCGAGATAGTTGAAGACCTATGAAAAAATTTATCCCACTTATGATTTAGAGTTGGATGTAGTAGCATTTGCTTTGAAGATTTTATGGCCTTACCTGTTTGGGATATGATGTGAAATTTTCACTAATCATCAGAGCATAAAATATATATTTTTATATAAAGATTATAATTTGAGATAGAGAAGATAGTTAAACCTCATTAAAAATTATGATTCGGATATTCAGTATTGTCTGAGTAAAGCCAATATTATGGCTGATGCTCCAAGTCACAAATCTACAGAAATTATGAACTGGATGGTTACTCAAGAGGTTCATTTGATTAAAGAAATGAAAAAGTTGTAATTGAAAAATAGAGGTTTTAAGAATGTGGAATATTTGCACGGGATGATAATATAGGCCACTCTAAGTGATAGTATCAAAGAAACTCAAAAACTTAGTAATGAATATTCTAAATTATTGGAGCAAGCCCAATCATGAAAAATGTTAGATTTTTTGTGGATGTTAATGGAGTTAGTAGACATAAAAAATAGTTGTGGGTACCTAGTGATCCATATTTAAGAAGGGAAATTTTATAAGAAGTTCATCATACTGGATACATAATTCATTCAGGTAGTACCAAGATGTATAAAGACTTGAAAGTAATATTCTTGTGGCTAAGTATAAAGAGAGACATTGCTAAATATGTAGCTAGATGTGAAGCATGTCAAATGATGAAAGTTGAACATCAGCAACCTAGTGGATTATTGTAATCACTACCTGTCCCTGAGTGGAAGTGGGAAGAAATTGCAATAGATTTTGTTATGAGATTTCCTCGATCTAAATAGGGTCGTGACAGCATTTGGGTGATTATATATAGACTAATAAAATTAGCTCACATTTTGCCTATCAAGAAAACTGATTTGGTAAACAAATTGGCATGCCCTTATGTGAAAGAAATTATCAGATTGCATAGTATTCCAAAGGTTATTATCTTTGATAGAGATAATATATTTACTTCTAGGCTATTTAAAAGTATTCATAATAACTTAGGTACAAATCTACACTTTAGTATAGCTTTTATCCTCAAACTAATGGTAAATCTAAAAGAATCATTCATGTACTAGAAGACCTATTAAGATTATGTATTTTAGATTTTATAGATAGTTGGGAGGATCACATACCATTGATTGAATTTGCTTAGAATAATAGCTATCAAGAAATTATACAAATGTCACCATATGAAGCACTATATGGTAGAAAATACAAAACTCCCTTAATTTAGGTTGAGGTAGGAGAAAGACAACTAATGGGTCCAAATTTAGTTGATGAAGCAATAGAGAAAATTGGATTAATCAGAGACAAATTAAAAGCTTCCCAGGATCACAAAAAATGTACTATGACACCAAGCATAGAATAGTAGAGTTTGAAGAAGGTGACTTTGCATTATTAAAGTTTAAACCTGTGAAAGGTATAGCTAGATTTGGTAAGGGAGGCAAATTAAATCCTAGATATATAGGACCTTTTGAAATTAATAAAATAATTAGAAAGGTTGCTCTAATCTATAAAAGAATATGATGTACACTGAAGAACCAGAAAGACTAATAGGTTACGATACTAAATAGCTTAGAAAATAAAAAATCTCTTATGTCAAAGTGAAATGTAAATATAGACCAGGTAAAGAGCCAACTTGGGAGAAAGAAGAAGATATTAGATTGAAGTTTCCTCAGTTGTTCGATGGTGCTTAAAATAATAAATTTTGAGGATAAAATTTAAATAAAGAGGGGTGATTTATAATCCTTGAAATGCTCAAAATAAATATAAGCATGCACTTTTAGTTTCAGATATTTCATCTATTATATGAATATCTTATTATTATCTAAGTTACAATTAATTAGAAAACAAATAATAAGAAATAAGAAATCCTATTAATAATATTTTAAATAAATGCTATAATTTTATTTCAAAGTTTCTATTTCATTATTTTATTTTTATTGTACCCACAACAGTTAACTTTGCATGCATTGGATTGATTAAGAAGGTGGGAAATCATGTGGTTGGGAAATTATAGAAGGCTGTTAGTGGAGCCTTAGTGCATAATAATGTATTTAGACATTTCATCAAGCACGAAACCTCTACCCTTTTGTTCATTTCTCCCCTCCCCATTCACATGTGGGAGGCAGCTGCTGTGCTGGATGTAGATCAGCTGAGGGTTGAAGGAGGCGGACTGCTAAGTGGAGCTAAATTATATAACGTGTTTCTTGAATTTGGAACTAGAGAAGGAAATAGTTGAAGGAATATTTTGATATATATGTTATGCCCATAGTTTGCTGTAATAATTAGAAAATAGTTGAATACTATAGTTTTCCTTCATTCCTCTCACTCATAAGTACCAAAGAGAGCAAAAGAAGGAAGTTGGATTGAATGAAGAAGAGCATAATTAAAGTGGTATACAAAAGGAGAAAGAATCAAAATATTTTAGGTTAACCAGTTTACCCTACTATTCTAGATGACGAGGTGAGATACCCAATTGAGGCTATAAGAATTAGTAAATGTTTTATTATTGCACTTCTTCTTTATTGTGTTTATGACCGCATTTATTTTAGTTTACCTTAGTTTATTTTGTATGAACATGAATGAACATGTATGAAATTATTTATATAGAGAGTAATCTTTATCAATGTTAAATATTTCATAAACATAAAATGATAAATATTTATAAACTAAGGAATAAATAAAATGGCAGGTAAAGCGAAGCTAAAGGGTAGCTAAAGCATAGCCATGTCATCAAAGCATATGTCATTAGGGATAAAAAAAGTTAACTATAAGGAAAGTGAAATAAGTTATATATTGGGGATAGGCTCGCACAAGTAAAGGTGAAAGTCTCGAGAAGGTAATCCTACACTCTCAATTTTAAAAGTTGGAGAAATTAGACTCAACCGTGAATGAGAGAATAGCTTCCATTCTAAAAGTTAGGAAGCTAGACCCAACCTTGAATTGGAATGCTAAAAATATACAAAAGCTTATAGCCATCATATGATTTATTTAAAAGTGTTGAACAGTTTTGGCATGATGAGTAATACGGCTACGCACTTCTTATACTCAATATGGTATTTTAATAAGTGTTTTAACTACATCAATATTATTAAGTATTTCTAAATTGTTAACAATGTTATCATTAATTTTTATACATTGATTGTACATTTTATTGAGCTTAGCTCATCAGTAGTGATTGTACTGCATGTAAGTGAAAGAAGCCTATACGGTAATAGGTGGGAGGGAAGTGATCGTTCCTTTTGGTGTAAATATATTTTGGTGTACAAAGAGATCTTAAAAGAGATCTGAATGATAGTTGTATAGACTTTTGGGTATGTAAGTAAACTTTAAAAGTTTTAGTAGAGCTTTATATTACTTCAATTATATTTGATGTTCATTAAAGTCCCATTATTAATTATGGAATTTGACAGGTTGGAAAGTTAGGAAACTCTAAATAGAATTCTTTTTACTCATTCTATTATGAAAGTGGTGGCTCGTAATTGGTGTTAGTAAGAAGGAACCGATTTAGATTTTCCTTCTCTATTATACTTTAGATTGATCATTAAGGGGTAAGCCAAATTGGGGTCTAACATCTATAAAGGGCAAGGGAAAGATCACATTTTTTTAGCTCCTAGGACCCCTCAACAGAATACGATTATTAAAAGAAAGAATAGAACTTTGGTAGAAGCCACTAGAGCAATGTTGGCTGAATATTTACTTCCTAAATATTTTTAGGCCAAAGTGATTAATATAACCTGTTATATTCTAAATAGAATGAACATTAGATCTATATTGAATAAGACATCATATGAACTTCTTAAGGATGGGACACCCAACCTCTCACATCTACATGTCTTTGGACGTAAAGTGTTCATTCATAATAATGGCAAAACTCTTTTAGAAAAATTTGATCATAAATTTGATGAGGGAATTTTTCTAAGATATTCGAGTGTTGGTAAATCCTATAGATTTTTTAACAAAAGGATATTGAAAGTAGAGGAGACCACTCATACATTTTTTAATGAATTTGATATTTCTAGAGGGTTTAGGTTGGAAAAGAAGATGTTGAAGAAATTACCAAAGGAATTGAAAATGCGAACCTTGAAGAAAGGGTTGGAACAAAAATAACTTTGCTATTTTTTTTTTTTTTTGAAAAGAGCAATAAATGCATTAATAGCTAAGAAAGCAAACAGAAAAGAAACTACAGGGTCAATTCCTCCTTCAAAATATTAACAAATGAAGGAGGAATCTTATTTAAGCAAAGTTCTTCCCAAATGAAATTGCTGGCCGAGGCATACTTAGCACACCAATCGGCCAACTTGTTTCTACTTCTCTCAACATAAGAAAAAATAAGCAAATTAAATTCTGAAAGGAAATCATACTCTTCTTCTCCTTTAAAGCCATTAACTCTTGCCTTTTGAAGTCTTCTAATAACATTTGCATTATCCCCTTCAATGATAGCTCCTTTGTATTTGAACATCCAATCTATGATAATTTCCTTCAAAGATTTGATAGCTCGAAGCTCCAAATGAAATACATCCCAATGAGTATATTTTATTCCAAATGCCATCAAAAACCTTCCCTTACTATCACGTATGACACCTCCAACACCAGCTTTATAAGATTCTTCAAGAGAAGCATCTACATTGATTTTAAACCATTCGGGTGGAGGGGGATGCCAATTTTTTGACAGCCTAGGAGGCCGGTTAACATCCCATAGTTCCGAATTGGTTTTAACAATCAATTTAGAAATAGAAGAATAACTAATAGCATTAGCAGCCACCGAAATTGATCCTTCTACCACTTTATCATGAGTCCATTTGTTTCTAGCCTTCCAAGAAAAAAACAGGACATTAAAGAATAAATTGAGAATCATACCATTATGATTTGCTGAAATTTCCATCCAATTCCAGCATTTCTGAAGGTTTTCAAAGAAAGGAATCCGAAATCCCCATTTGCTTAATTGAGATAAAGCCTCCTTGATTTTTGAACATTTGTAAATAATGTGCTCCGTATCTTCAATGCCTTCCAAGCACCTAGGACATATCTCATTCTCTTGAATTCTTCTCCGAGCTAGATAATGAAAAGTTGGTATAGCTTCCTTGAATAACCTCCAGCAAAAAATTTCAATTCTCGGCCTGATTTTGGCTTTCTTCATCCAAATAGAGTACTTATTTTCTGTCAGATTTAGAAATTTTGCTTCAGCTATCATACTAGGAATTATTCTCCTCGATTCCTTGAGGATCAGCTCCTGCTTGTCTTCCCTTTGTCCACTACTTAAATTTATTTGTATAATGAGTTCCACCATTTCATTTCCAAATACTTTCCTTAATTCAGCCACATTCAATTCATTACCTTCTATGAACTTATTCAAAAAAACAGGTTCTTCTCCTTGAGGGACAACAAAGGAAGGCCATTCATTTAATTTTCTATCAAGCAGCCATTTGTCTTCAAAAACTTTAATCATAGATCCATTTCAAAAACTTTAATCTTAGATCCATTTCCCACACTCCATTTCAGAAAAGGTTGCAAAACGTTTCCTCCATCAGTCAAGATTTTCCAAGAGGAAGAAACATTCCTCTTAGAATTTCATTCATCAACTCTGGATCCGTATTTTGGAGCTAACAGTTTGAACAAAAAGGAATTTTTATTCAAAAATCTCCAAGAAAGTCTTGCTCTCAGATCAGCAACTTTTGAAGTAGGAGAGCATAATCCCCTTCCACCTTTGTCTACCGGTTTGCATATGTCCTCCCACTTCACATAATGAATGCCAATTCCACCATTGGGTTTATTCCAAATAAAACTTCTACAAAGCTTGTTGATTCTTCAAGAATTCTCATGGGGACCAAGGAATGAGTTCCATAGAAGACAGTAATTGCCAAAGAAACCATCTTCACAAGTGTTATCTTCCCAGCCTTGGAGAGAAGCTTACTTCCCCAAGTATTAATCTTTTTTAATGATTTTTCATTGATAAATTAAAAATCATTAGCCTTTAGTCTTCTCAATGCTATTTTAATCCCAAGGTAAGTAATTTCTTTTACTTCCTTGATTCCCAAAGCTCTTGTAATAGCCTTCCTCCTCCTCCTATTAACCATTTTACCAAATAAGATTCCAGATTTTCCCATGTTAATGTTTTGTCTTGTCCAATTGCTGAAATTGGATAGAATCCCTTTCACCTTCAAAACAACCATTTTGCTTGCTTCCGAATATATCATTACATCATCAGCATAAAGCAAGTGTGAAATCTGAGGTCCATTAGAAGATATGTTCATCCCAATGGTAGTCAAAGCTAGTGCATTTGAAAGGAGTGTGAGCACAATATAAAAAGAAATGGGGACAAAGGGCAGCCTTGCCGGAAGCCGCTCTTTGCAAAAATCCAATCCGAATTGTTCCCATTGATTATAATAGAACCTTGGCTTTAACACACATTCCAATATAACTTTGGAAAATAAAGGAGGGAATTCAAAATATTTTAAGACTCCTTCAAGAGTATCCCAACTCATTGAGTCATATGCTTGTTCCATGTCAATCTTGTAAGCTACAAGTCCTTTTGAAGAGTTTGAAAACCTGAATTTGTGAAAAACCTCTTGAGCAATTAGGATATGATCTGAAATAGATCTCCCTTGAATAAATTATGCTTGCTCTTTTGAAATGATTTTGGGAATAATCAAAGATAGCCTATTAAGAATGACTTTAGCTACCACTTTGTAGACTGAATTGTAAAGACTAATAGGCCTATAGTTTGAGGGACTCATAGGATTAGAAACCTTTGGTATAAACACTATCAATGTATCTTTCCAAGACTTCTCCATCTCTCCATGATGAAAAAAATATAAGATAGCATTCAAGAAATCCTTTTTAATGATTTCCCAATAAGTTTTCAAAAATGAATAAGAGATCCCATCACATCCTGGTGCAATATTTCTGCCTAAGTCTTTAATGACTACCTCTACTTCCTCCTTCGTGAATTCTCTGGACAACCAAATTCTATCTTCACCAATCACTGTAGAAATCGGAACTGGCCACCCCGCTAAAGAGCTCTCCCTTTGCCTCTCCACTACATTTCCATCCTCATCTTTGGTCTTCACAATGTTATTCAACCTCCTTTTTGCACTAACATAAGTTTGAAAAAATTTGGAATTGGTGTCTCCTTCATTCATCCATTTGATTTTGGCTCTTTGCTTCCACCAAGTGTTCAATCTAGCCATAATAAAATTCAGCTCCAACACTTTGGCTTTTAATCTCCAGCAATCTTCAACAAACAAATCACCCATTTCAGCTTCTAATTTTTGAATTTCTAGTATTTCCTTCATCAACTTATCCTTAGATAAGTTCAAGTTCACCTTCTTTGCCTTACTCCAGGAAAACAAAGATTTGAGAGTTCTTTTAAATTTTGAATTCAAAATATGAGCATGACTCCCTTGATAATTAATGGACCAAGCTTTCTTGACTACCTTGAGAGCAGCCGGGTAAGAAATCCATACATCCTCAAACTTAATGGATTTAACATATTTGAATTTTGAATTGATAATGTTGAGGACTAAAGGGCAATGATAGGAAGCTATTCTAGCTAAGTGATTAACAATTAATTGAGAAGATAAATTTAAAGCATAAGTGTTAAAGAAACACCTATCAAGCCTTTCCAGGATCCGAGCTCCTCCCATTTTATTGTTGCACCAAGTGAACCGAGGTCCAATGAAGTTAACCTCATGATAATCATTGTTAGTAAAGAATGATTCCATTTCTTTAGGGCCTTGAGAATAAGAAAACCTTTTACCACCTTTTTTGTCTTCTCTGGAGGTGAGACAATTGAAGTCTATAGCTATCACCATTGGATACTCCACGAATGAATTAATTCCAAGCTTTTCCCAATGTTCTCTTCTTTTACAGCAATCTTTATTTGCAAAAACTACTGCCATCCTCCACTTACTGTCATTCTTGATCACAAGGTCTTCAATGATGCATTGATTAGAAGAGTCTTCCATAGTAAAGTCATATACTTTTGCATTCCATAAAACAATCATGCCACCATATAATCCATTAGAGGACACCATATCATAGCTCCAACCATCTCCAATAAGATTGTAAACTTCTTTCCTCTCAATATAAGGTAATTTAGTTTCTAATAATCCAACAAAAATTACATTATGCAATCTCACAAACTCTTTTAGGAATAGAGAAGCACTCTTCTTTTTTGCTCCTCTACAATTCCAAAAACCAAACAAATACATTAATGAGTGATAGGGGATTGGCTCCCCACGTTGCCTTTAGCTTCCATTTCCAATCTCCTACTCCTTAAATTCAAACTGATAGGACCCAAATCCTTCAATTGTTTGGACTTCTTCTTCTTCACTATATTACATACCTCTTCATAAGACTGAACTAAAGGATTTGAGATGCAACTGGGATCAAAAATAATCTTATCTGGAGGTTCTTCCTGAACTTGATCTTCAACCATGACTTCTGGAATAATCTCTTCCTCTTCTATTTGATTACTCAATAAACTGAATCTGTTATTACAAGATTGTTTGAGCATGATCAAATTTCCTGGACTCAGGATTTCAGAAGCAAATTCTTTCTTAGTATATTCTTCAACAATTTCTTCTTGCTCATTGTTTTTTGCATTTGGATCTTCAACAACATCTGGAACAACTTCCAAATTCCCCTCATCAGTTCTTTTATCAACTTTTTCAGAAACATTATTGAACTCCTTTTTCTTCCACATAATTTTATTAACTTTCTGTTGATGGCAGTTGAGAACTTGATTCTGACTTTGAGAATTGAATTTTTTCCTTCCTCTATTAACAATAAGCCAAGGCCCATAACCCATGTCTTCTCTAGGTTTTTCAGCTACACCAATTTTTGATACAGATTCTTTCCCTGCTATGAATTTCTCTCCCTTGCCTTCCTTACAGACTTAAATATTGTGACCAATTAGACCACATTTGAAGCAAAAATTAGGCACTTGTTCGTATTCAATCCTTTGGTAGAATCTTCCAGCTTTTCCTTCAACCCAAAAACCAAGAGTATGCTTGTTGTCCAGTTGAATCCGGACACATACTCTTCCGAATTCTCTCCTTCCCCATTGGAACATATTTCCGTCAATCAAATATGGCTTTCCAACCATTGAAGCGATTCTACATAGATTGATGTTATCCCAATAATGACGAGGTAGATTTGGCAATCTAATCCAGATTGGAGCTGTCAATCCTTTCAAGGAATTTATAGAAAAATTATGGGACCATTTGTCCATTCCAATGATTTTTCCATTGACAAACCGTGGACCATTTGTCATCACTGCCTCCATGTGTTCTGGTTCATAAAATGAACATAACACCCATCCCATGCCTAGCATTGTCAAATGGAATTTTCCAAACTGCATCCATTGCCTTCTCAGCTCAGAGCTAATAATTCTCCTTTGCTTAGATAATAGAAATATTCTAAAAGTTATCCTAAAGAACTAATTTTAGGAGACCTGAGTAAAGGTGTTAGAACTAGGCATAGACTTAACAAAGAAGTGAACCACTCAATATTTATTTCAATGATTGAATCCACATTTATAAATTAAGTACTTTCTGATGAATTTTAGATTCTAGCTATGTAAGAAGAGTTGAATCAATTTATTCAAAATTATTTTTGAGAGTTGGCAAAAAGACCTAAAAATAAAAGTGTTGTTGGAATTAAGTGGGTTTCAAAAACAAGATGAATGATTTAGGTGTAGTGGTTAAAAATAAGTCAAGATTAGTGGTCAAGGGGTATAATTAAATAGAAGAAATTGATTTTGGGGAGTGTTTTACCCCTGTAGCCAATTTTTAAGCAATAAGAGTGCTTCTAGCCTTTACTAGTTTTAAAGGATTTAATTTATTTCAAATGCATGTTAAAAGTGACTTTCTTAAATGGTTGATAAAAGAGGATGTTTATGTTGAGCAACCTTCAGGTTTTGAAAATTCATAATTTTTTAATCATGTGTTTAAATTGAAAAAGATATTATTTGAATAAAATAGTCACCTAGGGCATAGTATGAAAGACTAAGCACACTCCTACTAGAAAGATCTTTTATTAAAGGGAGTGTGGACACCACTCTCTTCTTAAAAGAGTAGGAGATCACATTCTCATTATTCAAATTTATGTTTATGATATCTTGTTTGGGTCCTCTAATAAAAATTTTTGTGATGAATTTTCAAAAAAAAAAAAAAAAGAGTAAGGAATTTGAAATAAGTTTGATGGGAGACTTCAGTTACTTTTTTTATTTTAGCATAAAGAAGTAAGAGGATGAAACCTTTGTTAGTCAGTAAAAATACATTAAGAACATCCTTAAAAAGTACAAAATGGATAAAGCTAAACCAGTAACCACTCCCATGAGTTCCTCAGTTTAGTTAGATAAGGACTCTAAAGGCAAATCTATTGATCAAAAGAAATTTATAGGGATAATTGAATCATTACTTTATTTAACTGCTAGCAGACTTGATATTATGTTTAGTGTTGGTCTTTGTGCTAAATATCAAGCTGATTCAAATTTAAGAACTTAAAACTTAGAGATTTGGTATCCTAGGAACAACACTTCTTTTGAAATATTGAATATTCTAATTCAAATTTTGTAGGATATAGGATTAATAAAAAAAAAGTATTTCTAAAACTTATCAACTCATAGGAAACTTTTTAGTTTCATGGTCTAGGAAAAAATAAAGCTCAGTAGCCCTTTCTACTATTAAAGTAGAATATATAGCATTAAGAAGTTGTGTGGCCCATGTTCTTTAGTTAAAATGACAAATTATGAATTTAGGTTTTTCAATTGGCATTATTCTAATCTTCGATGATAATAAAAGTGTCATTTGTATTTCATAGAATCCAATCCAACATTGTAGGACTAAGCATATAGACATAATGTATCACTTCATCAGGGACCTTGTTATAAAGTAGAAATTTAGCTACATCGTATATCCACTGAAAATCAACTTACAGATATTTTCACAAAACCATTAGTTTTTGAAACTTTCAGTTCATTAAGAACCAAACTACGGGTTATTGATATTCATGCCTGAAAAATTGTAAGTCTGCAAAATGTGATTGTGTATATTTTATTTTTTTATTCTTATGTTTATGATTGTATTTTATTTTCTTTTTTAGGTTTATCTTATTTTGTACTTCTTTATTTTGTCTGATTTATCCTTTTATTATTTTTATTTTATGTTAAATGGGTCTTTTTTGGTTTATTTTAGAAAAGTATCTTACTCATTATGTGCAAATCCTAAATTCTATTTCCATTCGTACCGTACAAACCACTTTCATAATGTACGAATTCTCCATATTTTCATTATCTCTTTTCTCAATTGGACAGATGAATGTTTGATAAATTTTCATGATAATCATATAGTACAAAAACTTCATTATCTGTATGAATTATTAATCATTTGTCTGTATAAACACATGGAAAAATGCTTCAGAATGAATTTAGTTAGGGTTTAGGGTGGTTACTGTTCGATAATCGTCTTGGATGAACACATGTTTTTCCGTACAATCCACTTGTCAGTTTGCATGCAAATGAATTCAATCGGCATGTATGATCATTATTGATAAATCATCCCAAACGAACACTTGTACAATCAATTTTGATTAAGGGTTGTGGAAAATGACTCATTAGGAAGGTGATTTTATGAAAAGTCATTTTACTGTAATAGCTATTCCTGATGGTTTATATTCATGTATACAAAATTAAATTCGTACTGTATGAATTTAAAATTCATATGTACAAACCCAATTTTTTACTGTACAAAATTTTTCGATTTCTATAAATTAGAAGTTGTTCTTTGAATGCATTCATAAACTCTTTCTCATTTAGATTCTCTTGTGTTCAATCCTCTTCAAATGGCAAGTAGTAGCAAACGGGTATGTCACTCCAAAGGAAGTTCATCTCATACTGAACGAGATGATATTTTTCTTTCAATAAAGAATGAGCAAGCCTATGATCATTTTGTTCAAGGAAATTTTTCTCCGTCCCATCTTTTTATTCAAGAAGACATCAATTTTTCAATATGCCTCTATTTAACTCCACTTAATTTTATTTCATTCTCACATAGATCTACTCATTTCACTTTGACACTATTTATTATTTTCTTTCCAATATGTAAATGCGAGAGAATAATACCATAATATCCTTATATGTCTTCCAACAACAAGTAAAAACCACTAAAGTTGATTTAGGCACATTTTTACATCTTAGAATCGAAGGAGTAAGGGAATATTCTATGATTTTAAGAAATGATTTTGATTGGTCTACTATAAATCAAACTCTTAGCGGTGTACCTTCAATTTAACATTTACCTCTTATTTATACTTTAAATCAAAATATCAGAATCATACAACATGTTTTAAGAACTTTCATTATTCCTAAAGCTTATGATCGAATCAATATCACTCCTTTGCGTACTCTAATAACATACTTCATAATGTCAAACACTCCATTTGATGAAACCCAATAACCTTACTGACATCAGACTCCCTATCACTAGAAGGAAGAATAATGTGGCCTTAGGATACTTGATTTCTTACATCCTTGAGAAGAAATATAATCTTAATCATCCCGTACCATAAATAATCTGTTGCAAATATGATTTTATGAATTAGAATTTTGTTGATAGCAAACATTCCTATTTTTTCTACGACTGCCTTGCCCACTAACATTTCAGGTCAACAAGATCAAGTGCAACTCAAGCCATCTCAAGATTGGGTAGATTAGTTCTGAGTAAGTTTCTAATGTTTTTTTTTTCCTTTCTTGAGTCAATACTAATCTTTATGGTGCCTGGTGCTAAGTAACCATGCACACACATAATTGGGTAATTTTTTTCTATCTGACTTAGAGTTTTCATAATTTTGTTAACATCATCCGGGATGATCCCAAAATCATCTTAGATTATCGATCAAAAATGGAAATTCTAAATAGGGCATCCTGGTTAAGTCAGCCATCATTAAGCATATCATCCAAGACAATTTTGGTATCGGCCGGGTCGATATGCTCAAATAAGAAAGAATTAGCCTCCATATCTATTTAGGTAGTTTTATTTTTTAATTATCATCCAGGACATCGGCTTGGATGATGGGGTTTAATTATGCTTAAATCGATTAGGTGATTAAGGAAAGTAATTAAGGTTAATTTATTCGATCATATTGTCCTGGACGATCGCAAGATAAGCCAGGACAATCAGTTCAAAAGCCTTGATTACCTTCTAGATGACCAAAAATCCTACATCGTCTATTCAGAGTGATATTCTAGATGATTTTGGGAAGATTTGAACTAACTAGCCTAGACGATCGCGAGATCAGCTGGGACGATCAAGTCATTTTGTTTTTATCTAGACTTCTATTCAGAGTGATGTTCTGGATGATATTCCCTAATTTGTACTAACCGTACAGGATGATATATTATCATCCTGGATGATATGAATAAAAAAATCTTCTAATCATCTCAAGTTGTCCGGGCTGATTGAGCTTAATTTGAACTGTTTGTACAGGACGATAAAAATATCATCCTGCATGATAATGTCGGTTCTTGAAAATCTATTTAAAGGACTCATGATTTCTCAAACACAGGTATCTTTTGCTGTAGCCTTGACCTGAGAGAGCCTAGAGGAGAGGAAGAGAGAGGGAGAGAGAGGGAGGAACATGTGAGGGGGTTTCACAAGGGTTGCTCCAAGCAAGGGTCCAAGGTGTCTTCTCCAATTATTATTCCTCATCCTTGGAGACTCAAGGGAGGTCTTCTTCAATAATTGATCGAGGTTCTATGTCAGCTTTAGGAGGAAGCAAAAGAAGTTGGGTTCTCTGCCCGCTTCAGGAGGAAGCAAAAGGAGTCAGTTCTCTGCTGCATCAGGGTTGGTAAAAAGGAGTGTTTTGTAAGGGCTTATCCGCCTAGCTGTGGGGGATAAAAGAGAGACACTTAGTTAGTGAAATACTCTGAGGGTGCCTCTGAGGTGTGGACGTATGTCAAGGTTTGACCAAACCACTATAAATTTGGTGTGTTATTTCCTTTTCTTTTACTTATGCATTTAATTTCTGCATTTTGTTTTTCTTGTGGTAATTTTTGTTTTGAGTTTTTATTGAAAGAAATTCTTAAAATACCAATTCTCCCCCCTCTTGGTTAGCCTTGGGACTAGTTCATAAGGGCTTAACATCCCTAATAAACTTTTAAGTGGTATCAGAGCGGGATTCATAAATACAAAGTTTGAAAACTTTTTTGATTTTTTATCTATGGCTAACTCTGGTAATCATAATACTGTGGAAGGGTATTCGATTACCTAACCACCTTTGTTTGATAATGTTCTTTTTTATTTTTGGAAAACTCGCTTGTCTACATTTTTACAATCGATTGACTATCGTATGTGGATGCTTGTTGAAGAAGGTTACTCACCTCCTTCACGTGAAATAAATGGCATTAAAACTGAATTTCCTTTTATTGAATGGACTTTTGATGATATAGATTTATTATAACTTAATGCAAAATGTTTAAACTTTTTTTTTTTTTTGTACTTTAAAATCTAAAGACTAAATGTGTGTTTCAACATGTGCTACTGGTAAAGTGATTTGGGATATATTATGTATTACTTATGAAGGAACAAATGAAGTTAAGTAATCTCGATTGAATAATTTATTGCATGATTATAAACTTTTTCGTATGCATTCTTATGAATCAATTTCTGATATGTATACAAGATTTACTCAAATTATCACATCATTGCATGCTTTACGAAGAGAACTTACGAATTATGAAAAACTCATTAAAATTTTAAGATGCTTGCCTTCTTCTTTTGATGCCAAGATTACCACAATTATTGAATCTACAAATTTAAATACTTATTCGATCGATAACTTACTTGGTTCACTTATTGCTTACAAGCAAGGGGTGAATCAAAAAGAAATCTTAATGCAGGAGAGAAGAAGGAGAAAACTATAGCATTGAAGGCCAATGAAACAAATTCTTCTGGGTCTGAAAGCGATGATGTTGCCTTCATCATTAGGCAATTTAAAAACTTTCTAAGAAAGAATCACAATCATCATCAAAAATGGAAAAAGGTAAGCATAGCAAAAATTATAAAAATTCTTTTGATGTTGTATATTTTGAATGCAGGAAACCTGGACTTGTCAAAGCTGATTGTCCTACACTTAAGGATCACTCAAGCGAAGAGAAGGATAAGGATAAACCTAAGTTCAGGAAGAATAAGAATCGATTTCAAAAGGCATTATGGGTAGAGTCTGCAACAGATTCCTTTGAGATTGAAGCTGAAGAGGAGACAACAAACTTGTGCTTGATGGCTGATGATCATCTTGGTTAAAGTGACCAAAAAGAGGTATATGAACCAACTTATGATCAATTACTTGAAATATGTGAGAAAATTCATGCATCATATAGAAAACTTAAGTAAATGCATGCTAGTTTGAAATTGGAGTTTTTGAATTTACAAATAGAACATGAAGTCTTGATTACAGATCACCTCCAAATTGATAGCAATCACATATCTTTACTGGATGAGTTTGATTAATTAAATAAAAAACACACTGAGTTAGTTATTGAGCATGATTCATTAAGAGCTTCCTACACTTCACTTAAATCTGATTATAAGACATACATTGATAAATCTAATCATATGGTGCATAATTTGAGAATTGATAATGTAGCTTTATAAAGTGCTAACTCAAGGTTTAAAGCTGAATTGCAAGCACTTAAGAAAATAGGACGACACCTATACTTGATCTTAAGCCAAAAAATACGAAGAGGCATTATAACTCAAATAGATTAGTACAATCTTTTCTTGGTGTTAGATGTTTTTCATGTGGTATGTTAGGACACATAGCACACACTTGCACTATTCACTGTAGTACACATTACGTGTGGAGACCCAAATTGCATGTTTCACAACATAACACAAATGTATTGCATTCTTCTTTTCATAAGAGGGGACCCAAACCTGTTTGGGTTTCTAAATCTGACGTTTGATGATTTTGCAGGTTTGTTCTCACAAAAGGCCTCATGAGAGCATGTGGTAATTAGACAATGGACGCTTAGGCTCATAATTGCATAAATTTACTGCTTAATAAAATTATGAATTACATGCTTCTACTTTGCTGATTGCTATTATTGTCTGTATTAGTTTTTGTGTTAGCTTATAATGTTTGCTATTATAGTTTGGGTTCTTTTATATTTATGATATGTTGCCTGGTTTTTATTTTTGAAAACTTATAGTCAAGGTTCTACATCTCTTAATCAGTTAAGGAGGGAAACACCGTTGATTGTTTCATTTTTCTCTAACTTCCTTTAGTGATGTAATTTTTCTTTTCCAAATAAAAGTCTATCTCAAATCAACAACTAGACTATGCAATTGAAATCTTTTTCAATCTTGCTTTAGTAATCTATCTTATATATATAATTTTTAAAGTCTTTATTTTACCTTCAAATTTTTCGAAATCTTGTCGTTGCATTTATCATATGATTTTTTATTCTATTTTGTGATTCATTCTTCCTTATATTAGAGAGTGAGTTTTTATTCTCTAATATCTAGAAGATATAATCACAACTGATAGTATTTAAGAATTTTGGAAAAGGGTCCTAGCTTGCAAAATTAAATGAAAAAACTGGTCAATGATGCAAAAATCAAAAGATGTGTAATGACGCCAAATTGAATATATATATATACATACAAAGTGTATCAAAAATTAAAAGATGCACAAAGATCGTCAATCAAATTGATAAGAGGCATAAAATGAGCCCATTAAAAGCAAGCTCCTTCCCTTTCAAAATTTTTTTAATCTTAGAAGAATTCATGTGTCATTTGATATTTTTTAATGGCTTGATTTCGAGATTCTTGATTGTAACTAATTACTTTGATATATTATTTTATAAAACATTCTTTTAAAACCAAGTTTTGAATGGATTTCTATTTCGCATCCAATTGATTTTTCTAATTTAGATCTTTTTTTCAAAAGAAGTTTTGCCCTAGGAGAAGTTTCAGTTAGGGATAACAGGATCGGTTATGTTCCCAATTTTTTGGATTCCGACGATGTTAATTTATTGACTTACAAGTCTTTAAAATCAATCACATGAAAATTATATCATATTCATGCCTTGATAAAAAAAAAACATTGTTTTGTTTGTTTTTAAGTCATTCGTATCTTGCTTTTTATCATTTTTCCTTAAATTTATTATTTTTGGCCTTATTTGATCATCTCCATCCATCCTCTATTTTAAATTTTTTTCTCACATCATCATGGATGATATTATTATCGTCCTGGACGATCGATTAAATTTACTCTAAAAATCATCTGCTGACTATTCTAACCTTTCTGCTCTTTATCATCCTGGACAATACATTATCGTCCTGCACAATTTGATCGTCCTCTGCTTCAATCATCCTTGATCATCCTAGACAATCCCCTTTCATCCCGGATGATGCCTTTACTCTTTGCTCAATTATTGGAGAATCGTCCCGGAAGATCCACCTGTTCATCCTAGATGATACACGTGGCAGTGCATTTAAATGTTTTAAATTTAGTCGATACAATCCATTATTGTATATCATCCTGGAAGATCCACTAATCATCCTAGACGATCTTCTTTTTCAATGATCATCCGGATTATCGCCTCGGGACAATCGCTTGTGTCTAATCGACCAGAATAATATATGATCATCCTAGACAATATGATCGCCTTTTTTGACCAATCGTCCAAAAGCCGCAATTATTGCACCAGATCGTCCTAGATGATTTTGTGATCGTCCTAGACGATCAGGATAATTCTTTAAATTCAGAGCCCCTCCAGACATTGTTTTCACACCATCTCCTTTTACTAGCTTTCTACTTCCTCTTTTCTTTCTTTTTGTGATCATGGCAGGAGGCAAGCGCTCTCGCTAGGTGTCTGGCAGTTCTTCGAGGGCCACTTTGGACCCTCGATTCATGGAGGAAAAAGATCAAGCTGCCTGCCAACGCTACAAAATGGCTAGCATTACTATTTCCCGGTCGATCAACCCAAACCACCTTTCCTATCTAGTACTTGACTTATTCACTCACACGTCTTTGAGTTTCATTCTCACTCTCGCAATCCCCTTAAATTCTGAGCTTCTGTTTGAATTCTTCATAAGCCTTAGAATAAATTATGCCTTTACTTCTCTTAGATTGTATATGAATCGATGCCCTATCGAGATCACATACCAGGATTATGTAGAATTCTTACAACTCTCCACTACAGGGGATAAGCTTCACATCCTGTGCTCTAACCCTGATTATAACTAGGCTTCGGCCAACCATTTTCTTCGCAACACCAATGCCCACTTTCATGTTGGAGAGACTAGCTCTTTACTTAAAGATATTAGGATGATCCAGCACGTCATTCGTACCTCTGTTATTCCTAAATATGGTGATAGAGTTCATATCACTCCTCTTCTTTCAATCACCACATTTTACATTTTGGCCCATCGATAATTCAATGTAACCTACCTGATTTTTTGCTACATAGAGCACCTGACTACAATTCGAGATCCAGGTCATAGGAGGAAGCCAAATCTTGCCCTAGGACATATCATTACATATGTTCTAGAATCCAAATACAACCTCTAATATCCTTCTCCTCCCAACTATCGGCCCACCTTCTACTCAAATAATTCCTTCAATGTCCTTTACAGTACTTGTCTCCACCTGGGGATGAGCAAGCTCAGGGGGCCATAGAGGAGAAGGCTTCCCCACCTATTCCTGGAGCTGCTCTACTTCACCAGAACTCTTAGATAGATTAGCTGGTGGAGCGTTTCAATCAGTGGGAAGCCCATTTTGACACTTACATTATTACACAGGAGTAGCAACATACTGAGGACTTAGCCTATTTTGATACCTAGATTGCACACCAGCAGCAACAGCACGACCAGAACATGGCCTGATTTGGAGCACAGCTCACCTCGGTATCTAATTACTTTCAGCAGCCACCACCACCACCTCCTCTTTCAGATGATCAGGGGCCATTGTTTTACTAGTTTTCTTTTTATATTTTTTTTTTTCGTTGTAGTTTGATTTCTATTTTTTTGTTTAGTTTCTACTTTACTTCTGTTCTATTTTTCTCCTCTTTTTTTAGATGTCAAAAGGGAGAGTAGTGGGTTGTACTTGTATTATTCTATTCTGAAATTTGAATCTATTATGTTTTCTATGATTACACTGCTTTTAGTTCATTATCTTGAATTGCTTAGATTAACTTTAGTTTGTCATCATCAAAAAGGGAGAGATAGGTGCAAATATGGTTTTATGAATTAGAATTTTGATGATAGCAAGCATTCCTATTTTTACTACGACTGCCTTGCCCACTAACATTTCAGATCAACAAGATCAAGTGTAACTCAAGCCAGCTCAAGATTAGGTAGATTAGGTCATAGTCAGTTTGTAATTTATTTTTTTCTTTTCTTGAGTCAATTGTAATCTTTATGGTGCTTGATGCTAAGTAACCCTGTACACACACACTTGGATGAATTTTTTCTGTCTGACTTAGAGTTTTTTTTATTTTGCTAACATTGTCTAAGATGATCACAAAATTGCCCTGGACGATCGGTCAAAAATAGAACCCTAATTAGGGCATCCTGGTTAAAGCAACCATCATTAGGCATATCATCTTGGATGATTTTGGTATCAACCAAGATGATATGCTCAAATAAAAAAGAATCAGCCTCCAGATCTATTTAGGTACTTTTATTTTTTAATCATCGTCCAGGACATCAGCCTCGACGATGGGGTTCAATTATGCCTAAATTGATTTTGTTATCAAGGAAAGTAATTAATGTTAATTAATTTGATCATATTGTCCTGGATGATCGTAGGATCTGCCAGGATGATCAGTTTAAAAACCTTGATTGCCTCCTGGATGATCAAAAATCATACATCACATATTCAGAGCAATGTTCTGGATAATTTTGGGCATATTTGAACTAATCAGCTTAGATAATCGCGAGATCGACCGAGATGATCAAGTCATTTTTTTCTTCTAGACTCCCATTTAGAGTGATGTTCTGAATGATATTTCCTAATTTATACTAACTGTACAAGATGATATATTATCATCCTAGACGATATGAATAAAAAATCTTCTAATCATCCTAAGTCGTCTGGGCTGATTTAGCTTAACTTGTGTTGATCGTACAGGATGATAGAAATATCATCCTGGATGATAAAGTCGATTCTTGAAAATCTATTTAAACGACTCGTGTTTTCTTAAACACAAGTTTTTTTTTACTGCAACCTTGACCTGAGAGAGCCTAGAGAAGAGGAAGAGAGAGGGAGAGAGAGGGAGGAACTTGTGAGGCGGAGCTTGTAAGGGGGTTTCATGAGGGTTTCTCCAAGCAAAGGTCCAAGGTGTCTTCTCCAATCATCGTTCCTCATTCTTGGAGACTCAAGTGAGGTCTTCTTCAGTAATTGATTGAGGTTCTCTGTCTAGTTCATGAGGAAGCAAAAGAACTTGGGTTCTCTGCCCGCTTTAGGAGGAAGTAAAAGCAGTCGGTTCTCTATCGCACTGGGGTTGGTAAAAAAGAGTATTTTATAAGGGCTTCTCTGCCTAGCTGTGAGGGCTAAAGGAGAGATAGTTAGTTAGTGCAATACTCTAAGGGTGCCTCCGAGGAGTGGACGTAGGTTAAGGATTGATTGAACCACTATAAATCTAGTGTGTTATTTCCTTTGCTTTTACTTATTTAATTTTCGCACTCTATTTTTTTGTGGTGATTTGTGTTTTGAGTTTTGATTGAATTTTTTTTTAAAATACCAATTCACCCCCTCTTGGTTAGCCTTGAGACTAGTTCATAAGGGCTTAATATCCCTAACAAACTTTCATAATCTTCCTATTTATTTTAATGATGCTTTTTATTTTTTGCATTCTTTCCCATCGGGATCAAGGGGATGAGGAAGATTTGTTTGATGAAGAAGGACATGCTCCAGCACTTGCACCTATTCCTGTTCGTGGACTTGAGCATCAATTCTATTAAGAATTGATCCAGAGACTTGATCGCCTCGAGTCTTATATGGATCAACGATTTGATCATATTGAGACTCATTTGGACCAATGGGTTTATATATATAATGATGATATGAGCTGGGTTAGAGAATAATTTGATTCTCTTAACACTAAAGTAGCTACCATCAACAGCTAATTTACCCTGTTCAGTCCTCCATAGCTTCCTCCAGATTAAAATCCCCAAGAGTTTTAGTTTAGTTGTTATTAATGTATATTTTGATAATTTAGTTTCTTTTTTTATCTTGTATTTAGATGTTTTTGCTTTGGATTATTTATATTTGCTTTATGTTTGAGTCTGTATTTTTTTTTTTTTTTTTATAAAAAAGGAGTGGTTGTTCTTGACTTATTCAGTTTTCTAATTCTCTTAAATCGTTTATAAGTTACTATTGACTAATCTAAGAATGTTTATCTAAAGGATGAAAATTATAAATTTTTTGCATTACAATGTTATTTCCTTAGTAATTTTTTTATCAAACTTTAAATCAAATCATAGTTAGATTTAGATAAAGAGATCATCTTCATGTTCTAATAAAAATTTATCTTATAGTTATAATTGTTGCAAAAAGAATACTTATTTTTCTTTTATTTTCTTGTTTAATGTGTTGATTTTATTGTTATTCATTGGATTTTATTTTATGGACTAATCTTCCTTATACGAGAAAGTTTTTTTAATTTGGAAGATAATAACACAAGTTAAGATTTACTGATTTAGGTTGTGGAAAGAATAAATTGTCAAAAGATGCACAAAGTGTGGAAAATTTGAAACGAGGCGCAAAATGAGCCCAAACTAAAAAGATGTGCATTGTTCACCAAATAAAGTTCAAATGCAAAAGATATGTAGTTGCAGTAACAAAAATTTCTCAATTCTAGTTGATAAAGAGGCATAAAATGAGCCCACACTATATTTAGTTCTTTACTCTATATCTCTAATTCTTAGAAAAATTCATGCGTCAAACAAAAATTTCAACAATTTAAATTTGAAAATTTTTTATTTTTATTTAATTATTTTTGAAAAAAAAATCATTTTATTTGGTATTTTTATTTTTTAGAATGAACATTAAACATGGTCAACTATTCTTATCTTATTTGTTCTTTGATTTAAAATATGAGTTTTTGCATCAGGAACTTAATAATGTTATTATAAATTTTAAAATTATTTTCCTTATCGATTCTTAGATTCGTCCATAACATCTTACATATTTAGAGGATTTCTAAATTACTTAGTTTTTTCTCCTCTTTTTGTTGAAGTCAAAAGGGGGAGGTAGTTTATATTTGTTTGGAATTTTCTTGTGTTTTAGTGTTTATGTTTTGTGTATGGTGTGGTGATTTTGTTTTTGGAGTGGGGTTTGTATTTTTGTGTGTTTTTCTTGCATCTTGTGTATTTAGGGCAAGTTGGTATCAGTGATTTTTATAAAAATCAAATAAAAAAAGAGGGAGGATGAAATTCTTTTTTCCTATTATTTTTATTTTATCATTCATTGAGGGGGGCATAGGAGAAAAGAATTTTAAATTATAATTCAAATAAAAATTATTTTTGCCATCACAAACAAGAGGGAGATTATTACAACTTAGGAATCTTGATTTAGATTATGATTTTTTATTTTAAAAAAAATATTTATTATTCTATTTATTTTTTTTCTCCTAGCATATATTGGATATTCCCATTTTATTTTTATATGTACTAACATTTCAAGAAAATCATATACTAGTCCAGATTGTTGAAGACTTCAAGACAGGGTAGAATAGGATTTCATGTAATAGACTTTGTATATCTCTATTTTTATTTCTAGAGTCTGAGCAAATGTGATTATAATTAGGTAACAATACACACACACATGGGGTTAGAGATAAAATTTTAAATTGATTTTTTTACTAATCATATTATACAATATCTAATTGGACTGTACAATTTAACATAATTTTCCTCCATAATGAAGTTAATCAAATCATGGCTTAAATTTTTTAATTGTTCATACAGTACGATCTACATTCATACAGACTACTGATATAGTAAGAAATTAGGTTCATCCAAGATCGTACCAAACAAACATTTTTTTTTTTTTTGAACAATTCATATAGTACAATATGTATTCATATAATAGACTGATATAGTATGAAATTAGGTTCATCCTAAATTATACCAAACAAACACATTTCTTTTTTTAACTATTCGTACAATATGATCTGCATTCATATAAACAGCTGACAGTGTACAAAATTGAGTTCATCCAAGTTTGTACCAAATGAAGCCTTAATTTTTTGAACGATTCCTATTGGATGATCTACGATCGTACAGTATGAATATAGGACAGTTCTCTTAAAAATTTTAATTTTTGGATGTTTTTTTAAGGTGTTCTCTATATAAAGAGTCCTAAAAATTATCTAAGGAATCCTTTGATTCAAATTTCTCTTGAGAGGGACCATTGAGAGTGAGTTTGGGATAAATTTTTTGAGTGAAGAATGAGAGCTCTAATAAAGAGAAGTTGTAAGAGATTTATAAGGTTGCACAAAGTGCTGATCACTTTGTCTTCTTTAAGTTTCTACCCAACTTCTTTGGAGGCTCTTGAGAGAAGATCTTCAAGATTGGATTAAGGTTCTTTGCCTTCACCATTAGATTGAAAAGGACATAAAAGTATGTTTCCATCACTTAGAGAGTGTAAAAGGCAGCAATTCTCTGCCTTGACCAAGAGGGTGAAAAAGGACGTGACTGTACACTACTATCACTTGGAGAATGTAAAAGGCGACGATTCTCTACCTCATCGGATTGGTGGAAGAGAGTTGGTAAGGGCTTCTCTTCCTTACTGTGGGAGCAAAGGAGAGTCACTATTATTTAGTGTAATACTTGGAGAAGGAGTCTCCAGGGAGTGGATTTAAGTCAAGCTGGACCAAACCACTATAACATTTGGTGTTCTTTTGTTGTATTTAAATTTTCCCGCATTTTAGTTCCTGCATTTAAAATTTTGTTATTGAACAATCCTCTATGATAATCATTTCTATAAATAATTGCATATTTCATGATTAGTGTTTTAATTTTCTAAAAGATCTAAAAAGTTTTAAAAAATTCAAGTATATTTTTTTATAACCAATTCACCCCCCCCCCCCCCCCCCCCCCTCTTAGTTAGCCTTAGGTCAGTTCTATAAATTTAACAACCTTCACAAACTTTCATAATCATTTAAAATCTTATTTAAATTAATTCCCATAATTAGTCAATCAAATTATAATTTTATTAATGATAACAAATCATACTATACAATATAAATCATACCAAATGATTTGTAAAGATAAAATTTGGTCATCCCAAAGATTGTACCAAATAAAACAATAATTTTTAAACTAATCATGCTGTTTGGCCTACTTGATATCAACTAATTGTATTGTACGATAATAACAGTATGAGATGACTTATAGAGATGATTTATAATCATCTTAATATTCATCTTGTACAAATAAGAGAGAAAAGTTAACATATCTTACTAGATGATCTTTGGATCATAATATATGATATGTTCAAAAAGTTAAAAAGTTTATCTGAACAACTGTTTAACACCATACTTGATGGGTCTAGTTTTGAACTTATCATATCGTATGAACTCAAATCGTACTATACAAACAGTGACAACTAACTTAAATTTTTAGGGTCTCTTGAAGACCAATACTTAAGAAATTTTTTGTGATTCTCTTTAATGCGGTTAGAGGATTGGGTGACTGCTAAAGGAACTCTAAGGGAGGAACTTTTGAGAAATCCAGGGTTTGAGAGGAAGGAGAAGGTGAGGTTAAGTGTGAGGGGATGACATAGTTGCTCCGAGCTAGCTACACCCATGCTCCTCCAATGGCCTTGGTGAGTCTTGAAGGCTCTCTTGGGAGAGAGGCTTCTAGGTCAATTCCTCGAGGTACTTTGCCTTCTCTAAGTAGAAGAAAAAGGAGCTGAGGTACTTTACATTCTCCAGAACAAAGAAAAAGGAACTAAGATTCTCTGACACTCTAGCACATCAAGTTTGGTGAAAGTGAGTTTATAAGGGATTCTTTTCTTTGTTGTGGGAGTAAAAGAAGAGTCACTTAGTGAATAGTGCAATGCCCAAAATGAAGGACTCTAGGGAGTAGACATAGGACAAGGTTGACCAAACCACTATAAAAATCTCTCATGTGTTTTTTTCTTTTTGCACATTTATTTTAGTGCAATTTATTTTTGCTAAAACTACTTGGGAAAATCTATGATTATTGCTTCATTTCATAAATCAAGATATCATCATAATTAAATCAATATTTTGGATAAACTCGTTCGCTTCCATAATTAATTACAACTTGGTATTATAAAATTCTGAAATGTTTTAAAAATTATTATATTATTATTTTGAAGTTAAAATATTTTTAAAATTACCAATCACCCCTCTTGGTGAGTGAGGGCTAATTCCTTAAGGTTTAATAGCCTTCACAATCTTTTACAAATGATATACAAATATAGCATGTTTATAGACAAATCGAGGGGCTTGACAAATAAATCCAATAAACATAATATCTCTTACCTCTAATATCATTTGGGCACATAAATACTAACAAGTGCTTTAAGATCGAGGGAATATATGTTATCTGATAGAGCATTATGAATTTTTCCCATATCTTCTTCATATTTATGGGGCATGCCACACTTAAAAAATCTATAAATGGACCTCTACTTCCCATATGAAAGGGGGTTTAGAGCTTCGACTTTTGGCTGGAGATTAGATTGATATTTGAGGCTTCAAGGATTTTGAGCTCTACCAAGGAACCACTATTTGTGAACCTTTATCGACCATTAACAGACCACCACCCATCCGCTGATCAGACCACTAGTAAGTCAAGCGATCGGAGTTGAGCCACCACCCAGAAGTTGTCAAACAATTTCTTGATTTCTGCCAAATAACCATCTAGCCACCAATTGCCATCGAAACTCCACCCAACTGTTAATTGCTACAAAACTTCTATCTAACCATCATCGAATCATCAAGGAGATGCTAACACTGTCAAACTTCCACCTGGCCATTATTAGACAGTCACTTGGTTGTGAACACTATTGACCTCATTATTTAAAGTCAAATTCCTTGAAAAATCAATCTCTAGCACCTAGGTTTTCATAGCCTAGTGTAGATGTCACTCCTCTAGAACTTCTCTTAGGAAGATGCCTAATAGTCTTTGGGTCAACACCCAATAAACCTTCAATCAATTTCCAGTCAACATTCAATCAACTTCAAAGTCCCATTAAAGCATTAACAATCATCTCTTTGATTTCTAATGATATGTATAAGTCACCCTTATCATCTCAACCCAAAAATCAATCCAATTCTAAGGTTTCAAATGAAATTTAAGTGGTAAGGGCTACGGTCCTGAAACCCTTTCCAAGGGAATTTCAAACATCATGAAACCCAGTCTAATGACCTCTGATTTGGGGGTTTATCAATTGCATCGTATTTAGGCATGTCTCCAAGATCAACCATCTAAATTTGGGCTCAATCCAACATTCCTAACCCCTTAAATTAAATCTTTTCCCAAAAGCTGCAAATCCTTCAGTTATTTACAATCCATGCCACTAGACTTGCCACCCTGTGAATCTTGGCCTTACAACCCATTTCAAACTTTTCAATCACTTTCATAACCTTCATTTGGACCTATTGATTAATAATCTACATCTTTTTTTGACTCAAATTGACCCAAAATTGACCAAAGGGTCAAAATGACCAAAATACCCTTTAAAGGAGCTTTCTAGACTTTTCCCTTAAGTTCAATCCAACCCTCCTGTCTCCATCCTTAAAAACCATTCCAATGGATCCTAAACATCATTAGGCCCAAACTCACACTTTGGTTTGACCTAGTTGACCAAGTCAACAATGGTTCACTAAGGTGCTCCCTTAGGCATCAAATGACTATTTCAAACCAAATGCCTCCCTCTTGGCTTGCAACCACACCCATTAAGTTCATATGATCAATTTAAACTCAATCGACTCAACTCTTAACCCTAGGTCAACTTGGTTGACCAAGCCAACTAAGTTTGACCAAATCTTCCATGCACCTCCATTTATTCAAATACTTTGACCAAGACCTCCCTAACCCAATCTAAGCCTACGAGGTAACCCCTTAGATTATCAAGATACCCCTCTTGGAGATCCAAGCCTTGAGCCCACTTTTGTTATCCATTTGGATTGGCCCAAGTGCCAAAAGAGAGTTTCCCCTTGAGCCTTTTTTCAATCCTAGCCCAATTTATCCCAACCAATGGTGGCATTGGGTACCCTTTGACCCAATACACCTCCCCTAGCCAACCCAAACTTTGGGTCAACTTGGGTCAAGAATTAGGCTAACCAAAAGTGACCAAAAACACCTTGGGCTAAGCCAATTCTCAACCTAGCCTTCATCAAACTCAACCAATACCTCTATTAGGTAGCTCAAGGTCCAAGGCATCTACCCTAGCTAACCCAGCCCTTAAGGTTGACTTCACTCAACCTCTAGGATAGCCCAAAGTGGCCAAAACTACGTGGAAATGAGCCATCTCCCATCTCAAGAGAATTCAAACTCAATTTCCAATTGCATTGGGTGCACCTGACCCATAACTACTTCCCACATTCGACCCAAGGTCTGACAAGACCTAGGTTGAGCCCAATTCGACCCAAATAGAGCCAGTTTTGGTCAGCCAGAGCCATTCAATCAAATTTGACTTCCCAAGGTACATTTGAGATCATATTCGAGCTCAACACATCCCCATCAACCTTTCCAGATAAGCCTACCCTAAGCCCTAGCCGGCGACGGCCAAAACTAATGGAGTTTGACCTTTAGTGGTCCCCCCCCCCCATTTTGTGCCTAATCCTGAGCCTTCTAGGGCCTAGCCTTACTGATTTTAGGCACATGATCTCTTTGGGAGGATGTCCCCTCACACCTAGTGTCAATTTGATGCCTTACCCTTTCAATCGAAGCCATCCATTGCCGTAGGAGTGAGCTAAATGGGGCAGCTTGTTTCAATGGATATCATTCATAATTGGCTTATGAAATCGTTCCCTAGTGCTCCCTCAACATTCCCCTCTCATTTCCTAGTCTCCCAGCCACTCCTGTCCATCCATTTGAGCAAACTCCAATGAACTACATCCATAGTTTGCTCAAAGTCATACCTCCGACCATCCTCCAGTCACGGCGTCTGAAGGAGATACATTCTCCCTACCCTCCTAAAGCTTCTCAATAGAAAAAACCATTTGTTGGGATTTTCTACAATGTGAGACTTTGATCTCGAGCTCCTAGCTAGGAAGTGGTGGTCAAGTCTAAAGCAAACCATCAAACTACCAGAATTTAGCCGTTGGATTGATGGTTTTCCATGCCCTGATCCTTCTCATGAAGTTTGTTGCAAATCTGACAGCACGATCACTCAAATCATGCTGTAATAGCTTAAGAACTTCAAGGAAGAGCGGGAGGTTAAAGACGTAATCGAGACTATTGATTTAAATCAACAGTCCATGTTTGATCCGGTAGTTTTGAAACCATTTAATCATGGTCGTCCAATCGTTGATCCAACGGGTGTGATTAACCCTGTAGTTACACAGTCAATGCCAATGATTAGCTTCCCAATCAGAGCACATTGTGCATAAAAGTGTTAGTTGACTGTGTAATTCTAGGCTAATTAAATGCAAAATTCATGAGAAACTTCAAAATTCATATCTCCCTCCACACTTTGAAAGTCTGTTAGTGATGTTAAGCCCTTATGAACTAGCCTAAGGCTAACCAAGAGGGGGGGGGGGGGGGGGTTGAATTGGTATTTTAAAAAATCTTTCACAAACAAAATAAAACTTAAATCAAACCAAAGTTCACCACAAAAAAAAAATATTAAATGCGAAAAAAGCAATAGTAAAGAACACAGAAATTTATAATGGTTCAGTCAACTCGGCCTATGTCCACTCCCTGGAGGCGCCCTTCGGGTATTGCACTAAACTCAGTGACTCTCCTTTTTCTCCCACAGCAAGGCGGAGAAGCCTTTACAAAACCTTCTTTTCACCGACACCAGTTAGGTAGAGAATCTAACTCCTTTTGCTTCCTCTTGAAGTAGGCAGAGAACCTTGATCGATTGCTCAAGTAGACCTCCCTCGAACCTCCAAGGATAAGGGATGATGATTATAGAAGACAACTTGAATCCTTGCTTGGAGAAACCTTTATGAAACACCTCACAAACTTCCCCTCACAAGATCCTCTCTCTCTCCCTCTCCTATAGGCTCTCTCAGGTCAAGACAATAGCAAAAGATGCCCTCATGGGTGATATAAGAGAGCTTATATAGAAGAGCTTCGGAATAAATCTTAATTGCAACAAACCAATATTATCGTCCAGGATGATCTAGAGAGCATCCTACATGATTAGTGCAATTTTAGCTCAATCAGCCGGGACGATCTAAGATGATTAGAAGAAATTTTTTCATATCATCCAGGATGATAATTATATCATCCTATATGATTAGTATCAATCATTGAATATCATCTAGATAATCACACTAAAATGATGTCTGGATGAAGAAAAAATAACTTGATCGTCCAGGCCTATCGCACGATCATCCAAGCAGATCGTACGATCATCCAGGTCGATCGCACGATCATCCTGAATAAAAGGTGGCTGATGTTGATCATCTAGGAACAACTAAGATTTTTTAAACTGATCTTCCCAGCCGATTCTGTGATCTTTTAGGATGATAGGATCGAGCAATCAAACCTTAATTGCTTTCCTTAATTTCCAGATTAATTTTGGCATAATTATGTTCCATCATCTAGGATGATATTCTAGATGATGTCCAAACAAAATAATACCTAAATAGATTTGGAGGCTGATTCTTTCTAATTTGAGCACATTGTCCTGGCCGATACAAATATTATCCAGGATGATGAGCTTAATGACGGCTGCCTTAACCAGGATGCCCTAATTAGGATTTTTATTTTAAACTAATCATCTGGGCTGTTATTTGGATCAACCTGGATGATGTGACCAAAAATAGAGAACTCTAAATCAGATGGAAAAATTTACCCCAAGAGTTATTGCAAGGTTAATTAGCATCAGGAACTACATCGTTTACAACAGACTCAAGAATGTGAAAAGTTTACAAACTGACTCAGACCTACTCTACCCAATCTTGAGTTGGTTTAAATTACAGTCTTGATCTTGTAGACCTAAAATGTTAGTAGGTAAGGCAGTCATAGAGAAACAAAAGTGTTTGTTATAATCAAAATTTTATTTCTTGAAGTCAGATATGCAATAATATCCCCCTTTTTTATGATAGTAAAACACAAAAATAATTAAAGCAGTTTAAAGCAATTTAATGGAAATAGTAAGAATGAACAAACACAGTTCAATAGAATCAAACTACAGAGCAAACAGTGCAACTAACTACTCCCCTTTTTGACATCACAAAAAGGAGGACGAAAGTAGGAAAAAAAATAAAGCATAGACTACCAAACAAAATCAAACTACACTAAAGAATAACATCACAAAAAAAACTAAAAGAATAGCGGCCCCTGATCATCTGAAGGAGGAGGTGGTAGTGGTGGCTGGTGAAAGCAACTAGAAAGGGTGGTAAACTGCTCTCCAAATTAGGCCATGTCCTGGTCTTGCTGGCGCTGCTGGTGTGCTAGGTAAGAGTCAAAGCGGGTTAAGTCCTACGCATGTACTGCTCCTACGCAGCAACATAAGTCTCAAAACATATCTCCCACTGGTCAAATCACTCAACCAGCTGATCTAACTGAGAGTGCTGGCAGAGTAGAGCAGGTGCAGGAATAGGAGTGGGAGCCTCCTCCTCCTCAGCTCCCTCGGCTTCCTCATGCTCCGGGAGGAGACGAGTACTGTGAAGAATGTAGAAGGAGTTATTGAAGTAGAAGGCAGGCTGGAAGTTTGATGGAGCAGGATATTAGAGATAATATTTTGATTCTAAAACATAAGAAATGATATGTCCTAGGGTAGGATTGGGTTTCCTCCTATGTCCTGGATCTAAAATAGTCGTTAGATGCTCAATATAGTAAAGGATCAAATCAGTGGCATTGAATTCATGACGGGCCAAAATGTAGAAAGTGGTGATCGAAAGAAGTGGAGTGATATGAACGCGATCACCAGCTTTTGCAAAAATGGAAGTGCGAAGGACATGTTGGATTGTCCTAGCATCTTTGAGTAAGGTGCTAGACTATCCAATGTGAAAGTGAGCATTTATGTTTCATAGAAAGTGGTTGGCCAGAGCCTAGTCATAGTCAGGGTCAGAATATAGGGTATGGAGTTTATCGCTTATGGTAGAAAGTTGCAAAAGTTCTTCACAGTCCTAATATGTGATTTCAATAGGACGTCAATTCATATATGACCTTAGAGCAGTGAAAGAAGAATTGATGCAGATGATGGCAAAAATTTCAAAAAGAAGCTTGGAGTTAAAGGGGGTAATGAGAGTGAGAAGGAAGGTCAAGGAAGTGTGTGCAAACAAATCAAGAATAGGATAGGACATAATTCAAGGGTTGACAGTTCGGGATATAGTGATCTTGGCTATTTTGTGCCTCATATAGGCAACTTGGTCTCTTGCCTCAGTGAAGCGAGGGTAAAGAGTAGCCCTTAAGAAACTCATGAAAGAATGGCGATATCGCTTTCCTCCTACCATGATTAAGAACAACAAAGAAATAGTAAGTGCAAGACTGATGGAAGAAGAGGCTTTGAGAAAAATTGCTTAAGGGGCTCAGTTTATAAAGAATCAGCTGGATCGTCCAGAACCAACTAAGGTTTTTTGAACTGATCATCCCGACCAATCTTACGATCGTCCAAGATGATATAATTGAGCAATAAAACCTTAATTACTTTCCTTAATTACCATATTAATTTAGGCATAATTATGTTGCATCGTCTAAGACGATGTCCTAGACGATATCCAAAAATAAATAATACATAAATAGATCTGGCGGCTAATTCTTTCTGATTTGAGTATATCGTCCAGGTCGAACAAATATCATCCAGGACGATGAGCTTAATGATGGCTGCCTTAATCAGAATGCCCCAACTAGGGTTTTTATTTTTAATTGATCGTCCAGCCCGATATTTGGATCGTCCTAGATGATGTGACCAAAAATAGAGAACTCTAAATCAGACAAAAAAAATTCCCCCAAGTGTGTGTGTGCAAGGTTACTTAGCATCAGGAACCACACCATTTAAAGTAGACTCAAGAAGGGGAAAAGTTTACAAACTAACTCAGACCTAGTCTACCCAATCTTGAGCGGTTCAAATTACAGTCTTGATCTTGTGGACCTTAAATGTCAGTAGACAAGGCAGTCGTAGAGAAATAGAAGTGTTTGTTATCATCAAAATTTTATTTCTTGAAATCGGATATGCAACACACATGACCATTTTAGTTGTTCTTAAGCTCATTGGAAAGATCTTAGGGAGATCTACAAAAGCCCATGATTTCAAGCCTTAATTACATATGTGTTAAGTTTAATTTTAGTTTGATTATTTTATCTATTATTGCATTTATGTGCTCGATTGAAGTCACCATGGCTTAGGGTTTGGGAGGATGAATTTGGACATGTCCTTGACATGTCAAAATTTTCCCTTCCCTATTTGAACTGTCTAAGGGCAAATTCTTGCCAATTTGGGTTTAAGGGTGATGGTTTGACCCTTAAATTCAAATAGGAGCTATTATTTCTTTAATGAGAATTAGGATTTGTACTTTGAAGATGATTAGAGAAGGGAGTTTAGGACCACTGATTTTGCCCCAATCCAACCCTAGGATAGCTCCCTAGGATTTTTCAAAAGTGACTTAGAGGTTACCTTAGGTGGCTTAGTTAGCTACCGTAGATAGTTCCATTTGGGCTCAAATTTAGAGTATTTGGACCTTGAGACCAGGTGATCTCATGGTCTAATTTTCACTAGATTTGGGGTTCATTTGGTCTCCTAATTAGGAGATTCAAATTCCCCCTAGAATTGACCAAGAGCTTTAAATAATTCACTAAAAATCATTATTAAATCCAAAAAATTCCTTTAAGGACTCTAATTAATCATCTCAAAATTCTTAATCCAGGAAAAATCAAATCCTAATTGTAAAACCCTTAATTTAATCTTAATTCAAGATTTAATTAAAATTATTAATAAATTAATTTTATTAATTAAAAAATATTAAAATTCAAACAATTTCCAAATATTTGAAAACACTCCCATGGGCCATTCCTGATGTTTGGGAGCGATTCCATGAAGTTTAGAATGAGTTTGAATCAAAATGATCTAAACATTCCTAATTAACCAATTTTTAAATTTCAAATAATTAAGGAAAATTTGAAAATTCATAAGTAATTCCAGAAAAATCCAAATCAATCAAAAGAAAAGGCAACTAACTCAAATTAAATCTAATATTTTCTAAAAATATCAAACCTTCAAAATATGGTCAAAATCAAAAAGTTAATAATATGTTCAAATCTAAGTAAAAATTTAGGCTTAAACTTCAAAAATTCATAACATTTCATAGAAAACTTCAAATTGAGTATGTCAATAATCTAATTACTCATCATAAGGTCTAATATTTATTAAAAATCTGAACCCTTCAAAATTCACTTTAATTTAAAAAGTTAATTTTTGGACCCTTAGTTAATACTTTTAAATAATTCCAATAATTCTAAAAAATTCAATAATTCATTTAAATTTAAGTAATATTTAAATTGATTAATAAAACTTATCTAACCAACTAAATCAATTTAATCAACCTATATTTTTTTTAGGTAACCCAGGCCTACAAGGTTATTAACTTAGCCCCAAGGAAGGTGATATAAACTTTACGACCTTGGCGTGCAACCAAGGTAGTAATCATTGAATAATTAAAATACATCTAAGTCAATCTTCAATACACTAATACTTAAACTCTAACAAAAATATTCCCTTCAGCCTTAATAAACTCAAATATTAGATAACTCTAACAAACTACCATATTTAGGACCTATCCCAACGACACGACCTACTACACACACTTTAGATGGCTTATTAGGAAAATCGACTCTAGATCTAGGCTAGGCCGATGTTTAGTATTCTATTGTATGCCAGGTTTTTAAGATTACATTGCATACTGTGATTGAAATTACTTGGTATGTCTATTTACTTTTATTGCACTCTATGGAATGATGTGTTTGGCAGTTAGATTATCCTTAGGTTAAGAACAAACTAGATGTTCATTGCTTTTTTGCAGGTGGTCACGCTTATACAGGGCAATAAAAGGGGGCTAAAAATCAATAATAAATATGCTTGCTACAGGTGCTTCAGTTGCTTAGCCCCCAAATAAAAAGAGCGTGACCAGCGTGTTTTCTTTTCCCCATATATATATATATATATATATATATATATATATAACTACTTTTTTTTAATTACAAATTGTATTATAAAGAATAACTAAATACAAGTAATAAAATAATCATGCTCCTCCTTTAACAATCCAAACAAAGAAGGAGGAATGTTGCAAAAAGAAAAACTATCAAAAAGAAAACTATTTTCTAAAGTTAAAGTAGCACATAAATCTACTACTTTGTTACACTTTCTATTAACATGATGAAAAATGACCTTATTGAAATCATTTAGAAATAATAGCTCCCTTGCCACCCAATTCTCCAATTGCCATTTTTGACTTATTCATTGAATCTTAAATGAAGTTAATAATATTGAGGTTATCACTTTTAATAATAACACCTTTGCTCTCCATCATCCACCTTCAGATAACTCTCTTGTTGCTAATACGACCTCTATCTCAAGTTGTGCAACATCCCAATAGACTCTTTTCTTCCCAAATGCAAGAAGAAGCCTTCCTTTGTGGCCTCTAAAAACACCTCCAATTCTAGCTAGATTAGAACTCAAAACCAAAGCGTCCACATTAATTTTAATCCAATCTAGCGGTGGAGGGTACCAAGCATTGAAAGTTCGATGGGGATGTTAAGCCCTATGAACTTAGTCCCAAACTAACCAAGAGGGGGGGTGAATTGGTATTTTAAAAACTTCTTTTTAAAACAAGGAAATAAAATCATATAAACCAAATCACACCACGAAAATAATGCGGAATTTAAACGTGCGGAAGCAAGAAAAAGAACACAGAAATTTATAGTGGTTCGGTCGACTCGACCTACGTCCACTCCTTGGAGGCACCCTCCAAGTATTGCACTACACAAAAGTGACTCTCCTTTAGCCCCCACGGCTAGGTGGAGAAACCCTCACAAGAACCTCCTTTTTGCCACCCCGGCAAGGCAGAGAACCAATCTCCTTTTGCTTCCTCCTGAAGCTGGCAGAGAACCAGAACCAAAAGCAACACTCCTTACCTCTACCGACCCTTCCACGGACGAGAAACTCTAGACGAAGACGATGCAGAGAGATCCTTGAAGCAACCCTTGTGAAACCCCTCACAAGCTCCCCCTCACAAGATCCTCTCTCTCTCTTCTCTCTCTCTTTCTCTCCTCAAGGCCTTCTTAGGTCAAGGCAGCAGCCAAAGATCTTAAAAAAACGTTGAACAAGAGCTCTTTAAATAGAAGAGCTTCAAAAGAGCTCATTAATTGCAAGTTGCCGACTTTATCGTCCAGGCCGATCTGGACATCGGCCTGGCCGATCAGTACAAAACAATGAAGATCGGCCAGAGTATAGCCCTGAATGGAAAACAGGACGATTGAAAAATAGCTTGATCGTCCCGGCCGATCTCACGATTGTCCTGGCCGATCAGTTCAAATTAGAGAAAAATCGTCCTGACAATAGCCCTGAATACGAACTGGCCGATATTGATCGTCCTGAAGTAACTTAAGGTTTTTGACTAGATCGGCCTGGCCGATCCTGCGATCGTCCAGGACGATATGATCGTATCAATCATCCTTAATTACTTCCTTGATTTCCTGAACAATTATGGCATAATTTGTGAATATCGTCCAGGCCGATCCGAGGATCGTCCTGGCCGATAATTTAAAGATATGGTATACCATACTTGTCTATGGCGGCTACTTCTTTCTGTTTTGAGCTTATCGTCCTGGCCGATACATGTATCGTCCAGGACGATCTGTTAACGTAGGCTGCCTTAATTAAGAATCCTTAATTAGACTTTCTGTTTTAAGCTGATCGGCCAGGCCGATCAAAGAAATCGTCCTGGCCGATATGAGTAAAACCATAATTTCTAAGTCTCTCAAGTGTGTGTGTGAAGGGTTACAAAGCATCAGTCTTTTTGACTATTACAAGAGGACTCAAAAAGGTAAAAAACAAAAGTATAGACTGACTCAACCCTAAACCTACGCATTTCTGAACTTGGCTCCTTTTTGATTATCCGATCGTCGATTCCTGAAAAGTTAGAAGCAACAAGCTGTCCAAGAAAATCAGTGTTTGTCGATCATCAAAACATAAGACATGAAACATAGATTTGCAACAAGCATCGTGAAACTCCCTAAGGATATTAACACCCTAGTTATCTAGTATTGCACTTGATTGTATCATAGCTACAGACAAGATATTGGCTGCAACCATCGAGCTTGAAAGAGCAGACTTTCATGCTTTACTTCATATCGGTTCTTCCAAGATAAAAAAATTGATGCACAATACATCTTTACAACGTTAATGTACCAGAATGAGAGCCTTCTAAGTTCCACCAAATAGTTTTCCAAAGAATTAAACATTGGAATACAAAAGCCCCACTCTCTAAGCTTTATAATAATATCAGTAAGATATTTGCACTGAATAACTATGTGAGCATAAATTTCAACCTCTTGGTACCCTCTAGCACATAATTCATCATAAGAGAGCCTAGAATGTTTTATTTTCATACATATGTAATTCATTTGAGTATTGAGTTGTGAAAGTCAAACTTTGAGTTGGGATACATAGGTCCAAAGGTTGGATTTCAAGGAGGAAAGGATATTTAAAATGCTTAGGATAACCTTGCAGTAGAGTCTAGAATTTTTATTTTCATATATATGTAATTCATTTGAGTATTGAGTTGTGTAAGTCAAACTTTGAGTTGATATACATAGGTCCAAAGGTTAGATTCCAAAGAGTAAAGGATGTCCCTTTGGGGGATAGTCCTTTTCTATTTGAAAGTCCAAATTGGATCATCTTTTTATACCCAAAATGGAAAGTAACCTTTCCCTCAAGGGAAGAGTTTTCTTTTCCATTTGGGTAGCCAGCTACGAAAAATCCAAGGAGCCGAAAAGGAATAAGACAAAAGAATTGAAGACAAAGAGTATCCCACTCAAAGTCACTTGAGTCTGTATTAGGATTAGAACCTGGGTTGTTGTCAGTGGTGCTCGGTCACTTTACTTACTACACTTCTTGGTTGTAATAAGCAAGGCAATTTGCTTATGGATATTTATTAATTAGTTTGATTATATTTGATGTGTTAACTTGCTTGCCTATAGGATTGCCTATTTTTTCTTAGTTTTTTGACACTTGTGTGTCGCTCTTTATTTTAGCTTGGGTATGTGAGACTCATGAGGGTGTGAAAAATTTTCTACATATACTTTAATAAAAACACCCTTCTACTCTTTCATAAAATGATAGTACTAATGTATTTAAAACCTACTATATGGTTAGCTGGCTCCCCAATCCTGGGTGGAGTAAGTACAAATTTTGCATTACATTAGTTAGGTTCGGGTCACCACTGTGTGGTACCCTATTTAGATTTAGGATCTAGGGCAATTCTTCGATCATAAGACCCCAACCTCCAGGAATATAATCCAAAATTTCTAATAAAATAATTAACTCTAACTAATTATTCTTTCAATCTAAGACTTAAAGCCCAACACTTAGATTAGGATGGGATACCTCCAGATTTTTCTGGAATCTCAAAGTATCCCCTACTCTTCTTCCCTTTACTCTACTAATAAGTGTTCAATTTTGATATATTCCCTTTTGAAATTTCAAAATTCACCTCCATTGGTATCAATCTTAAAAAAATCTTCCAACTAAAATTTGCTATTATTTTAATCGGGAGTATTTGTAGGGAATTTTAATTTCCTACGATGTAATTAACTACGAGGGCTTGTGCTCGTAGGAGATTTAAAACCACACACACCTGATTTTTAAAATCAATTTTAAAAAATTTAAAACTAATCATTTTTTTTGAAAATCAAGTCGATAGCGATCATTTTCGTCATATTTCATCAATCGATAATAAATGATATTTTTTCTCTTTTGAAAGATATATCATTTGTCAATGTAACATGTAATAGGAAATTAGTTATCTCCCATCCTGGTTATAGTGGTTGAATATTGATAGAATCTTGTTTCGACCCCTCAGGATCGCATGTGTTTTTTATTTGAATTCAACCACTACAACCGGGATGACAACTTTCAGCCTCATCATTTGAACCCGTTAGAAAATGATATCTTTGACTCAAGGGGAAACATATTGTTCATAATGAGATGTTCAATTTTGAGACTATGTATTCAATATCAAATTTCCCAAATAAGATTAGATCTTTTCAAAACCCTTTTCAAAACTCCACCAACAAATAAAATGGCATGCTCAGAGAGACATAATCTCTCTCTCCATCTTTAATAATGGAAAATTTTTATTTCATCGGTAGTCTTAACTACATCTTCTGCCATTGGTCCCTCTAACCATTTCTTTCTTGGATGAGTATGGCCAACATCAAAAAGAAAAGTTTTATTAAAAGAAAAGAGATGTGAAACCTCTATAAAAAAAGATTTGGATCTTGACCTTCTGCCCCCAAGTTAATTGGTAGGGCGATAGTGTTAGATCAGACCTTTTAGATCTCCTTTCCAATTTTATGAAACCATGATGTTGAGTTTGACTCAATACATGGAGTCACAAATTTTATAAGGAGCTCTATTAATCTTGTTCTCAAGATCTTCAGTTTTTTAATGTTTTAGCATCAACTTCCCATTTCTTTGTAACTTGTAGAAATGGAGAGAGTTGGGCAACTAACTTTCCTTGAACTCCTCCCTATTTTGTAGGCCTTCGGGTAAGAAAAAAGTCTAACCTATTATGTTTCAAAATTTGGGAGAAGTTCATTATCGATTTTAAAATCAAAACTTTCCTAAGAATCTTTTGAGAACTTAATCTAAAATCTATATTACCATATGCTACCTCACAACATCCCCTTGTGGGCAAGTGTTTTCTATGAAGATTTCACTTCTTCTTGACTTTATAACTAATCTTTTTTATCCTATTGTTATATATCATGATGTAGTTCTTAGAACTTGGCATATATCATAGAATTGATATTTTGTTATAATTTTTAATTCTTTAAAAGAAATTATCTTTAAAAAAATATATAATTCCAATCTTCTTCTTCAATTCTAAAAACTCAAAAAAAGGAACAAAGGTTGGCAAGCTGATTTTCTCTTTTGACTTAGAGCTATCTTCTAAAGTGATTGATTTAGGAAATTGTTGTAGTCCATGACCCCTAGCCTGAGATTTTGATGATTATAAATAATTTTGATTTGAATCACTCATTTATTCATTGAATATTTTGAATTTTGCTTTTGTCTGTAAGTACTAACAATTCAAGGATATTGCATATTACGCAAGATACCAAGAATACTCAAGATTGGGTAGAGTAGGATATGAAATCTGTAATGCAATATTTTTTTCATTTTTTTTATTTTTTTTTTGAGTTTGGCCACAAAGTGTATGCAAACTGAGCAAGCATGCACACACATAGAGGGAGATCTTTCTTTAAGTGAAATTTTTTTTTAACTCTCTATAGATTATACTGTATAAATTAAAATTATATTGTATGACCTACTACAATTCAATGACTATATGTGAACACATCGTACTGTATGATAAGGATCATACTGTACGATAAGCATTGTACTGTACGATGTGTTTTAAATTAAAAACTCTGGCAGCCAAATTAATTTAAGTAAGTTCTTGAATTAAAAATTTTGAACTGATCGTACTGTATGATCAATTCGTACAGCACAAAAATTTGAATACTTAAATTAACCTCCGTGATTAGTTAGTAAATTAAGGATTAATTTCTGATTGATTATCAAACTATATGATATGGTTCATATTGTACGATCAACCGAGGGGATTTTCGATCGTCCCAAACAACGTCCTGAATAATCCCTTAATTTTTGAACTAATCATACTGGATGATGTGAAAATTATACTAAACGATATAAAGTTTTTAACATATCATACTGTATGAAGTTAATTGTACCAGACGATGAATAGATATAAGTTTTCATCATCCCAGCATTCATCTTGTATGAACAGAAGGAAAATAACATATCGTACTGGATGATATTGTATCATACTATACGATGTTGTTCATAAAAATTGCCTGTTCATACTCCTTCATACCATGATCAAGGCTATTTTGAATTGATTGTATTGTATAATCTTGGATAGTACTATACAAATAGAAATGAATAAACTAAAAATTTATGGTTTCTTGGAGCTTGATTTATATATAAATCTTCTTTCTTTTGAAAGAATAACTGAGAGAGGAATGTGACAAGAAGGGAACTTCTTGGGAGAGAGCTATTTGAGAAGATTTTGGGTTTGTGAGAGGAAGGAGAGTATGAGTTTATGAGGGAGGAGTGTGTGGGAGATCACACGGTTACTCATAGCCTACTGTACACTTGCTCCTCCTATGGCCCGAGAAGATCTTTTGAGAAACTTTCAAGGGGGAGATCCTTCAAGCTCTGTGTTCTCTAAGGTACTCTGCCTTCTCCATGAGTGAAAAAAATGAGAATGTTCACTACCATCACTGGGAGGGTGACATAAGGTTTGGTACTCCGCCACGTCATGAAGGTGAAAGTGAGGGTTTATAAAGGCTTCTCCGCCTTGCTGTGGGAGCAAAAGGAGAGTTTCTTTTGAGTAGTGAAATTCTTGGAGTGGAGGTCTCCTATTTAGGATTGTTATTTTATTACAAAAATTTCCAATTCACTCCCCCCCCCCTCTTTGCGCATCTCGTACTTTCAATTTGTTTCAGAGCGGGGTTTCAAAAATAGTGTTTTAGAAAACCTTGTAAAATCCATCATGGTTCATTTTGGTAATTATAATACTACGGAGGGTTATTCTATAACTTTTCCACCCCTGTTTGATAACATTCGGTTTGATTTCTGAAAAATTAGAATGTCTATATTTTTACATTCTATAGACTATTGTATATGGATGTTGGTTCAAGAAGGTTATATTCCACCTTTCAAACTTGTGAATGGCATGAAAACTCAAGTACCTTTTAGTGAATGGAGCAATGAGGAGAGGGATCTAGCATAATTAAATAGAAAGTGCTTAAATTATTTTTTGTGCATTAAAATCTGTGGACTACATGAGAGTATCTACATGTGCTACTACTAAGGAGATATGGGATAAACTGTGTATCAGGTACGAACGAACTAGTGAGGTTAAATAGTCTAGATTAAAAATTCTATTGCATGATTATGAACTTTTATGTATGAAACCTAGTAAAACCATATCTAACATGTACACTAGGTTCACCCAAATAGTGATATCCTTGTATGCACTAGGTGGAGAAATTTTTAATTCTAAAAAAGTTAATAAGATTTTGAGATACTTACAGAGTTCCTATGATGCTAAAATTACTGTAATTACTCAATACAAAGATTTAAACATTTATTCAATTGATAGTTTGCTTTGGTCACTCATTTCTTACGAGAAAGGAGTGAGTCAAAGGAAAATTGATGCAGGAGAAAAGGAGCAGATGATGGCTTTAAAAGCAAACAACTCAGATAGTGAAAGTTCTAGAGCAGAGGAAGATGACGATATAGCCTTGATGACCCAACAGTTCAAGAACTTTCTGAAAATAAAATAAAGGCATCATTAGAATAACTAGAATAATGGTAAAAGCTCAAAAACTACTAAAATTTCATATGACATGATTTATTTTGAGTGCAGGAAATCGGGTCACATCCGAACTGATTGCCCCAACATAAAGAGCCAGACAACTAAAAAAAAGGTGAAGAGAAAATAAAATATAAAAAAGGGAAAATGAAGACACAAAAAGCATTTTGGGCCGACTCTGCCTCAGAATTGTCATACAAGAAGCAGAGGAGGTAACAAATTTGTGTCTAATGGCTAATGATAATCTTGATCAATCAGATCAAGATGAGGTATCTCAACTCTCATATGAAGATTTGTTGGTTATTTTAAGAAAATCCATGACTCGTACAAAAGGTTAAAGAAAATGCATCCTAGTCTTAATATTGAGTTTAGTACTTTACAAACAGAGCATGCTAACTTAATTAAAGAACATTTTGATTTAGATAGAGATCACATGTTTCTGCTTGATGAGTTTGATGTATTAAAAAAGAAGAATATTTAATTATCTGATGCACATGAAGCCCTGAAAACATCATATATTGAATTAGAAAAGGAGTTTGATAAATTAAAGAAAGTTGTATGGGAAATAGATCATAATAAACATATTTTAAAAGTGGAAGTTGCAGGATATGAATATAAAAAAAATGCATTGAAATAAAAAATCATAGCAATTGAAAAAGATAATACATCATCCACATTAGCCCAATCAAGCAAACCCCTGGCATTACTGTTTTGATTAAAAAAATATATTTATTTAAGTATATATTGTTTTAAAAATATATTAATTTTTTTTGGGAGATATTTAACTTTGAATTTTTTTTGTTTTGAAATCGAACACAATATTAGGAACAACATATATCGTTTTAAAAAGATGAGCCTGTCGTTCATTAATAGGTTCAGATTACAAAGCTTTAAATGATCATTAATTTTATAATCAAAACCAGGATAATAAAATGATATATCTCTCCAAGGAAAGAGGATATCATTTACTATTAATCCTTTGAATATAACGAAAATGATCGTTTAATTGAGATTTCCCGAAGATAATTAATTAGAGGTTTTTTTGAAAATTTTAATTTTGAAAATTAGATATGGGTTTCTAAATCTTCTACGAGCGCAAGCCCTCATAGTTAATTACATCGTAGGAAAATTATAAATTTTCCTACGAAAACTCTCGATTAAAATAGCGATATAAATTTTATTTAAGAATTTCGAAGATTGATATCAAAGGAAGGCAAAGTTTTGAATTTGAATAGGGATTAGTTCAATATTGAGAACTTATTTTTAGATTCAAGGGAGGAGAAGTAGGAGGTGTTTTGAGATTCTGAATTTACTTCAGAGACACCTCAATCTATCCTGAGTGTTAGGCTTGTATTTGATTAAAAGAAAATTTTTTAATTTGAGTGGTCAATTTTATTAGAAATTTGGGATTCAATTCCCGAAAGTTGAGGTCTTATGGCCCGAGCCAGCCTCAGAACCTAAGTCTAAATTGGGTACTAAAAGTTAGTACCCCGAACCTAGCTAGTGCAATACGAATCTGGTCTTACCCCGGCCTGGATTGGGGAGCCAGCTAAACCATCTAAACGATTTTAAAACATGAGTCCGGTCTTTTTGTAGAGTGGTAGGGACATTAATTAGAAAATTTTAGAGGAATGGGGTCGACATCTAGAGAAGATCCTTAATTGACCCCTTAAACTTATGTCGGGTATTTGATGTCTAAATAGATGCAATTAAATATTAGACTCTTTTAAATTTGTTACTAATACGATGCATGCTAATTGACTCGATTGAATGCAAAATCAGTATGTAGCAGTTTAAAAATCTTTTTTAGCTTAGAAAATAGGTTTTTCCCTAGAAATTGCATAACATCCCCTTGATAGATCGGCACCCTCATAGGCCAGGTGGTCTGCCAGAACCCACAGGCGGGGAGATGCCTAACAAGGTAGAGAAAATATGATATGAATGCATGAAAAACCCTCGGTGAGTCCGAGCTTACTTCTTAAGACCATTTAGAATTTCTATCTTATCTTAAAAGTTTTTATTTAGTTAGAGTAGAAAAATTTTGACAAACCCCTAAGAGCCTAAAATCATACTCCAGGTCAAACCAAATACGGCATGCAAATAAAAAGACTAGAAAAGTAGGAGTTCTAATGCGAAATCAATTAAATAAATCAATTAAATTAAATATATAAAATTGAATGTCTATATGGCAAGTGCCACTTATTATTACATCTCAAAAATTGCAAGAAATTAAAGTGGCCGGGCACCACTGACTACAATCTGGATTTCTAATCCTAAATCAAATGACTTTGAGATTTGGGATTCTTCTCGTTGTCCATTTCTTCGTCTTCTCACGAACATCTTGATTCGTCTGTTCATGATATCCAAATGGAAAGAAACTCCCCCTTGAACGGGGTGTTATCTTTCCTCTTTGGATATTTGAAAGGGATCCTAATTTGACTTCCAAATGGAAGAAGACTCTCCCCTTTAAGGATGTCTTCACCTCTTTGGAATTCAATTTGGATCAAATATCCCAAATTCAAATCATTTTAAGTATTTTACAACCTTTATATAATCAAATTACATTAATTTGAAATAGAAAATCTAGACTCGATCCTGCGAGGTTATCCTAATAATCAGCAGTTATATATTCAATCTCAAGCAGTTATAATATGAAAAATTGAAATGCATTTTTTTTAGCCATACTTGACCATGCTCTTCTATTTAAAGGGGGTCTTAAGCGCGGCAGGTACCTGTGCAAAGAGTATATATATGTTTTTTATATTAACTGCCCCCTTTAATTTTAGCCCCTTGTATGAGCATGGCCACGTGCATAAGATTGCACAAGTATAATTCGCTCTTAACCTAGGGGTAAATCTAACGCACAATTAATCACAGAATGCAGGGAGTAAGTAAATAAACACATCAGTTCTACGCTAGCAAACAGCATGCAGTAAAAGCTCGAAAAATACGGCACACAACTGCAAAAAGTAAAACATCGGCCTATCCTAAAACTAAAGTCTGTGATCCTAGCAAACCATCTAAAGTGTGTGGGGTAGGTCGTGCGGTTTCGATATGTCCTAAATGGGATATTAGGTTGAAGTTATTTAAGATTCGATTGGTTGAAAGGTTTGAGGGAATTTAATTAGAGTTTAAATATTAATATTTTGAATCTTTTTAAAATTAATTATTAATTGTTTGTTGAAAATCACCTTTGTTTCACACCGAGGCCATGAAGTTTATTTCACCTTCCTTGGGGCTAAGTAAATAGCCTCGTAGGCCTGGGTTACCCAGTGGTACCCAATATGATTAAGTGATTTGATTTGATTAAGGTTGAAAATTTAATGAATTTTAAATAAAAATGTTTGGTTGCTGATTTTTAAAGTTGATTAATTTAAGTTTTCCATTAATTGATTCGTGGCGTTGTGCCATCAGGCTCGAGGAACCAGCCTCCTTAGAACACTTAGCCCCGCAGCCCGGAGTAGTCCAGCCGATAAACCAAATTAATGTAATTGAATTAAAGATTTTAAAAGGTTAAATAATTAATGATAAATCTATTTTTTAAGGTTTAACACCCCTTAGAATCCATTCGTGGCGTTGTGCCACCAGGCTCGAGGAACCAGCCTCCTTAGGACACTTAGCCCAGCAGTCCGGAGTAGTCCAGCCAATAAACTTCATCTTTAGGATGGTTTTTGTATTTTAAAAAGTTTGTTGAGTGTTTTAAATATTAAACTAACATTTTCTGGAGTTTTAGAATGATTTTGAGTTTTTAAGAATTTTTGGAATATTTTAATCATTTAATTAAGGGGTTAGAAATTGACTTTTTGATTTAAAGTGTTTTCTGGAAAGTTAAAATTTTATTAAAATAATAGACCTTACTACGATCAGTTAGATAGTAAGTACACTAAAATCGAATTTTTCTGCATTTTATTACGAAGGTTTGAAGTTTTGACCTAGATTTGACCGGTTTGTTGACTTTTTGAATTTGATGTTTGTCTGAACTTTTAACATTTTTAATAAATATTAGGCATTAATAGGAGTTGAATTCAAGTGAGTTTGTTAAATTTGGATTTTTCTTGAATTAGTTATGAATATTTGAAATTTTGACTATTTAATGAATTTTTGAAAATCCTTAATTAAAGGCTCCTTTTGTGATTTTGCTCCAAATGAGATCCCAACTCCTTGAAATAAGCTCCAAAGGTCAGGAATGACCTAAGGAGAGATTCCCAAGTGTTTGAGAAATTTTTGGAATTTTTAATTATTATTAATTAATTATATTAATTAAATATTGAATTTCAATTAGAATTGAATTAAAGTTTAATTTGATGTCAAATCAAGGGGGTTTTAAATTTAATGAATTAAGGATTTAATGCTGGTCAGTTAGAGGGGTTATACATATTTTTTTGGATTTAAATTGGATTTATTACATTTTATAGAAGTTTTGAGGGTTAATTAAGGGTTTAAGATTATGGAATTTGATTAAGGGCCTTGATGGTCTCTAAAACCAGTGAAAATTATTTCAAAGGCTGAGAGTGTCACTAAGTTTAAGTGTTCAAAGTTTTGAGTCAATAGGAGGTGAATCCTAATTATTAGAAATATTCTAAGTTTTCTATAAACCCTTAATTGTTGTCCTTAATGATGTCACTATGTTTAATGGGTTTAAATTAATGTTTGAACTAACTCTTTGAATTAACATACATAGTATGTAATCACACCAAACAAATCCTAAATCTAGGAGAACCTAAATCTAAGTGGTGGGTGCACAATCCTAAGCATGCAAAGATTAACATCAAATGTATAACTAAATATAAGATTAGTGAATAATCAATAAATGATTATTAACTAAGAATCCCCATTAATTATATTCAAACATGTTTAGTCTAGGCTTAAAATCCCAAGGGATCTCTCAAACTTATAAGATTTAAATATATATATGTTTTAAAATATATTTGAAAATATATTAATATAATTAATCCTATATATGTAAATATACATTTTAAAATAAAATAATTGAAAATATCATTAGAATAAATTTTAAAGAGCATGGAGATCCACTGATTTTGATGTTATTTTGAAAATAAATTTTTAATTTTTCAAAATATTTAATATAATATTTAATTAAATACTTAATTAAATATTAAGGACATTTAAGTAATTGAAATTAATTAAAATAAATTGAGTTTTAAATTTTGAAAATATCTTTAAATTAAAATTCTTAATTTTCCAAAACTTTTGATACATTATTTGAATTTTAATGATTTAAATTGAATTTATTTGACATTTTTAAAGTTTTAAATTAATTAAAGCATTTAAATTAATTTTAAAATTGATTAGTAATTAAAATAATTCTTAAATCAAGTTAAATAAAATCTTAATATTTCAAAATTTTGATATTACTATTAATAATCTGATTTGAATCATCAAAAAAATATCTAAATGTAACTTAAATTAAATATTAATTAATATTTAAGTATTTAGGGTATAAAGTATATATGCCTTAAACTAATTTCATTTTAATTTAAAGTATATATATATATATATATATATATATATATATATATATATATATATATTATATATATATATATATATTCTAAACACTTAAATATTATTGTTGGAATTTTAAAATATTTTAAAATTTAAAATGTAATGTTTAAATATCTCAAAAATATTTAATTGTTTTTAAATAAATATTAATTTTAAAATACTTCATATTTAATATTTAAATAACTTAAAATAAAAGTAATATCTTAAATTAATATTAATTTTAAAAATATAGTAATTAATTCTGTAATAATTTTATAATATAAAACATTTTTTTTAAAATAAAAAAATAAAATAAAATAATTTTTCTAACATATTTTTTAATTTAAAATGATTTAAAATAAATTTTAAATCATTTTAAATTAATCTGGTATCGGGATGCCACGTGGAAGCTTCCCATTCGCCTGGGAACAGCGCCAATCATTGTCGGCGGCAGCTAGGGTCCACACGGCATTCACTTGATCCAGTCAGCAGCGGACCTCCGCCGTTTGATCGTCCGCGGGATCTATCTGATGGCAGAGATCGAGTTCCGCCATCTACTCTCAGCCGAGAGATATCCGACGTCATCAAATCAATCCCGCGGTAATGAGCCGACGGTCCAGATGCAGTCAGACAATGGATTGAGCGAGATAGCACATACACGGTCGGATCAGACCGTGGAATGGCTTATGCTGAACTGTTGATTGAAAAATCAACGGTCCAGATACGCGAACGCTTGAACCCGGCGATGATAACGTCCTAGAAAGCGTTTTATGGCTCGTTCGCTCGATCTGATTAACCAAAATGTTTGAAATTTTAAATCTATATAGCCTAAGTGAACATAAATGATGGGGAATTTATTTCACGGAAAATAACGCATTAAATAAAATGTTGAATTAACCTAAGTTTCCTAAGCTAGGTTTAGAGATTTACATTGATTTATTGGACGGATTGAACCGTTTTTGAATTCTCTGAGCTTGTAGACTGTCCACGATTAAGTTCCCAGTTGAATCCACGCTCCGACACGCCGCGGATTGTCTAGAATAGGCCTTGGATGGTTTCGGACTTGAGTTCGCCAGAATCCACTCGCCGGCGGGCTTTGACGGCCGGGTTTTGGTCGGGATATGAAGAGGAAGTGGTTGAAGGGTCGAATGAGCAGAGAGCTCGGCTAGAGAGGCTTGAGGTGGTGAGAGAATGCTAAGGATTCGAATGAGTGGCATTAGGGCATTTTCTCCCTATTCAAATGCCCTCATGTTCAATTAGCGGTTGGGATTAACATGGGCAACTCTTGGATGCTTGACACCTGTCCAGGGAGTTGTTGGAAAGTTGTTGGATCAAGGACACAAGGACATGTGAGGTGGAAAGGGTCTATGGTCCCCACTTGGACACATGGAGCCTTGAGGGCTGTTTAATCAAGATCAAAGGGTTAAGAATAGATGTTGGAAGGTTCTAGAGCATATTTAGATAGCTGGAATAATTAAGAGTTGAGTGGATTAGCTTAAGGGATTAATTTGGTCTCTTAAAGAGCTCATTTGACTACCCATTGACTGTTTGACCAGTCAATGGGTCCAGGCGTGCTGAGGTGGCAAGTGAGGAGTATTTTAAAAAATTATTGAAATGAGTTTGGGGTAGGTAGGCTAGCTTGAGTCAAGCCAAATGAAGGTTTAAGCCTCTTAAAGGGGTTTGTTGACCATGTTGACCAGTCAACTGGTCAACCTAGGATGAAGTGGCAGCTAGGGTCACTTGAGGGATTAATTAGAGTAGCTTGAAAGGGTTTGACAAGAATTTGCATTCATCTGAAATTTAATTCAAAGTGGAAAGGGTTAAGGGTTGATTTTGGTCAATCTAGGTTGATTGGGTCAACCAGGTAGGTCCCAGATCTGGAAATGCGTTCAATCAATTCAAAATAACATTTTGAGTCTATTGGATGTGGTCCCAAGTCCTAGGGAAGTCATTTAGTTCAAAACACCTGTTTGGACCCTTAAAGGGCCTTTTGGGTCAAACCTGTTGACTTGGTCAACCAGGTTGACCTAAGACTTGTGAATGGGTCCAACATATCTAAAATGACATTTGAAACTTGCTGGAGCTGGTTGCGTTCAATTCGGAGTTCATTTGGTTGGAAATCAATATTTGAGCCCCATAGGGGTATTTTGGTCATTTTGACCCCTGGTCAACTGGGGGTCAAAGTGGGTCAACCAAAATGCATTTTAATGTTCAATGAGTTATAATTAAGGGTCTGGAAGTAATTAGAGGCTTTGGAGAAAGCTCTAAGGTCAAAATCCACTGGATGGCAGGTCTAGTGGCATAGGCCATAAATATTTGAAGGTTTTACAGCTTTTGGATTTCGATTTAGATTCGGAGGTTAGAGACCTCAGAATGAGCTCAAATTTTAAGGGTAGACTTCATAGACATGTCTCATCAGTATGCAACTGACAGACCCTGAATCAAAGGCCATTTAACTGAGTTTTGAAAATTTTGAAAAATCCTTGAAAAAGGCCTTTAGGACAAGGCCTTTGGACTTAGGATTTTGGTCTAGATTCTGGATTTGAACTGTATTTTGAGTTTGAAAGTGTGGATTTGATCATAGGGTCTGGATTAGATCCTAACTTTAGGATTTATCTAAGGTCTGGAGAGATTTTAGGGTCTGGGGTCTAGAAGAGTCCTAGAGTCTAGATTGGTCTGGAGATTGAATTGATTCAGGGTCAGGATTGATTTGGATGGGTCCCTAATGACCTCATACAAAAATGAGGTCAACTATTCATCACACAACTTTATGAAGAGGCATCACCATGCACATAGGTTAATGAACCCATTTCCTTGTGTTAGATGCTTCTCTTATTGCATGCTAGGTCACATAGCCTGCACTAGCATGATTCACCGTAGGACATACCTAGTATGGAGACTAAAAGTGAATTCATCATAGTATAGCATTCTAAACCCTAAATAATCCATAGTGATCATGGTGGAGAGTTTCAAAATGAAAGATTTGAATTATTCTGTCAAGAGATAGGAATAGAGAATAACTTCTCAGCCCCTAGAACCCCTCAGAAAAATGGAATAACACGAAAAAGAATATAACCTTAGAAGAAGCTACTAGGGCAATGTTAGTTGAGTACACTCTTCCTAGATATTTTTGGGCAGAAGTGGTAAACAAGGCGTATTATGTCTTAAATAGGGTAACTATTAGGTCAAAGTTGAATAAAATGCCTTCTGAACTCCTTTAGGTCAGACACCGATCTTTTGCACTTGTATGTCTTTGGTTGCAAATATTTTATCTTAATTAATAGAAAACTTCACTTAGGAAAATTTGATTCCAAGGCTGATGAGGTCTTCTTAGATTATTTATCTATAGGTAAGGCCTACAGGATCTTCAATAAAATAACCCTCATAGTAGAAGAATTCACCCATATAGTATTTGATAAATATGATAAGCCCTCTGAACCCAAATTTGAAGAAGATGAAGTAGAGGCAATTCAGGGAGTAGAAATTATGACCATAGGAGAAAAGGGAGAACCTTAGGAAGACTTGCCCAGAGAATGGAGATATTCTTCTAGTCATCCTAAAGAATTAATTTTAGGACACCCATCAGAAGGTGTGAGAATAAGGCACAAACTTAAGAAGGAGGTTAGTCATTCTGCATTAATCTCTATGATATAACCCATAAGTATAGATCAAGCCTTAGGAGATGAATTATGGATTCTATCAATACAAGAAGAATTAAATCAATTTACTAGGAATGATGTTTGGGAATTAGTCAAGAGACCAAAAGAGTATAGTGTAGTTGGAACAAAATGGGTCTTTAAAAATAAGATGAATGACTTAGGAACCATAACAAGAAATAAGGTCAGACTAGTAGCTAAGGGGTATAACCAGCTTAAAGGCATAGACTTTGAAGAAACCTTTACCCGGTTAGCTAGACTAGAAGCCATAAGGGTGCTCTTAGCCTTTGCTCGCTTCAAAGATTTTAAATTTTATCAGATGGACGTAAAGAGTGCTTTTCTAAAGGGGGTAATCAAAGAGGATTTTTATGTTGAGCAACCCCTTGGATTTGAATTCTCACAATTTCCAAACCATGTATTCAAATTAAAAAAGGTACTATATGGGTAAAGCAAGCACCATAGCTTAGTATGAGGACTTAGCTCTTTCTTACTGGATAGAAAATTTGTTAAGGGTAGTGTTCACACACCAATCTCTTTATGCAAAAGATAAAAGATGAAATTTTCATTGTTCAGATTTAGGTAAATGACATTTTTTTTATCTTTAGATAAAATCTTATGTGATGAATTCTCAAAAATAATGAGTAATGAGTTTGAAATGTGCATTATTGGAGAGCTTAATTATTTTCTTGGTTTTAGTGTAAAATAAATGGAAAATGGAATATTTCTTAGCCAAACAAAATACATTAATGATATTCTAAAAAAATATGAAATGGAGAGTATTAAGCCCATGAACAATCCAATGAGCTCTACGATTCAACTAAATGAAGACCTGAATGGAAAATTAGTATATCAGAAAAAATACAAAGGGATAATCGAATCTCTCATTTACTTAAGTGCCAGTAGATTGGACATAATGTTTAGTGTGTGTCTTTGTGCCTAATTTCATTATGATCCTAAAGAGTTGCACTTAATTGTAGTTACGAGAATCCTTATATATCTACTAGGCACCCTGAACTTAGAAATTTGGTATCCTAAGTACAACACTTCCTTTAAAATTTTATGGTACTCATATTCTGATTTTGTAGGATGTATGATAGATAGGAAAAGCACCTCTGGCACCTGCCAATTCATAGGACTATCTTTAGTTTCTTAGTCTAATAGAAAGCAAAATTCAGTAGCACTCTCCATGGCTGAGGCAGAATACATAGCAGTAGGAAGTTACGTTACAAAAGTACTATAGTTGAAAGAATAACTTCTAGATCTTGGATTACCCATAAGAACCATCCCAGTCATGTGTGACAACACGAGTGCAATCTGCATATCTAACAATCCAATTCAACACTCTCGAACAAAACACATAGATATCGGACATCACTTCATAAGAGATCTTATAGCTAAAGGAGACATAAAACTACAACATATAGCTATATGAAACTAATTGGCAGACATATTCATAAAATCATTAGCATACGACACCTTTAGTAATTTGAGGACAAGACTTGGTGTCTTAGACATTCATGTGTGATTAAAAAAATGGTCTAATTGAGGCTAGAAATTCATAGATATCATACATCACGTCAGATTTTTAGTTGCCTGAGGCTAGAAGGCCAGAAGAGGTAGACAAGAAAGATAACCCCAAGTACTATCCTTATCACCACATGTTGGGTAATGCAATTGAAGATTGCATTATTTTTAAAGACTGGGTAGAAAGAACTTCAGGAAAGGTAACATCATCATCTTTAAAGAATATTTGGTAGATCGAGAACAAACTTTAACCAAAACTATCTCAGGTAACCCTCTTAACACTTCTCTTTTGTTGAAGATGATTGACATTGCTTTATCCTAAGCATTTAAAAATTCGATTGACAAGTCTTTTCATCTTTCCCAAAAGCTGACTATGACAGCCCATGACCTGATTTAAGAGATTGACCTGGATGCTTCGTAGAAGGATGTTGAGCTACTTCCCTCTCCAGTAGTCCTAGGAACTACTGTATTACATGAAAAAGAAAAAAATAGATATTTTTTATAGAGAGGAAGTCTATATATGAGAGATGTATTTGAGTAGCAAATGGTGGTGTGAAAACCCTTTCCCCTCTCCTATTATCTGACTTTTATTTTTGCCCCATCAAAGGAAAAGGTCAAAAGATTAATAAAAAATATTCTTCTGCCTCTATTTTGATGATTAACCATGAGTCCAAAATACAAGTATTCTTCTCCTCTAACTCAAAATTCTATTGAGATCAATGTGAATGTTAAATAATCTGATCTTTCTGAATTAACCTTCTAAGGAGATGTTGAATTTGAAGACTTATCAAAAAGTTACTTCCCCCAAATTAATTTTAAGGGTAGTCATATCATGATAGATCTTTCAAATTCTAACTCTCTTTCAAGAAACGATGACCCACTGCCTATGGTGAGCATAGTCTCCACCTTAGTTTTCCCTCCTGAGGATATCGAGCATATGCAACTTCATGGTGGTAAGGTCTTACCCCTTAGGCTCCCCCCTAAGGATAAAGGCAAACAAGCTGTCTTCGAAGATCTAAATCCAAATTCCCCTCAATAATTTGATTTTTCTTTAATTCCTTCAGGTTTTGAATCTGTCATTCCTAAGGTTGATTAGAATGTTCTAGCCCATCTTAGGAAGTTACCAGCCAAACTGAGCATCTACGATTCCCTCCTTCTCTCCAAAGAAATGTGGGAATCCTTAATTAAGGCACTTCTCGTTCTTGAGATTTGCTTAGCTCAGCAGGCTTTGACTTTAAGAGATGATGCACTCTACTTCAAAGAAATTCCTAGGGTGACCTTTTTAGATGAAGATCTACTTCTAGAAAGTGCCAACCACACTCGTCGCTCTACATTATCATAGATGTAGGCAATTTCAAGTTATCAAAATTCCTTGTTAATCCAGGTGCATCGGTCAACGTAATGAATCTAAAAACCCTCACATACCTTAGAGTTGATACTAACAAGCTCTCAACTGACAAGTTGGTGCTTTACGGATTCAATGAAAATGGTGTGAGAACTTTAGGTTTGATAACCCTTCTTCTAGAGATAGAAGACTTGAAAACTGAAGCTAAATTTCATATAATTGACTTAACAATATCCTTTAATGCGCTCCTAGGTAGGCATTGGATTCATAATTACATAATGGTTCCATCTACCCTGCACCAAATTGTTAAGTACCAATGAGACAACATTGAATATGTGATTAAGAGTGATTTGCAACCATTCTCAATTCAAGAAATTATGATCTACAAGTATGCTACTTATATTATACCAAAAGGGTCCTCGTCTTGTTTAAAATTTGAGATCAAAATTAAGGAGAAAATGTTTAGACAAGCTTCCAACCAAAGTCAAAAGTAAAAAGTTAGAGATAAAAATCAAGAATTGATGGAAATAAGTAGTGAAGATGACCTCAATATCGTTGTCCTTAGGCCTCCAAACATGTTTCCTCAAAGAGATGGGAGGATGGCTTTAAGGGCACATGGTCGAGGCCATAGTTAATTAGAAAGAAGAACAACCCCCATATATATTGATCTAGCATCAAGTTTTGATGATGAGTCAGAATGATGGGGTGATGTGATTCCCTTCAACTACAAGAATAGAAACACTCCTCCCAAGTTTGATGTCAATTTAGATCAGGATAGTGACCCTGAGATTGATGTTTTAAAAGTCAAAAGTGCAAGCCTGAATTAACTATGTATAAAAAGCTCAGTAAAAAGATTGAGGCCCTTTCCTTGACCCCAATGTCTACTGGTAGGATTGTAGCGTTAGAGGTTAAAGTGGCCCCCAACATAAATGATGAAGTGAAGAAAGTCCAGAATTATTTTCCTAGCTCCTGCTCAAGGGATGAAGGTGATGTAACCCACGATGAGGCAGATTTTAATGAGTTAATGGAATTACCTTTTGGCTACTTCTCTGTCTGTATAAAGAATTATTTCTCTAAAGGCCCCGTATCGTATTGATGGACTAAGGGTCAAGCTAGATACCATAAAAAGATTTGGCAAACAAAAATCAGGAAAAATCTGACAAGTGATATCAGCTTTAGTACCTTTAGTTCATTTGAAGATGATGAATATTTTTTAATAATAACTTACCATCTTGAATCTTATAATATCCCTACTGATGCCATCAGTCCCCTTGACAGGCTCTATTTAGAGACTTTAGATGATCCCGATGAACTTCAAGTTTGGATGCACCCCCTAAATTTGAGGAAGAAATTAAGTTTACAGTTGATAAGTTAAGGGAAATCAACTTGGGAACCAATGATAACCCTCACCCCACTTTCATTAGTACCTTGTTGAGTGAGGATAAGACTCAGGATCTAATTCAACTTTTATCCGAGTTTAGGGATTACTTTTCCTGGATCTATGATGAAATGATGGGTCTATCCATCGACGTAGCAGCTCATAAACTCAAAATTCGATATGATGCCATTCCTGTTAAATAAGCTCCTCGACGCATGTGATTAGAGATTGAGAAATAAGTCGTCTCTAAAATTAAGAAGTTGGATGAGGCCAGGTTTATTCGAGAGGAAAAATATCCCTCTTGGGTGGCTAGCTTCATGCCAGTTCGAATGAAAAATGGTCAAATTCATATTTGTGTTGACTATAGGGATCTGAACAAGGCATGTCCCAAGGATGAATTTTCTTTACTTATAAATGAACTTATGGTGGACATCACCTCTTTTCAAGGTGTTTTCTCCTTTATGGATGGCTCATCCAGTTATAATCAAATCAAGATGGCCCTAAAAGATGGGAGAAACACTGCATTCTGGACTCCCATAGGAATCTTTTGTTATAGGGTGAAGCCCTTTGGTCTCAAAAATGCTGGTGCAACTTACCAATGGGCCATGACTCATATCTTTGACGACTTAATCCATAATCAGGTTGAGTGTTATATCGACAATTTTATTATTAAGAGTAAGGTTAAAGATGCTCACATATATGACTTAAGAGTTATTTTCAAGCGGTTGTGCCACTATGACTTAAAAATGAACCCTTTAAAGTGCGCCTTTAGCGTTACTTAGGTGAAATTCTTATGATTTTTAGTGAGGCACCACGGAATTGAGATTCATCCTGCTAAAATTGAGGCCATCCTAGATATACCACCTCTTACGAGTCTTACTCAGTTAAAGTCTCTTCAAGGGAGGTTAGCATATATAAGGAGGTTTATCTTCAATCTTTCCGGGAGATGTTAACCCTTATCCGACCTAGTCAAAAAGGATGCTAAATTCATATGGAATGAGAAGTGTCAAAATGCCTTTAATAAAATCAAGCAATATCTTTATAATTCGTCGGTTTTGGCAGCCCCTATTCTGGGAAAACCTTTAATCCTCTTCACTACGGTCCTAGATGACTATTTAGGTGCCCTATTAGCTCAAGTCAATGATGAGGGGAAAGAGAATGCTCTGTATCAACTAAAGACTCCTATCTACTGAAATTTGATACCATTCAATCGAGGAGTATTGTCTTGCTTTGCTTTTGTAGCCCAAAAGCTAAGGCATTACATGCTTTCTCATCCGATCAGTCTGATCTCTAGAATCAACCCTTTGTAATATCTTATGACCTGACCTACATTATCAGGATGTTTGGCTCGATGGTTTATGATATTACTCAAATTTGAGATTAATTTCATTCCCCTACATGCTGTGAAAGGTCAGGTTGTTACCGACTTTCTTGTAGCGCGTTCATTGCTAGTGGATTCTCCTTTGAATGATGATTTACTTGACGAACAAATTATAAGTTTAAGGGAATATGAAGATGATGTATGAGAATTATATTTTGATGGTGTAGCGTCCTCTCGATGAGTCATAACCCAAAAATTTATGATTTCTAGAAAAGTCAGAATTGGCCTAATTTTCATAATGCCAGAAAAGGGAATAATGCATTTTTCCTACCATTTTTCAATCCTAGCCCAGTTGAACCCAACCAATGGTGGTACTGGGGTCCCCTTTGACCCAATACACCTCCCATAGCTAACCCAAACTTTGGGTGAACTTAGGTCAAGAATTAGGCTAACCCAAAGTGACCAAAACCACCTTGGGTTGAGCCAATTCCTAACTTAAACTTCACCAAACTCAACCAATACCTCTATTGGGTAGCCATAGGTCCAAGGCAACTAACCTAACCAGGTCATCCCTTAGGTTGACTTGGGTCAACCTCTAGGCTAGCCCAAAGTGGAAAAAACCACATGGACTCGAGCCATCTCACATCTTAGGAGAATTCAAACCCAATTGCCACTTGCATTGGGTGCACCTGACCCAGACCTACCTCACACATTTGACCCATGGTCTGACCTGACCTGGGTCAAGCCTAATTTAACCCAAATCGAGCAAGTTTGGGTCAACCCAAGCCATTCAATCGAATTGGAATTCCCTAGGTTCAATTGAGCTCATATTCAAACTCAACACATCCCCATCAACCTTTTTAGATTAGCCTACCCTATGCCTTGGCCAGCGGTGGCTAGAAGCAATGGAGATTAAGCTCTGGTGGTCTCCCTATTTCATGCCAAATCCCGAGCCTTCCAAGGCATGGCCTCACTAGTTTCAGGAGAATGATCTCTCTAGGAGTATGTCCCCTCCCACCTACAGTCCATCTGATTCCTTGCCTAATCAATCCCAGCCATCCATGGTCATGGGAGTGAGCTGAATAGGGCATCTCATTCCAAGGTCCATCGTTCAAAAATGGCTTTTTAAAATTTCTCCCTAGAGCTCCCTCGACATTCATCTCTCATTTCCCAATCTCTCAATTACTCCCATCCATCCATTCAAGCAAACTCTGGTGAACTACATCCATGGTTTGCTCAAAGTCATACCTCTGGCCATCCTCCGATCCCAACGTTTGAAGGATATATGTTCGTCCTCCCCTCCTAAATCTTCTCGATAGAAAAAAACATTCGTTGGGATTTTCTACATAATGCGAATTCGATCCAAGTCCAAAGAAACCCATCAAACCACCAGAATATGGTCATTGGATTGATGGTTTGCGATGCACTGATCCTTCTCATGAAGTTTGGTGTGAATCTTCCTATATGATCACTTGGATTATGCCAAAATAGCTTAATGGCTTTGAGGAATAATGGGAGGTTGAAGATGCAATCGAGACCATTAATTTAAATCAACGGTCCGTGTTTGATCCGACAGTTATGAAATTGTTTAATCATGGCCATCTGATCGTTGATCCAACGGTTGGGATTAACCCCGTGGTTATGGAGTCAGAGCCAATGATTGGCTTCCCAATCAGAGCACGCTACGCATAAAAGCACCAATATATTATGCAATTCTGGGTTAATTAAATACAAAATTCATGGAAAACTTCAAAATTCATATCTCCCTTCACACTTGACCATTTTAGGTGATTTTAAGCTCATTGGAAAGATCTCAGGCAGATGTACAAAAGCCTTATGGTCCCAAGCCATAATTGCATCTGTGTTAAGTTTAATTTCAATTTGATCATTTTACCTATTATTGCATTTATGTGCTTAATTGAATTCACCATGGCTTGGGGCTTTTGGAGGATAAATTTGGACATGTCCGTGACATGTCCAAATTTTCCCTCCCCTGTTTGAAGTGTCAAAGGGCAAATTCTTGCCAATTTGGGTTTAAAGGTAATGGTTTGACCCTTAAATTCAAATTGAAGCTATGATTTCTCCAATGAGAATCAAGTTTTAGGCTATGGCGTGTTGATGATGATTAGCATAGAGAGTTTAGGGCCACTAATATTTCCCCAATCCAACCCTAGAATAGCTCCATTTTTCTAAGATGATTTAAAGGTTACCTTATCTGGCTTATTTAGTTACCTTAGAGAATTCTATTTGGACTCAAATTTAGCATGTTTGGACCTTGAGACCTGGTGATCTCATGGTCCAAATTTCACTGGATTTGTGGTTCATTTGGTCCCCCAATTAGGAGCTTCAAATTTCCCCCTAAAATTGACCTAAAGCCTTAAATAATTCACTAAAAATCATTATTAAATCCAAAAAAAAATCATTTAAGGACTCTAATTAATCATCTCTTAACCCTTAATACTGGAAAAATAAAATCCCAATTGGCAAGCCCATAATTTCATCTTAATTCAAGATTTAAGGAAAATTAATAATTATTTAAAAATTATTAAAAATTCTAAATAATTTCCAAACACCTAGAAACACTCTTATGGATCATCTTTGACCTTTGGGATTAATTCCTTGAAGTTTAGAATGTGTTTGGATCAAAATGATCAAAACCTTCCTAATTAACCAATTTTTAAAATTCAAATAATTAAGGAAGCTTTGAAAATTCATAAGTATTTGCATAAAAATCTAAATCAATCAAACTCAAAGGAATCTAAGACAAATGAAAATCTAATATTTTTTTAAAATATCAAATCTTCAAAATTTAGTCAAAATAAAAAGTAAAAAATTTGGTTAAACCTTAGTCAAAATCTAGACTTAAACTTAAAAAATTCATAACTTTTTATAGAAAAATATAAATTGAGTGTGTCAATAGTCTAATTACTTATCATAACGTCTAATATTTATTAAAAAAATTGAAACCTTCAAAACTAACTTTAATTAAAAAACACAACTTTTGGACCCATTATTAATACTTTTAAATAATTCCAGTAATTTTAAAAAATTCAATAATTCATTAAAATTCTAACAATATTTAATTTGATTAATAAAATTTATCTAACCAATTAAATCAATTTAATCAACCTCGATTGTTAATGGGTAACCTAGGCCTATGAGGCTATTAACTTAGCCCTAAAGAAAATGAAATAAACTTCACAGCCTCGGTGTGCAACAAAGGTAGCAATCATTAAATAATTAAAATACATCTAAATGAATCTTCAATACACTTATACTTAAACTCTAACAAAAATCTTCCCTTTAGCCTTAACATATTGAAACATTATACACTTCTAACAAACTATCTAATTTAGGACATACCCTAGCTACACGACATACTGTACACATTTTAGATGGTTTGTTAGGACTACTGACTCTAGATTTAGGATAGGCCGAAGTTTGCTTTTATGTTGTGTGCCGAGTTTTTGAGATTTCATTGCATGCTGTGATTGAAATTACTTGACGTGTTTATTTACTTTTACTGCACTCTGTGGATTGATGTGTTTGTCACTACAGGAAAAATGCCTATTACCGGCGGTGTTACCAGCGATGTAACTGACGGTTTAACCGCTGACTTTTAACGGTGGCCTAACCGATGATTTTGGTACGATAAGCCGTCGGTATTAGCGGCGGTCCCTGAACCGCCGGACTTCAATATTAAACGGCGGTTTAACGGCGGCCTGGACCGCCGTTGATAAGTTATTTTTGATCGGCGGTCTGGACCACCGGAAAACTGCCGGTAAATGCCCTAATATGACCAGACCCGCAACTCACATTTCATTATTACTCTTTCCTTCTCTCTCATTTCGGTCGCTCTCCCGTCGACTCCGCTCATCCGATCGCCACTAACGAAGCTTCTCTGATCGCCGCCGACGAAGCTTCTCCACCTCTGCATTTCTGAGTATCATACATGGTCAGAAGTTGTTGGTGGAAGACTGAGGGGAAGGGTATATGGCATGGGTTCACAGGCTTTTGCTACTGAGGGAAGTTCATCCACCTCTGCATTTCATGATCCAAGTGGAGTTAAAGAATCTGTAAGCGAGAGGGTTGCAGCGCTGACTAGAGAGATTGAAGAGATGAGAAGGGTTCAGAATGAAATGCAAGCACAGTTGCAATCCTACAGAGCTGAAAATCAGAGGAAGAAGGAGCAAGAGGAGCAGCCATCTGCAGACAGTGAGGATACAACTGAGGATTAGATATTTTTTATGTTTGATGATTGTATTTAGAACTTGTGAACTTGTGATTGTAACATTTATGTTTGATGATTGTAATCTTGTGAACTTGAAACTTGTGATTGTATTTAGAATTTATGGTTCTGATGAATATAGCGGTGTGTTGCCCAAAATGTATTGCTTTTTCTACAAGTTTAGACTTTAGGGTGAACCTCCCTCAAATAGAGGGAATGCTGTCAATTTGTTTTTGCAGGTGCTATAGGTTTCCGGCGGCTTACCGGCGGTTTGGCTGCCGGAAACTACAATACCGGACGGACAATACTACACCGCCGGTAATGTCATTACACCGCCGGTATTTAACCGGCGGTTATCGACGGCCGCCGGCGGTGTTACCGTGGACGTCCGGCGGTGTACACCGTCGGTAATACCGACAGCTTCAACCGCCGGGTACCGCCGGTAATTTAACCGGCGGTCTATCGGCGCTTGCCGGCGGTTTAGCGAACACACTACGCCCGCTTTAACCGCCGGACGACCATCGGTAATATGACCGCCGGTTAGCCGTTGGTCAACTAACCGGCGGCGTGACGGCCGGAAAACTGCCGGTTAAAAATCCTGTTGTCACCGTCAGTATAAGCCGCCGGAAAACTGCCGCATAAATAAACCGCAGGTAATAGACCGCTGGTATTAGTTTCCTACGCTATTTTTACCGGCGGCTTGAATACCGCAGCAAAGCTGCCGGTAAATAGGATAACCGCCGGTTTAGCCATAGTAACCGCCGGAAAAAACCGCCGGTTTTTGGCTTTTTTCCTATAGTGTGTGATTAGATTACCCTTAGGTTATGAATGATCTAGATGTTCACTGAGTTTTTTATAGGTGACCACGCTCATGTAGGGCAATAAAAGGAGCTAAAAAAATTAATATAATTTTTCTATCTATATATACTTCAGCTGCTTAGTCCCGAATAAAAAGAGTGTGACCAGCATGTTTATTTTTGTATATATATATATATATATATATATATATATATATATATATATATATATATATATATATATATATATATATATATATATATATATATATAACTGCTTGGGATTGTGTTTTGATATTTAAAATGCTTAGGATAATCTTACAAGAGAGTCTAGAATTTTTATTTTCATACATATGTAATTCATTTGAGTATTGAGTTGTGAGAGTCAAACTTTGAGTTGGGATATATAGGTCCAAAGGTTGGATTCCAAAGAGGAAAGAATACCCCTTTGGGGGATAGTTCTTTTATATTTAGAAGACTAAATTTAGTTCATCTTTTCATATCCAAAATAGAAAGAGTAACCTTCCCCTCAAGGGAAGAGTTCTCTTTTCCATTTGGGTAGCCAGCTATGAAGAATCCAAGGAGCCCAAAGAGAAGTAGACTGAAGAATTGAAGACAAAGAGTGTCCCACTTAAAGTCACTTATGTCTGTATTAGGATTAGAACTCGGGTTATTATTAGTGGTGCATGACCACTTTACTTTCTGCACTTCTAGGTTATAATAAGTAAGGCTATTTGCTTATAGACATTTATTAATTAGTTTAATTATATTTGATGTGTTGACTTGCTTACCTATAGGATTGTCTGCTTTTCTTAGTTTTTTGACATTTTTGTGTCACTCTTTGTTTTATCCTTGATACATGAGGCTCGTAAGTATGTAAAAATATTTCTACTCGTAATAAAAAATTTAAAATTTTAGGAGTTAACTAACATAGAACGATAACGAATCTAGGAAATTAGCCCAGAATTGCCCCCGGGGTCACATGCATATTAATGCATTCTTCTCTCCTTGTTTTAGACACTTCCTATCTGGGGGTAGAGTTCAGACAATCTAACCTATGAGGATGAGGTACTGAACATGGGAAAGCTTAGTCTTCTAAAAAAATTATTTTAAAGTCTTTTTCAAAAATTTCAAGCATTTATGATTTGAGTATTTTGACGAATATGCATTGCATTAGAAACACATTAAAAGAGTTAAAATATTAATTATGTCTATCTTTAATATTTTTGCCCAACATAAGTCATGGGGCTACTTAGAACAATCTTTAGATGTCAGCCCCAGCTCTCCCAAACTTTAATAAAAATGCTTCTATGACTCTTTTATAAATTGACCAGACTCATGTATTTAAAATTTACTAGGTGGTTAGCTGGCTCCTCAATTCAGGCCGGGGTAAGTCTAGATTTTGTATTGCATTAGTTAGGTTCAGGTCACCATTACGTGGTACCCAATTTAGATTTAGGATCCGGAGTATATTTTGGACATAAGACCCCAACCTCCTGGAATATGATCCCAAATTTCTAATAAAATATTCAACTATAACTAAATCTTCTTTCAATCTAAGACTTAAAGCCCAACACTTAGATTAGGATGGATACCTCCGGGCTACTTAGAACAATCTTTAGACTCCCCTACTCCGCTGGTATTAGTTTTCAATCTCGATCCATTCCCTTTTAAAATTTCAAAATTCACCTCCTATGGTATCACTCAGAAAATATTTCAACAAAAATTTGCCATTATTTTAATCAAGAGTATTCGTAGGGAATTTTGATTTCCTACAATATAATTAACTACGAGGACTTACACTCATATGATATTTAGAATTACACACACCCGATTTTCAAAATCAAATTTTCAAAATTTAAAACTAATCATCTTTGGGAAAATTAAGTCGATAGCAATCATTATAGTCATATTTCATCCAGGTTATAGTGGTTGAATATTGATAGAATCTCATTTTGATCCTTTGAGATTGTATACGATTCTTATTTGAATTCAACTACTACAACTAGGATGACAACTTTCAGCCTCATTACTTGAACCCGTTAGCAAACGATATATTTGCCTCAAGGGGAAAAATATTGTTCATAACGAGATGTTCAAATTTGAGACTATGTATTCGATATCAAATTTCCCAAATAAGATTAGATCTTCTCAAAACCATTTTTCAAAACTACACCATCAACTACCTCCGACAAACTAAAAATGATATTTGAAATGGGTTGGATACAACCCCTACCCATGGTAAAACATGGTTGATCAAAAGCTCCCTTAAGTAACTAAATGTGCAATTCAAACCTATAGACCCCCTTCCCATTGCAAGAAACATATTTTAACAAGTTCTAAATCGTAATTGAAATGAGTTGGACCCCACATTGACCGCTAGTCAATATTGGATTATCAAGTCAACCTAGGTTGACCAATTGACCTTAAGGGCACTTAAATATATATTTCAAACCAAATGACATTCTCATTGTATGAGACCACTTCCAATAAGTCTAAAATGTGATTTTAAATTGGTTGGGTCCAACCTTAACCCTTGGTCAAACCTAGTTGACCAAGTCAACCATGGTTAACAAAAACATATATAAACCCATCATAAGTTTAAAATAAAAATTCAAACCTTGCCATCCAAAATTAACCAATGGGGACTATCCATTGGGTCATTAAAGAGTAACCCAAAAAAGTTTCAGCACATAGGCCCACTTGGTTAAGCTACATGGGTTGAATCAAGTGAACCCAAAGGGGTTTTTGAACCAAAACCCAAACCTTGTGAAATTAAATTGCATAAATTATTTCATTATCTATCCTTTGACCTATTGCATCATCCTGATAAGCCCAATCCATGGGTCGACCTAGGTCAACCAATTAAGCTAACCCAAACCTCAAAAAATCCAAATTATTGAGCTCATTATTAACCCAACCCAAATTGAATATTATAAACCCTTGAATTACACACTAGAACCTTCCTAACACATGTTATGTCAATCACTTGCCATATGGGCAACAAATGTGATAAGATTCCTCAAAACAACATCCAAGCATTGATTGGTTCAGTTATAACTTCTTGAAAACTGAATCACATGGGAAGTCCTTTCTTGGGTAAGTGGTCTAACTCTTATTGGTCGATCCCTAATTGAATTGGCTGCTGAGGTGGCATGCATTTGGCCAAAATGAGGGCTAGGTGCATTTTTTTTCTCTCCTATATATACCCCACTTTTTTGAAGGAGGGGTTTGTTCATTGCATCCATAAGCTCCATAGGAACAACTCAAGCCTTTCTCAATCCTCCCCTAGCCTTCTCCAGGTCCAAAATTCCTAAGTGAGGTGTCCAAAGAGAGAAAAAGAGAAAATCTTCCCATTTAAAAAACTCTTCATCTAGTGCATTCCAAACCTTGAGATCTTCAAGAAAGATCAAAATTAGGTCTCCAAAAGTCCATAAAATCTAAAATAAAAAAAAGTTACACCATCTAGATTGAGGTATTTTCCTAACCGTAGCTTAGAACCTTCAAATTAAAATAGCTTTCTAAAAAGTGTGTTTAGAGCTTCCAAACACTTCCACACTCTTCATCTGAGTGTGGGAAAATTATGTTTCAAATTTGTGGAGTTTGGATCACTATGCAAAAAGATATTCAACTTTATTTATTTGCTTCACTTTTCCTTTTTGCATGAGTAGAGTAAATCTATATAGATCATAAAGTACAATATGTTTGATCGAACATATCAAATAGGACAATCGTACTGAGTCAATTAGGTGGAAAATGTGTGAGCACACACAGTGCTTCCTCTGGATGACTTGTGTGTGCCGCCGACTCAATCATTACTAATGATTGGTGCAAGCACATTAAATAAGAATTAAATGTATTTTTAATTCTAGAAAATGCAAGAAATTTTGAATAATCACCATAAATCCAATTTTCATCAAAAATTTGAGTTCTTAGGCTCATTGGAACCATCTTGAGCCTAATTTTATTTTAAAAATAATTTCAAAGAATTTTGACCATTATGTAGAGAGAAATTTAGGTTTGAATTTCCATTGATTTTTTTAATTACTACCTAACTAGTGGAATTGAGCTCAAATTTGGATAGTGAACACTAGAGTATGAGTGCTATATACCCTAATTTTCCTTCAACTTTGACGATCAATGGATTTTTGTGAATTAAATTTTCAAAGTTGTGGATCACAATTTGACCTGAAATTTTAGAAAATCATAGCTCTCAATGCACTTAGAATTGAGCTTGAATTTTTTGTGGTGTGTTTATGTTTATGCAAAGGTTAGACTAAGACTGATTTTATCTTAATCTAAATAGTAGAGTGTCCAAATTAAATCATTAAAGTTATAGATACATTTATCTTTGGTGATTGATTATGACACATAGGAAGGATTTTGTGAACTCAAATTTAGTGGATTTGAATCACATGTTTAGATGAACCTCTATTTCAAATTTTGATATATTTGAATTTCATTTGGTCTGTCAATTAGTGAACCTAAAATGAACATACATACTTAACCTAAATTTTTTATTAATTAATAATAAATCTAAATAAAAATCATAAGAGAATAATTTAAGCATCAAGATACTCAAAATTAAATGCTTAAGAGAGAAAAATTAAAAGGCCTTTTAAATTTATTTAAAATAAAAAGTAATTTGAAAATAAGGAAAAATCAGTAAATAATTAAATATAAATCATTAAAAATAAGAAAAATTCTGAAATAATTTCAAACACTTATCCCTAAGAGTTAGTAGTAATATTTGAGGATGATTTCAAGAGGGTTTGAGTTGATTAAAACAAAAAAAAAAAACAAAAAAATTCTTTTAATTAAAAATTAATTATTTCATTAAAAGGGACTAAATGTATAAAACTAATAACTAATTTAAAAAAAATTAATCAAGACAAACTCAAAGGCGTTGAACTCATGATTGGATCTAATATTCATAAAAAACTAGTCATTATTGATATATTTTTATACCCTTGATCTAGCTCTGGAAGTGGCGACTAAATATTTTTTTTTAATGCTTTGCATCAAAAGCCCTTAGACTGACAACATTGAAGTTTAAGTCGATGAGATTAAGAATGCCTACTGATTTTCTCCCTTTACCCTAGTACGCATGACTTCCTCTCTCATGTCTTAAAAAAAAAAACAAACTAGCTATCATTATTCACACAAACCAAAAATTTTAAAAACTATGGATTTGTCAAACAACTAATTTTATAAATAATTTAGATGAGCTAATTATTTCATAATTTTATTTTTTGAGTGTCACCAATATACTTCTTCTATTTGGTTATGATTTTTTTTCTATGTTTCATAAATTTTTATAATTAGAATGAATTTTTTCTCAATTAAATCTTTTTGTGTGATAAAAAATTCTATAAAATCGAAAAGAACCATTAATCTTACAAGCAATTGTATAGCCCAGTAAAACCTAATCTCAATAGAAATTCTTAAAATTGTAAATATACTCATCACAATTATTAGTACTTATCACTTTATTTCATGCTATTTATATATCTAACACTCAAAACATTAATATTATGTGTCAATCACTCATATAAAATTTTAATATCAAATATACCACTTGTATAATTCATTTCTACCATTCATATCTTTCTATAAATTTTAATATTTCATTTCATGCACTCAAATTTCTTCTATAAATGATAAAAATATAATATTAATATTTTAAATATTAATTAAATATATAAATATCATGAAATAAAATAATATGTAGATAAATCTCCCTACTAATAATAATGATGAGAATCGACTCTCCGTTCCAACTCTATACCGCTTTTACCCTGCAGCCGAAGAGACGAGAGAGAAAGAGAGACATCATCAGAAGGGCAACCGAACCGACGCTATGAAGCATTCTCCATCCTCGATCTCGAGTCCCAGCTCCACTGCCGCATTCGTATACTACATCCTACTCGTAATCCTCCGCCCTGCCACTGCCCTCGTTCGTCTCCGTGGCAGTTCCTTTTCTTTCACTTTCATAGATGCACCCGCTCGCTTCGCCATCCCCGTAGATGGCTTCGGCGCCTGTGGTTCCCTTCACATTGCCAATCCCCTCGATGCCTGCTCTGCACTCCGCCATAACTCCTCCGTTAGTCGGGTAGACCCGACCACAGTCGATCGTTTTGTTCTCATTGAGCGCGGCCATTGCAGCTTTGACCGCAAGGTTAGGGTTGCGCAGGAAGCGGGCTTCCAGGCTGCGATCATCTTCGATGATCAGGACATAGGTTACTTGTACTCCAGTAAGTAGACATAAAGCCCGTGAAATGTTCATTTGGCTGAGCTGCTGATATGTTCGCCTTCTTATATTGATTTAAGGCTTAACGTTGTTGATATGAGGGTCTTAGTTGATTTTGATTAAACGTTCATGTTTAATGGGTCTTATACGGGGTGTTTTCTTCTTGATTGTCATATGTGCTGGAATTGGTGTTGGTTTAATGGGTCCTAACAGTTACGATGATTGCCTCGCTCATTAGTTGTGAGATTCTGCACATGTTTTTGACCTTTTAGCTAGTAATGTGGTTTTGGGACGATTTTAAATCTTTCAAAATGGATTAATGTGCTACAAAACTAAGCTTGTTTTTGCTGTGGTTGATGCCTGGCGTTTTACTTCCTTAGCCAAGTGTTTCCGGCTTGATTGACTGTAGTGGTGTAAAATGCAGGATATGAAGTTTTTCAGGATCATCTTAAGAAAATTTTCTTGCATCAACTAAATTTTTTATGCTTCAGCTTCCTTTAGAATATATCATTTTCAATGGAGACAACTCTTCGATTCCTCGGAAAGTAGATGTAGAAATGATGTTAAGGTGAATGCTTGATGGAGTGATAAATGATTAAATTTGAAAGTTGTTGGGACTGGTTCCTATTAAAGATATTTGAATTAAATTAAGATCAATGAGGGTTTCTAGTGAACCTTCTCCCAATGCAAATGCTAGTGATCTAAACTTTAACATAGGATATGGTAATCCTTCTTTAAATCTAGATTAATAAGTTCATTTAGTTATTTCCCTAAATACAAGTTTGCAGTGAACTTTGAAAAAATTTTGTTCACAAAATCCAACAAAGTTTTAAGGTAGTGATAATGATATTTTCCAGAATTAACTGGCTTGTGTCCAACAATCATAGTGGTGGATTGGAGATCTTGGGTTAAATATTTATTTTTATTTTTTTTGGATTTTGTCTACCCAATCCCAAATTGAGAAAAAGAATGATCCATAAAACTCAAACAAAAACCATTCATTCCTAATGGGTATCTAAGAGTCAAGGGTTTTATTAAATTGGGTGTCTCTATAAGGCTTCAAATGAAGGATGATCAATCATTAATATGTATGGGTTAACATAATTAGAGTTTCAAAATGATATAATCTTGAAATAATCATGTAAGACGAATATTAGAATAGAATAGGATAATAGTATAATATAGCTGAAATTATTTCTCTTTCATAAAGATGATTGCACCTTTAAAATGAAATTTGAGGATGATAAATCTATTATGCATTTCCCAGATCACTCACTTGTTTTCTCTCTTTTATCTTCACTCTTTAATTTGTCTTTTTTTATTGTATTTTGTATACAGGACCTCTCCAACAACCCTGTTAACTTAACATGTACAGTTAGCAATCTTGGCCATTTAATGCATTTTGGATGGTTGAGATGAATTCCTCATTTTTTTTAAAATTAGGGTTTTTTTGATGGAATTCGTTCCACTGGTCCATATGGAATGCGCAACTAAGAAGAGGATAGCTACAATGGTGTAGTTACCATTATAGTTGGAGAGATCCAAATCCTATTTTGTCACCTCCCTTATTTTTCTCTCTTCTCTTTTATTAGTTTTTCTAGCTTTTTTCTGCATAAATAGAGAGGTTGATTGATGTAAGTGGGAGAAAGAGAATAAGAGAGAGAAATTAGGAGTAGAAATAGCTGAGAGAAAGAGGTAGACATCACATTTTCCTAGGATTTTGTGTAATCAAGTGAGAGAAAGAGGTAGCATTACTCCTATATAGAAAGTCCAATTTTTTATTTTTCTAATAGAGAATTGTTGGAAGAGAAAGAGCAGGGAGGTTATTTTGGTGGAAAGTTTGAATTAATAATATCATTAAAATATCAAACTGATTGAACTCCTATTTATCAATTATTGGAGCTTTATTTTAATTCTACTATAATGTTAACTACACATTTGTGCTTTCAAAATTTTAATAAAATAATATAGCCTTTTGGTAGATAATAAGAAATATAATAAAGAAAATTAGTATATAAAGTTGTGAAAATTTTGGTCCAACCAAGGTTTAAAATTGCGTAAATAAGCCTCGAGGCGTTTTTCGTCCGTGAGGCGAGGCGTAAGCCTCAAGGCTGTGTGTGGCGTAAGCCTCACGGACGAAGAATTGTATAAATGAGAATTAAAGTATTCTAGTAAACATTAGTGGAAAATAATAAAATAGATTTAAAATACTCCATGTACGTTTAATCTCATCAATACTCTGCTCTGTGTTATGCAGCTCTTCCTTAAAAATTTATGTTTGCAACTCGTACATGGAAGGTACCTTCAACCCTCTCCAATACAACCCTACAGATCGCAACATATTGAAGTAGGTCGGCGATGTCGCAACATTATATGAAATGACATTCTAAAAAAAAATCTTCTAATATCCATGTAAACCTGACGGCGACCCTCTCTGGTACCAGCCATAGGCATCATCTGTGCTTGTCCTCTATCCTCTCTTGGATTAATCATATATTGGTCCATAGGACCCCGCACACCTCTATTATGTATAGTGGAGGAAGAGCCCTTTCCACTCTCGCTCCTGTAATAAGCACCTTGTTTGACCCTTTCATTAAATTGCTCATGTTGTAAATGTTTTGTCGTGGTACTCTTCTTCATGTAAGCAATAATTTCATTCTTCACCTTATCTGGCACATTTGCACACGGTGCTATGTTTTTATGAGAGCCGGATAAGTGTTCCTTCGTGCGAGTAACTCCACCCTTCACCACTTTATCACAAAATTTTCATTTCAAATACATGTAAGTCTTCTCACTGCTTCCTACGTCAACATTTACACTATAATTCTAAGAAGTGTCCCTCTGCAATGATGATTAGACTTTTTCCTTGCTCTTAATCATGTTTCCTAAAGCACAAATGCAAAATAAAATAAAAAATATCAAAAAATTAAGACCCTAGATCAATGTTTAAAATTGCGTATTCGGGTATTGAGGCGTTTTTCATTCGTGAGGCGAGGCGTAAGCCTCAAGGCGTTTTGAGGCATAAGCCTCAAAATCAAAAGATTGCGTAAACATAAAATGATAAATTTTTAATATACTAATGAGTGAATAATATAAAATATAAAAAGGCATAAGATATTAAGTGAAATCAAAATATCCCAATAATAAGACAACATGAAATATAGTTCAACTCAAAATTCTATCTTTCCCAAATCCCAATTTTCTTTTCATTAACATATAATTCAAATTTTCAAAAAAAAAATAATAATGACATATCACATAAGAACTCATAAGTCATCAGCATTGTTATCACTAAGGGGTTCTTCATTTGAATCGTCATTATGATGAACTGCTCTCTCCCCTTCCTCCTCTCCTATAGAGTCAAATGTTGGGCATTCACTTCAAGATTTATGTAAGTTTTAATATCTATAGCGTGAGGCGTATGCCTCATCCTCATGCCAGTGAGGCGGGGCGGGCCTCAACCAAGTTGAGGCGCAAGCCTCATAAAAAAACTTGATGCGTAAGCATCGAGGCATTTTTTACTGGAATTGCGCAAAGGCGGGCCTCAAGGCAAGCCTCATATTGCGCAATTTTCAACCATGCCCTAGATTTTCTATAAGTTGAAAAAAATTATACATTTAACTAAAAAAAATCCTAAGACTGGTTGAAGAAGTGTTGTAGAGGGCGGCTGGACACAAGAGCCTCAGCCTCACCGGTGTGAGGTGGCGCCAGCGAGAGAGGCGGCAGAATCGTGCGGGAGAGGCGGGATCGGGAGCGTGCGAGACAGCTGCCGCGGGATTGCTTCATTCTGTTCGGTTCGGGATTGCTTCGTTCGGTAGAAGGAAGAATAAAATGAGGTTTTTATTGTAAACTTAATTGAGTGGGACCCTACATTGAGGCGTAGCCTCAATCAAAATTGCGCAATAGTGCCTTAAAGGTGCGCCTCATTCTCCCTGAGGCGTATGCCTCAACAAACCCCAAAATTGCTTAGGCAATATGGCTATTTGGGTCCGAATTGCGCAGAGGTGCGCCTCTTATTGCGCAATTTTAAACTATGGGTCCAACCAATGAAAAGATGTCCACCAAGATAAAAATGTGCTCTCAATAACAACATCAAGCCTTTTATCTTACTACGTGGGATCAACTACATGAATCTTTTTTTCTCCATTGTGTCGTGTTAAGAGTCAAATTCTCATTTAAATCTAGTAAAGAAAGGTCATTTCTAATATTTTCCAACCTAGTTTTTTTTAGTCTACATGTACCTTTTTTTAACATAAGCCAATTCTAAAACATTTTCTCTCCTAACTAGATCATCGTAAGGCTGACATTTTATGTGAACAAACCATCTAATGCGACTCTCTCTAACCTTATCTATCGTTGGAGCTACTCCAAGCTTTTCACTTATATGCTCATTTCATTTTCTGTCTCTAAGAGAAAGTCACTCATCCACCTAAACATCCACATCTCTGCAACATTTAACTTAATTTTATGCTTCTCTTTTAATGCCAAACATTCTGCATCATAAAGCATTGCAGGTCTCACCACCATCTTATAGAATTTTCCCTTAAGTTTGAGCGGTACATTTCTATCACACAACAAGCCTGATGTATCATCCAACTTGAGTTATACTAATAATATCCCTATCTATTTCACCATCATTCTGAATAATAGACCCGAGACATCTAAAGCATGTAATCTTATTAATGATTTGATGGCCCAAAGTCACAATCTCTCCACTAGGTCTATTATTACTAAAATTGCACTCCATGTATTTGGTTTTAGATCTACTCAAACGAAAACCTTAAAAAAGGTGATGTCGAAAAAGGAAAAACAAATTGGGAAATAGAAGAAGTTTCATTGGTTATGCCAAAATATATTCCCTCAATGTGGGATCCTAGTCAAGAAAATCCTATTAGTATATAATAAATTCTTCAAAACCTGCAACAGTATTATCTTTTGTGTTTTTTATTGTAGTTCTTTTTCAAGAGTTTCATGTTGGCTTCGCCAAGCTTTTTTGGCTGCTTATTGTTAATTTTTATTTTCTATCGCCTTCCACTCTTCATTTTTTATTGTCCATGTCCATTCAAATTCAATTTAAATATCTAATTCTCTCCACATTTCACATATGTTTAGCCCACTTCAATCCTTCTTGTTTTGTGGTTAATTCACTTCAGCACTCTTATTTATGCAAGTCTCAGCATGCATTCTAGTTTTCTTGTCTCCATTTAAAAAAGCTTCCGTGGTTTCTCAATCATGTTAATAAAACAAATCCTTCAATTAAAGAAAAGTTTATGGTTATTATTTGTTTCCAGTGTCCTTATTTAATATTGTCAAACAAAAAATTGCAAAAGTTTCAAGTTTGGGATATCTTCATTAAAAAACTCTAGCCTTAAAGCTAAGAGTTTTTTTTTTTTTTTTTGGATAGTTGAGGCCATGTACGAAAATAAAATGTAAAAAAAAAAAAGAATGCCCATGGAGTACTGAGACAGCTTGACTAGCTCAAAATTTCATGATGGTACATCTATTAAGAGAAAAGCAAAAAGACTAAGACACAATTGAGTTGAAAGCAAAAAACTAGTTCCACAAGGCAAAAAGAAGCTAAAAAAAGCATAAAAAAAAAATCAAAACAGCCTATTTATTACAAATGCCAAAAATTTCGAAAAGAATTGTTAGGAATTATAACCTGCAAGGCTTATGTTAGCATAACAACTAATAAACAACTATAGAAGAAGCAAAAACAAAGCAACCTCAATCAGCCACCAGTAAGGAGCTAAAAACAGCTGCTAATGCAATTTTTTTTGTGGCGATGATCGTTGGTGGAAGAAGAGGAAACTCACAAAGACTACATTAAACCATAGAGTTGTGAACACCGAAAACAATTTACCTGAATAAGGAAGAAGCCATGGCAACTTAAAATTGGTGATGGGGAATGAAGACAAAGCCGATGAAGATCACATGTTCCGTTGTCTCAAGCTGTCATGGTCCCTAGTCTACTTAGTTAGAGGAGGTAGTCGATCCAACCTGATAGAAGACACCTTATCGGCAACCATGGGTTGCTTCGTCCAATAATACCTTATAGACTTGGATTGGCGTTTGTCTAAGGAGATAGATCTAAATCTGATAGGAAATACTTGAGTTCGCAAGCAACCATAAGGGAATACTTGAGTTTGCAAGCAAACCTATTACTAATTGGAGACAAAACAGCGAGAAATAAGCCAAAATCTGTGCGAAATCAGCCCCAAAATAATAGATTGCAATAAGGGAAACAAAGCAAAAACAATACGAAATCAAGATACAAGTGATCCTCAATTCGAGAGGAGGATCGTCTCTCCCAAATCTCCAGATAAGAGAGTCTAGAGCTCAAAACACCAAAAAAACTCCAAGAAGAAAACAATACTTGCATGCCCTTCCCTTCCCCTTACCTCTCCTATTTAATGACTTTTCCACCTCCTCAAATATTTTCTAAAAATAATTTTCAAATAAATTCAAATCCTATGGACCCCATCCCTAGGCGGTAATTCAATTTGGGCAAGAAAGGAGGCCAAACCGCCTTCTTTTGTACACAATTGCCGGCCCAGGAGGGGCCGGCTGAGGCGGTTCCTTCCAAGAGACGGTTCCAAAGGAACCGCCATATCAATACCGCCCTCCCAAAGAATCACCTTGTCCTCAAGGTGAAAATTAGGAAACTGCTGCTTCATCCTTTCGTACGACTCCCACGTGGCATCGTAGTCCGGTAGATTCTTCCACTTGATCAGTACTTCTTTTGCCCCCTCTTCTTTCTAACGAACCCCCATCAACTCTAAGGGTTCCATAATCACTTCTAAATCTTTTGTAAGTGTGGCTGGTAACTCCGAGCTAGCTGTATAATCTCCAATAGCTCTTCTCAGCTGTGACACATGAAAAACTGGATGAATAGTTGTCGTAAGTGGTAGTCTCAACCTATATGCCACTGCTCCGATTTTTTCCAATATTTCATAAGGTCCAAAGTATCTTGGGGCGAGCTTTTCATTTCTTCTGTTGGCAACTGTCTTCTATCGGTATGGTCGGAGCTTTAAGAACACTCTCTCTTGCTTTGAATTGGATGTCTTTTCTATACCCATCGTCCTGTTTCTTCATAATCTGTTGAGCTCTCAGTAGATTTTTCTTTAATTCCTCTAATACTCGATCCCTTTCCTCCAAGTACTCATTTACTGAAGAGACTGGAGTACTGCTATTCCCAAAGTGCACTAAGTGAGGGGGGTCCCTTCCGTATAGCACCTTGAATGGAGTCATTTGTGAAACCGAGTGAAAAGAGGTGTTGTACCAGTATTCTACCATGGACAGTCATTTGGCCCAAAGTTTGGGTGTCTCCGACACAAAACATCTCAAGTAGGTCTCCAAGCTCCTATTGACCACTTCTGTTTAGCTATCTGTCTGTGGGTGGTAAGCGGTGCTCCTCTTTAGAACTGTCCCCTGTAACTTGAACAATTCCCTCCAAAAATGACTAAGGAACACCTTATCTCTGTCTGACACAATCGCCTCTGGTACGCCATGCAATCTGACCACCTCTTCAATGAATGTTGAAGCCACTGTCACCACGGTGTAAGGATGTCGGAGGGGAATGAAATGAGCATACTTGCTTAATATGTCCACCACCACCAAGATTACTGTGAAGCCTTCTGAACGGGGCAACCCATCTATGAAATCCAAGGATATCTCCTCCCAGACTCGTCCTGGTCTATGATGCATGAACACAGACACGGCGACACGGACACGACACGGACACGGGACACGACTTTTTTTTAAAATATAGGACACGGGTACGGCGCGGACACTGCAATATATTTTTTTTATATATTGTATATATATTAATATAATATCATATTAAAAATGACAAACAATAATAAATGAATGACATGATAACTTGTCTAGCTTATAATATAAAATATTTAGCATAAAATATCTAATACAACCACAAAAATATAAGCAAATAATCACTTACTACAATATCAAGCATTCAAGCTTCAACTACTAGGATTAGCTTTAGAGGTTTGTTTTTGGCCTTCAATGTCATCATCATTAAATATCAATGCTTTCAACTCTGATTCAACAAGAGAAAGATTTGTAATTGTACAAAAAGAGAGGAGATGAAAATACCTTCACTGCCAAAGAAATGAAAATAAAAATATTCTATGAATGGTATTAAATGCAGACGTTGATTTGGTGTTGTGGATAGGAAATAAGAAATTTAGTTTAAATCTCGCCAAACATAAGAAATTATATTTAAAAAAAATTATAAAATATTTAAGATACACGTGTCCGACACTTTTTAATATTTTTTTAATCAGACACGTTTTCGGCGTGTCCGACACATGTCGAAGGAGTGTCGGATGAGTGTCGTGTCGGACACGGTGTCGGACACTGCACGCCTCTTTGAGGAGAAGTGTCGGTGCATCATAGGTCCTGGTAGTGCCAACGGCTATAGTAGTCCCCCTGGTGACATCGCTAAATACTTGTTCCTCTGACAGATCTCACACCTTGCCACCATCTGTTCTACATCTCTATGCATTCCCTTCCAGTAAAGCTTGGCCGCTAGTCTTTTGTAGGTCTTCTGCACTCCTGAATGGCTGCGCTCCCATGAAATTCCTGGAGTAAAATTAGGATGTGGATCGAGGTACAAGGCATCACAAATCTCCCCTGGTACAGTAGCCTGTCTCCCTCTAATGAGTACCCTGATGGCTACCATCCTCTTTCAGCAAAGTTGCCTTGATCCTTCCCAGCTCTTCATCTCTAGCACTTTCTTTCTTGATCGCCTCCCAGTCAAGCATCAAAGGAACGGATAATGCCACTGTCTGCAGCTCCCCCATGCATCTGGACAAGGCATCCGCCGCTTTGTTCTCTACTCCTGGTTTGTACTGAATCTCAAAATCATACCCTAGCAATTTGGTCAACCACCTTTGATACTCTTCCGTCACTATTCGTTGTTTTAGTAGGTATTTCAGGCTTCGCTGATCTGTCCTGACTATGAAATGTCTCCCCAGTAGGTAGGCTTGCTACTTCTGGATGGCTAAGACGATAGCCATTAATTCCCTCTCGTAAACTGACTTCAGTCGGGCTCTAGCAGTTAATACCTGGTTGAAATAGGCAATGAGTCTATGATTCTGTATCAATACTGCACCCAGCTCGTACCCTGAAGCATCTGTCTCCACAATGTGTTGCAACCCACGACCCCGAGTTTGAGATTTTGATGATGACAAATAATGATTGCATGAACTATCTATTCATTGAATATCATTTGAGTTTTGCAATTGCCTGTGAGTACTAACATTTTAGGAAAATCACAACAACAGGAAGATTCAAGACTGGTTAGATTAGGAGTGTGAGTCTGAAACAATGTAATTTTATATTTATTTTATTTTTTTCTTTTCTTGAGTCTAGTCACAAACTGCATGTAAGTCTGAGCAACCATGCACACACACAGGGGGAGAGGTTTTTTTTTTTTTTTATAAAAAAGAGGGTTAGCCGAGCAAGTCAACCCTATAAAATCCATAAATTATGTCGGCCATATGTCTTGATAAACATACAGCGCCCATCAATTAAAAGATGTGTGTGGCATACATAGCCAACTGACCCTTTTTGACACAGGGGGAGAGGTTTTTAAAAGTAAAAAATGTAGATTTTCTTTCTCTGGTGATCATACTATATGAATTTATTTCGTACTGTACGATCTAATCTTGTAAAACATTTTTTGTGAACAGATCGTACTGTACGAATACTATCGTACTGTACGATATGTTACAAATCCAAAACCCTAGCCGTCAAATTAACTTAAGTCATTCTCAACTATTCGTACTGTACGACATATTTTTAAATACTTGCTTAAATTAACCCGTGATTAGTGGAATAAATCAAGGCCTAATTACTGATTGATAATCGTACTGTACGAACACGTTCGTATTATACGATGAACAGAGACGAATTCTGATCGTCTCGGATATTGTCCTGGACGATCCTTTGTGTTTGCCTCATCGTACTGTACGATGTAGATCGTACCATACGATTAACAGAGACGACATTTGATCGTCCTGGAATTCGTCCTAGACGATGTCTTGATTTTGACCATTCGTACTGTACAATGTGGATCGTACCATACGATGTACAGAGACGACTTTTGCTCGTCCCGGCTATCCTCCTATACGAGCAGTAGTGTTGAGTATCGTACCGTACGATTTATTATCGTACTGTACGATTATATTTTGAACTATTCGTACACCTTCGTACCAGGACGAGGGATATTATACATATCGTACTGTACGATAGTAACAGCTACTCTGAAAATTTCTTGAATTTTGGAGCCTGTTTTTTGTGTCAAAATTGTTATGTTTTTGAGAGAGACAGAAAGAGGGGAACGTGATTAAAGAGGGAATCCTTGGGAGAGAGCTCTTGAGAAGTTTTTAGGATTTGAGAGAGGAAGGAGAAGGTGAGCTTGGTGAGGGAGAAGAGGTGTGAGGGAGATCATACGGTTGCTCTGTTCTTGCTGCATCTTGCTGCTACTATGGCCCGGGAAAAACTTGTGGGAGGCTCTCTGAGGGGGAGACTCTTCTATATATGTGACCTCGAAGGTACTCTGTCTTCTTCAGGAGGGAGAAAAATGAGAAGGTGCTCTGCTGTCTGTTGACCTGTATCCAATTAACAAAACAAAAAAAAAATCAAATAAAATCCCTTACCTCACCTGCTCGCACGTCGTGGCCATCCCGCGCACTATCTACATCGTATCTCGTACGACCTCATGTTGTTTCATCGCACGACGGCCTCGCGTCGTTAAAAAGCCAAAGGAAATGAGGCCGAAGGCCTCCGCACTCTCTCGCTTGGCTCTCTCGCTCTCTGATTTCTCTCCCGCTCTCCTCCTCTCGTTTTCCTCTAGCGACGACGTTCCCTCTGTCTGATCGGAAGTTTCGACATTACGGTCGGAAGCAACGACGTGAGATCACTCGCGTTGGAGTTCACTTTCTCTCTTCCGCCTGCTTCCTCGGCCAGATCTCGTAAAATTGCCGGTTCCTTCGGCTCTTCGAGGCTGTTCGACCGCGCTCCATCGACGACTTTCTCCTCCTGTCGGAAAGGAAGTTACGACATTATGATCGGAAGTAAGAGGCGGAGCTCGTTTCTCCGGCTCTTGCGTGGCTGGTCCAACTTAGCTCCTCCGACGCCTTCCCTTCCTATTCGATTGGAGCAAGCAACGGGAGCTTGCTGTGAGGGTAACTGTCTTCCTCCCACCCGCTTCTTCTGCCAAATCCCGTAAATCTCCCGAACCAGAAAGTAAGAGAGGGAGAGAGGGATTGTTTTTATTTTATTTTTTTATATTATATTATATATATATATATATATATATAAAATATAACTCTAATTATGATTATATTAATTGAATATGATTAATTAAATTTTATTATTTTTAATTAATCAAAATTTTAAATTAATTATAACTTATTTTCTTAATTAATTTTAATTAATTATAATTGTTTAAAAAATGATTAATTAAGAATAATCATTTAATTAATTATAATTAATTGATTTTAATTATAATTAATAAATGCATGTGCCTCGTCCTCCCGTCTCGGTCCACGAGCCTCAATCACCGTCAAAGCCCGCGAATGTACGAACTCTCTAAACTCAGATTCTCGCATCCGTTGTATGCAGCGGACTGGAAAACCGCCTATACACGCCTTTTTTGTGCGTGGTGGGATGGGACCCCGGTCTGACGCCTACGACGAGGCAGGCAATCGCCTAATCTCTACTTCGACGTTCGTGGCGCACCGGAAAACCGCCTATACACGCCTTTATTGCGCGTGGTGGGATGGGACCCCGGTGCGGCACCTACGACGAGGCGGGGTCACTTATAAGCATGGTTTAAAATTGCGCAATATGAGGCTCTCCTTGAGGCCCGCCTTTGCGCAATTCTAGTAAAAAACGCCTCGATGCTTACGCCTCGAGTCTTTTTTATGAGGCTTGCGCCTCAACTTGGTTGAGGCCCGCCTTGCCTCACTGGCATGAGGCTTACGCCTCATGCTATATATATTAAAACTTACATAAATCTTGAAGTAAATGCCCGAAATTGGACTTTATAGGAGAGGAGTAAGGGGAGAGAGCAGTTCATCATAATGATGATTCAAATGAAGAACCCCTTAGTGATGACAGTGCTGATGACTTATGAGTTCTTATTTGATATGTCATTGCTATTTATTTTTGGAAATTTGAATTATATGTTAATGAAAAGAATACTGGGATTTGGAAAAGATAGAATTTTGAGTTGAACTATATTTCATGTTGTCGTATATTGAGATATTTTAATTTCACTTCATATCTTATGCTTTTTTATGTTTTATATTATTCACTCATTAGTATATAAAAAATTTATCATTTAATGTTTACGCAATCTTTTGATTTTGAGGCTTACGCCTCAAAACGCCTTGAGGCTTACGCCTCGCCTCACGAATGAAAAATGCCTCAATACCCGAATACGCAATTTTAAACATTGCTTATAAGTACCCTCGAGCGAGGGGAAAGCAAACTGTGCATTTTTCAACAGGTACCGAAGGCCCCATACACACCTTTATTGCGCGTGGTGGGAGGAAAGAGCACGACCGCGGTGTCCTCATCCGAGGACACCTACCATACACACTTTTATTGCGCGTGGTGGGAATGTCCAGTTTTATCGTAGTTTTTCCCTAAACGGGGGAGATGCCGGGAGGTTGCCGAAATTTCGGGTGAATGTACGATCACACTCGGACCTGTTTGAACTCAAATGAACAACAGTGGACTTAGATTTGTGGACTTTTGAACTTGATTGAACACGAGCAGAGGACCTGAACAAAATTGAAATGATTTCTAAAGGCCAAATCCAAATAAAATAAAACCAAATTGAAATCAAAATCAACAAATGAACTTGCAAGGACCGCGGGGGACATAGAGCTTGAGCTCGCATATTGAGCTTGTGGACTTGATAGAACTCCAACTTGAACAAATGCAAAGGACTGCGGCATGAGCACAACATCAACACTAAATCAAGTTTAATCAAATGATGTTAAACTGAGCCAAAGACTTGAACTTGTACTCTGAACTTGGACATTAATGGCTTGAGCAATTCGAACTCAAGCGAGTACTTGAGTTGGATTACAAGAGGCATAGAAATAACCTTGCACACTGAGCTCATGAAGCTGATTTGAACTGGACTTGGAAGGGTTTCATACTTGAGTCAGATTCGACACCAATCAAACTACAAGACCTCCTACGGATGTATTTAGTGTATAACACATGACAAATGCAAATGCCTGCAATATACAGTAGAAGGCTCCTACGCATTCAACCTACGACCTACAAACAAGTGCAAATACATAAAAACCCACCTGAGATTGGTGACAGGTGGGCATGATGTAGGCAACAATGGGTCTTCCACGAACAATTCCAGGAGCTCGTAGTGGCTACAATGGGTTCCCGTAAATATGTACAAGTCGCTTGTGGGTAACAACAGTGGGCATATCGTAAGCACATCAAACCACTGTGGGCACAAGTACAAGGACTCCTACAACAATGCCTGTTGATTGATATAGCAATACGGGAGACCAATAATAGAGGATTTGCCCCCACAAACAAGTGCAAATACATCAATCCCACCTGAGATTGGTGAAAGGTGGATGTAATATTGATGTCTTAAGTGGGCATGTCTTAAGCACATCAAACCACTGTGGGCATAAGTACAAGTATCTCCTACGACGATCCCTACGAGGTCAAACAAGTACAATCAAATCACCCGAGATTGGTGAAAGGGTGGATATGATGCAGAAGCAATGGGTCTTCTACAAACATTTTTAGGAGGTCGTAGTGGATGCAACGGTCCCCTGTAAATGGACACTTGTGGATAACAACAGTGTATTGAAAGAACAACGAACCACTGTGGGCACAAGTATAGGTATCACCTACAACAGTGGTGATCAAGATCTACAGTACATCGGGTACAAGGGCAACTCGATATACGAAAAAGGACAACTCCTGGCAGAAGAAAAGAAGTGTTTTGAATAAATCAGAACTAAACTTCTTGGTGTTCCAAAGCCTCTTCTTGATCCTATACTCAGGAAGAAAACAGCTCTGATATCTACAAATACCAAAAATGACAAGTCCGCTACACCAAAGATCCTGAAAGGAGTTCTTTCCAAATCAGCAGTCATTGACTCCAAATTTCAAGAAAATCCCATCCCCGGTGAATGACAAAAGGGTGAGTCAATGTCAAGATGAGGAAATATCTCATGACATCTGAATAATACAACGCCACCGGATCTGCAACATCTATGAAAACAGACATAAGGCGTCTACAATATACAACGCAACGCCACCGGATCTGCAACATCTATAAAAGCAGACAGAAGGCGTCTACAATCTACAACGCAACACCACCGGATCCGCAATACTCATGCTAGCGGACAGAAGGCGTGTACAAGCCCTCAAATGAAAAGTTGTGCACACTCAAATGGCTGTTACATGCATAATTATAAAATATTTCAAAGTACCCCCATACAAGTGCACCGTAGTTTGTATACACATAGGTACACAAGGGGTAAATTCAATTGTAACCCGCTTGGGCCCTGACGAGCGTGTTATTGGTACACACGTGACGCCTAGGGATGCTACGCGGGTCGATAAGTGAATTCTAGTTCGAACCTGATCCTTATATACGGATCAATAGAAGTCGACAGGGTTTGAACCTTTAAACGAATACACGGTTGTGGCGACCAGTGTATTTGTTTCAATACATTTATATTAGGCCTTCAAGGCGCACAATCAAGAAAAATCACAAATAAAGGCGTAAAGCTTATGAAACCCGATCCTCTGTCGATAGCCAGACAGAGTTGAAAGGTTCAATCCAAAAATAAAAATGATCCCGAACACCCCGATGATGGCCGTGTTGAACGATGATCTCAACCGGAGAGGTTCACAAAATATTTTTAAATGTCTTCCAAAAGTCCTTTCAAAATCCAAGCTCCACCCAAAAAATCCACAAAAGTCCAAAATCCAATAAATCCCAAATCTCAGATATTTAAAACTGAAATCAAATCATCAATATCTTAAAGCAAAATTCATCCACCATCCGCAACAGTTTGTCGAGGTGGACAAATTCGAATATAACTTTAGCTCACGTAGAGTCAAATGCCTAGTCGAACATATCACTAGGATCCATTCTTAAACAATCTTCTGCCAGTAAGGACGTGGTACATGTCCTCTGACCGGCGGTTAGCCGCCAAATGACACCGCAGGATAAACGGTTATGACGACCCGGGGCCCTCTGAACCGAGTGGTTTTGCCGCTAAATGGCACCACGAAATACCGGTTATGGCCAGCACCGTTACGTTCCTTATTGGCATCAAATCCTTGAGATATGAATAAATAGGATATGATCGATAGGGCTTAAAGCCCTCTGTTAGCTAAGGTGGATTCAAATTTGCCCCTTAGACAAATACCCACCCCAGGTCTACAAGGTACCCTTGGACGAAGCAACCCATGGCTGCCGACAAGGATCCTTCTGTTAGGTTGGGTCGACTACCTCCTCTGACTAAGTAGACCAGGGACCACGATGGCCCGGGACGACGGAACCATGGGATCTTGACCGGGTCTATCATCCATTTCCCCATCATCCGCTTTAAGTGTAAGATGGTGCAATTTCTGTTTTAAATATCAACTCTATCCAAATATCCCGACTTCTCCAATTCTTATGTCCATTGCTGCTACTATATGCCAGATAACACGTATTCTATACGTATCTGATTAACGACTAGCCTTAATCGAAAGTTCTCTCTCGTTATCGGGAGGGGTAATTAACTATAGGGGCTTGCGCCTATAGGAAACCAGAACTCAGATCATAAAGTCCTCGCAAAAATTAGGGCGAAATCTTTGGGTAGTGTCTTATCTACAAACCCATCTGCCTTCCAAAATTTACCCCGGAACTTATTCCGTTAAAACTCCCTCGTCGAATAAAAAAGAAAAGCGCGAGCGAGTGGAGGCTGGGGCCAAATTTTTGGAGCCCACACTGTCGTCAGGAGGGTGAAAACAGCGCTTGGCACTTCGCCACGCCGGGTTGGTGAAAGTGAGTCTTGTAAGGGCTTCTCCGCCTTGCCGAGGGGGGCAAAAGGAGAGCTATTGTTTGTAGTGAAATTCCCATAGCGGAGGATTCTGGGGAGTGGACGTAGGTCATGGTTTGACCAAACCACTTTAAAATTCCGGTGTGCTTTTTCCTTATCGCTTTTTATTTTTTTCTTGCACTTTATTTTCATTATATTTTCTTGGTGAAAATTGTGAAAAAAAAAATGATTTCATTGTTGCACGTTGAGTTCAATTATTTGCCTTTGTAGTAGTTAAAATTTTTTATGTTAAAAATTTAAAAACATAAAAAAAAATAAAACTCTTAGGTGTTTAATTATTGCTACAAAGTTTTCACAATTCACCTCCCCCCCTCTTGTCGATCTAGTTATTTCACAATGAAGGTCTGAGTGAAATCTGGCAAGGCTAAACCGTCATCGTAGGTATTGTCTTCTTCAAGCTCTCAAATGCTGATGTGGCCGCGTCCCCCCATAGGAAGCCGTCTTTCTTCAACTACTCCGTGAGTGGCCATATTATGGAGCTATACTCCCCTTCACAATCCTCTTATAGTAATCCGTCAGTCCTAGAAATCCCCTCAATTCTCTTAGATTTTTCGGCACTGGCCTAAGTATTTTACACTGGCTTGTGCAAAGTAGCATTTCTTTAAATGAGTCCCAATGTTTAAAATTGCGCAATAAGAGGCGCGCCTCAGCGCAATTTGGTCCATTTAAGCCTTAAAGACCACGCAATAAGTACAGTTTATGAGGCTTACGCCTCAAGTTTACTGAGGCGCGCCTCGCCTCATATATTTAAGGCGCCGCCTCTAAAAAAATAAAATTAACCTAAAGTTTTTTTTTCAGTTCGCCCCCCCCCCCCCCCCCCCCCCTAATTGCCGACGTGACGCGCCTAGTGAGATGTCGACGTGGCATCAACATTTAAACCCTGGTTTAGGTCGAATGCATAGGCGACGTTTAGATTTTGAAGTTCCAGCAAAAATTCGAACTTTCAAGCATTCACTCCGGAGCATTTTCAAGCACTCTTCACTCAGTTTCTTCTAAGATGTCGTCACCCCCAAAGAGAAAGATAATTTAATGCTATGTTTTCTGTTCCGTACTACGTATTTTTTGGTTCTGCTATGCGTTGGTGTTCAAGGTTCTGAAGATCTTATTTTATGCTTATTCTATGCGTATGCATTGCTTCTCGAAACTTTTTAAATGTTTGATATTATGATGCCATCGTGTTTTCTTTGTATTCAGGGTTTATGATAAATTTATGTTGAAATTTGAAACATAAAACCTAAATTTTAAACACCGAGTAAATATGCATAGGCTGTGCGTACGTAATGCATCTTTTGTGCGTATTCTATGCGTATACGTTGCGTGCTCCTTGCTTATATTGTGCGTACTTTATGCGTGCGTATAATTTACTGTCATTTTCACTACAATGTGCGTTCTTGTGCGTATGTTATGCTTATAATATGTGTTCTTAGTGCTTATGATGTGCGTATTGTTTGCGTTTGTATAATTTGCTGCCATGTTTCCAGCACTGTGCATTCTTGTGCGTGTGATGTGCGTAATATATGCGTATGTTATGCGTACATTGTGCGTGACCGTTGTTTATATTCTGCGTATGTTGTGCGTTTTTTGTGCGTATCTCATTTACTTATTTTTAATTTTTCATTTTTTATAATTTTCAGATATATGTTCGTCCAATTACCTATAGATGTTATGTTTCTTCGTTTCGAACAATCTGTGATAACTTTGCTCAGCAAATTACTCCTGAAGTCAATGACACATTGAAACATTTAAAGATGATACATTTTTTGGAATTTCCTGGGTTTGAGCAAAATGTCCCTCTTATTTATGAGCTGATCTCAAGGTGGGACATTTTAAAATAATGTTTTGTTATAAAAGGTCAACACATTCCTTTCACTGTTGATGAAGTGGCCCTTCTTACTGGTCTACCAAATAAAAGAGAAGAAATATCCTGGCATTCCTTAGCACATATTTCAGTTATATCAACAAAAATATGGAATGACATGATGGAGTTGAACAAGCAAACCCCCCCAGAGACTATGTTAAGAACGTTTATCATGTATTTATATTCAAATTTACTTTTTTAACTTAACAACTTCAAAATCCTCGGTTGATTCAAAGAATAGCAAATAATCCAGATGATTTTTTGTCAATAAACTGTGCTAGTTCAATTAGGGAGTTTTTAGTTGGAGAGTTTAATAAGACATCCTCTAAGATTTCAAATAAGAAGCCAGCAAGTTACATCAACGGTTTTGTATATCTACTAATTGTGAGTGCTAAGTGTTAACTGTTAAATTCATTCAAAATTTTATTGGCTCAATGTGAGTGCTAAAATTTTCTTTCATCTTATGCAGATTTGGTTCCTGGAGCATACTACTATTCATGCTCCTATGTATGCTGACAAAAGGCCCTGTTTTCTTCGATGGGCCGATGATATTGTATAAACTACAGAGGTGATCACTAACTTATTTGTTAATATAAGGAAAAATCATATTTGTACTGTCATACAGACAGTTTCCCAGGTAGAAATGGATATGGTTAATGTCGAGAAATATCCATCAGACAGCCCTCCATCCCCTGATTCCCCTCATAAAATATCCACCCATCAAAACAACCCCCCTCCCCCCCAATCTCCCCATCATTCCCCACCTCCTTAGTAAGACCCCCACTAATCTCCTCAGCAACCATATTTAAGTTTTTCTGCTGAAGCACTTCAGTGTCTATAAGAAACAATAATTAAATCCTGCCAAGAAACATGCACAAAACTTTTTCGAGAATTTGAAGACAGACTAAGCACAAAGTTGGAAGATCTTACTGAGAGAGTTGGAGTTATTGAGATCAAGCTCAATAATTATATTGATCAGAGCAAAATAGTTCTTCAGAAAAGATCTGTTAGTTACTCTTCATCTTTCAATAAGAGACATAAATCAGATATCCCTCCCCACAGCCCCAATGAACCAAATGAGTCAATCCAACCAAAAGATCCAATCCCACCAAAAGATCAAATCCCAACAAATGAGACAATCCCAACAGAAATACAATTTATTCCATATACAAATTCAAATGAACCAATACCAGTAGATAACATTCAAATAAAACCTGTAAATTTTGTTTATGCAGATGAAATAAAAAATTACAAAGATCTTCTGTGTTTGACTTTTGAGAACAAAAATTTTGTGCTAGAATGTTTGAAAAAGTTCTATAAAAGGTAAAAAATCTGTATGCATATGATATGCTTGTGGTATGCGTATGATATGCGTGTGTTATGCGTATGATATGTGTGTGGTATGCGTATGATATGCGTATGATATGCGTGGGTTATGCTTATGAAATGCGTATTTAATATTTTTTTTTTGTAGGAACGATATTATCGTGTTTGTTGTTAACATTCTTATTTCCAGATCTGACATTGATGAGTTATTAAGCGACAGTTATTTAGGCAATGAACATGTAGATATTTTTGCCCATCTCTTAGATGAGAAGTGTAACCTTATGCCAGACAAGTACCATAAATTTCTATACATCTCTCTAATCTATTGGGTTAGTAACTTAGTATTCAATTTATCAGTTTAACTATTGGATTAGTAACTTAGTATCCATTTCTTAGTTCTTACATTTACTACTTGCACTTGCAGAATAATAAAGGAAGGAAAAAATTGTCCAAATTGCAAATCGACCATATAACCGAGCTTTCTGTTACTTCAAACAACATTTTATTACAACCAATCATTGAATCCAATCAAATTATCCTTCTGGTTGGTTTGCTGAAAGAACAAAAGTTGAAATTTTATGACTCGTTGGACCACCGCGTCAAAAGTGAAAATTTTATGACTCGTTGGACCTGTAACTTATATTTTTTCTTGAAAACAGTTGAATGGTGGATCCAATTCGGTGATTCCACCCCTGAGTTACAGAGTTTTGCTGTAAGAGTGTTGGGCCTCACTTGCTCTTCTTCTGGGTGTGAGCGAAATTGGAGTACATATAGTCAAGTGCAAACAAAGAGAAGAAATCGGCTATCAACACTCAGAATGAACTCCCTCGTATATATTATGCACAACAGGAGGTTAAGAGAGAGGAGGTTGAGGAATAAGGGGTTGAAGGATGATGAGGACCCGTTGGTGTGTGATGATGTGTCATCTGATAATGAGTGGTTCATAGATAATGAGACAGATTTGCCATTATCAGACTTACAGCTAGAAGATCTAAGTGTGGATGTCTTGAGGGGCGAAGCAGATCATGTGGACACATCCACTAAAACCACACCATACACATCCACTAGCTCTGCAGCACAACAATCAAGTAAAGGTATTACACAACTTCTTATATGCTGTAGCATTATATTTAATTATTTATGTCAAGTGAGCAATTAACATGATAATGATCTTTTCTCTTATTGAACAGGGAAGAGAAAAGTGGGTCATATTGAAGATGATGATGAAATGACATTCATAGATACAATTGGAGAAGAAGATTCCCTTGAAGACCCACTTTGTGATGGGATATGATTGCATTTTATTTGTTCTTTGTACTTTGTGAGTTTTGTTAAACTAATATTTTCATATTTTGTGATTTTGTATTTTGGGGCATGATTTTATTGCATCTATTTTCTTACTTTCCACTATTTTCATATATTTTTTAGATGTTTTTATTGTAAGATAGAATATTGCTATTATTTTCCTGTTAAAACCCTTAATTTATAATTTACGCAATTTTGTGTCCGTGAGGCTTACGCCTCAAACCGCCTCGAGGCTTACGCCTCGCCTCACGGACAAAAACCGCCTTGAGGCTTATTTACGCAATTTTAAACCTTGATTAGTCCTGAGATGGTGCTCATGTAGTACCTCTAGCACTCTTTTCAAATGCTCCCAATGCTCCTCTTCTGTCCTGCTGTAGACCATGATGTCGTCAAAGAATACCAGTACAAATCGTCTAAGATAAGGTTTGAAAACCTTATTCATGAGGGTCTGGAAAGTAGCTGGAGCATTGGTAAGGCCAAACGGCATCATCATGAACTCATAATGTCCTTCATGAGTTCTAAAGGTTGTTTTAGGTACATCCTCCTCCTTCATTCGGATCTGGTGGTAACCTGATTTTAAATCTATCTTGCTGAAGATCACTGTCCCACTTAGTTCATCTAGCAGGTCGTCAATAATAGGTATAGGAAACTTGTCCGGTACAATTTTCTTGTTGAGTGCTCTGTAGTCCACACAAAAATGTCAGCTGCCATCCTTTTTTACTAAAAGAACCGGGCTAGAAAAAGGGCTGATGCTGGGTCTGATGATCTCTGCCTCCAGCATTTCTCTAATCAACGTCTCTATCTCATCTTTCTAGAACTGAGGGTAGCTGTAATGTCGAATGCTGATGGGTGACACTCTCTCCTTCAACACGATGGCATGTTTCTGCTCCCTCAGCGGTGGCAATCCCTGAGGTGGCTGAAACACCTCTTGGAACTGTTGGATCAATGGTTGGATGGAGAGGGGTATGTCTCTTTTCTCTTCCACTCTTGCTCCCTCCAAATTGTGCAACTCCACTAAATATCCTCCGCCTGTCAACTGGATATCTCTCACCATTGTTTTAAGAGAGACTAGGGATTTGGAAAGCCCTGCGTCCCCCTTAATTACTGCCTTTTTTCCGTCCACCATCAACTCCATCGTGAGTGCTCCCCAATTCACTTTAGTGTCAACCAAAGTTTGCAGCCATTTCATCATCAGGATGACGTTCGTGCTCCCCAGCTCTAGTGGAAGGAAGTCCTCTCTTACCTGTATCCCTGGATTGTCAGTCGTACCTCTCTGCAAATCCCCTGACTTTTCTCTATCTTCTATGTACCTATCATCACTCCGTAACAGCATGTGTCCACCAATTTTATTCACAGCTGGTCTACAACCTAGGTGGAAATGAAATTGTCGGTAGCCCCACTATCAATTAACACCACCACCTCCCTGTCCTCTATCTCTCCCTTCACTTTCATTGTGTGATTCGTAGTAAACCCCATCTGTCATTTTTTAGTCTTCAAATTAATATTAAAAAGTTTAGTAAGCAATGAAATTCCATCATCTTTTACGTATTTTCACACCTCTAATAGAATATCATCAGGTCCAAGAACTAAATGTTATAATTATCTATACCTTTTTAAAATTTTAAAATCATGATAATCTCAATTTATTAACATTTTATCTTTATTAAATGATATTATGAGAGAGGTAGTTAATGCACAAAATGAATTTCAAGGAAATATTTTGGAAATTAAGAATTCACTAAAAGGTTTGAGGGATCAACTATCAAGTAACAATTCTTGTGAACGAAATGAAAATGATATTAATTTTAAATCACAAGAAATAAATTTTGATCCCCCAATTGAAATTGAATATCTTTTTCAGGTTCATGTAGTTATCATCACCTTAAACCCTCCAACTTCACAACTATATATAGTGGCAATTCACTTACCTTTAATTTTCTTAAAATAACATCATATGGTCCACATGTTTATTTGATTATTCTAATGATTGTATTTCTTAACAAATACTTCCAACCTAACACATTTGCAAGATGGAAAGGATCCCCTCAACAAGTGCCTCATGCTATTATTTCTGATCTAGCAGATACTCCACCACCATTGAAGCATTCCTATGACATATCTAACTCTTCGAAGGAGAGTTCTTTAGGGTCCAAAGAAAATGATGTAGCACTTGGAAGTGTTTCTACCACTAGTGCAGGGATAAGAGCATATGAAGCTCAAACTATGAAGATCAAGAACAAGAATAAGAGCAATAGTAAATGATAAAATAGTTTTTGTGTATTTTCATGTATTTGCATATAAGCTCAAACTATCATTTAATCTATTATTTTTTGTGTAATTTCATGTATTTGCATGTATTTAATACTGTGGATTTCTTGTTGATGTTACTATTATGTGGATTTCTTGTCTAAGTCATGTTATATGAAATATGGGATGGCCGTGCAAGTATGCATGAGAGAAAGGTGGTGGTTGTAGGTAATTACTAGTGGGCCCACCCCTCCCTCCCTCCCTCCCTTTCTCCTTTGTTTTGATTTTAAATTGAAGGGACATGTCTCTTCACTTGGTTTTTCATTATTTGAAACGTTCTAAAATTGAAATGAAGATAGATTGGTTTGCTTAAATGTTTTGGAGAAGAATTTCTAGAGTTTGGAGGGCTTGGTGGTCGGCCAACTAAGACGATTGGATGATCCTCTTTAATTCTCTACTTTGGTGAGTAGAGTTCAATGTTTTGCACTTATTTATTTCAATCTATTTTGTTATATTCTTGTGTGTGCAAATTATCCTAAAAAAATTAAATCCTTATTTTCCTCCCTTGAAATCCTAATCAAAATACCATACCAAGGGTTGGCTAGAAATTATGTTTTGTTAGACTAGTTTTGTTCTTGCTTATATTGGACTAGCCTAAACACCATAATACTCCACCAAAATCTCTAGATCATTAGCTAACCTATCATATTTTAATAACCTTCAATTTATATGGGGTTGTTATAGTCGAATTCTTGGAGAACAAATCTACCCTAGTTCTAGATTATGTTTGGTGTTTCAGACCAGTAATCAGTTTCCAGCCCCATATAAAATCAAAAAAAATATATCATTGCTCCACCAAAAATTCTAAAAACTTCTAGATCCCTTCTAAATGATGTCCATGTGCCTTTACAAGTGGAACTTCTAAATTTCACCTAATCAACAGAAAACCACACTCGCACTCGCATCCCCATTCTTGAATAATTCTAAATAGAATTGACCTATACTCAAGGTTATCAGAACCGGACCGGACCGGCCGGTTCGACCGGTTCAACCACGAACTGGTCCAGCGGGCGGTCCGGGGAGGAGTAACCGGCTGATTCAAGAACCGGCCAAAAACCGGTTTAAATCCCGGTTGAACCGCTGAACCGCCGAACCGAGGGGTTATGAAATAACCGGCCGGTTCGTTAATGATGAAATTTGATCCCTTGATCTGCGATCCAACGGCTTAAAATTTTTCGGTATCGGTACTTCGTATAAGTGTCGCTACTCAACTCGTCTCCTATATACCCTAGCATACGCGAACGAAGGAAGTCGGGAAGGGAGAAGTCACGGAACGAGACGCCTGCCTCAGATGATCCCGACGGAGATTCCGCTTCCGACCTCCAAGCCGCCTCGGACGATCCCGACGAAGCTTCTGCCGCGAACGAGACTCGCTTTTGGCCTCTTACCCGAGCAGTCGAGCTCAGCCCCGCAGCCGCAGACCGCAGGTTCTTTAAAATTTTTTTTTTGGTTATTTTTTATGCATTTAAGCTTGCATTTATTCTCCAAAGTCCAAATCGTATATGCTTGCATTTCTTCTCCATTTATGCTTGGTTTGATTTGTTCAGATTTTGTGGCTTTATGGTATTTGATTTATGCTGTGTATTTTGGAGAAGAAATGCTTGGTTTGACTTGTTGCAGTCATTAATATTTGTGGATTTGTTCAGATTTTGTGAATTTGTTCAGAATATTTGATTTAGAGTTTAGGGTTTGACTTGTTGCAGTCTTTAATATTTTCTGTTCTTTGCATGATGAGTGATATTGTCAATGTTTGAAGTAGCTATTGCGGTGTTGGATAGTTGGATTTAGAGATGAAAGTATGAAACAAGTGCTCTTTCATTGTAGAGAGAAATATGCCAATTGAGTTAGAACTTAGAAGCTGAGTTATATTTATAAATTTCAGAAGGAGTATTTTGATTCTTATTCTAAATATTCTTCGCAACCAACTGTTTCGTCTCATAGAAATATGCCAATTCTATATATTGCTTGTTGCAGTCTTAAATATTTTGTTGTAAATTCAGAATGGATCAACCAACTGTTTCGTCTCATAATGTGCGTGAAAAGATCGATATTGCTTGGGGTCATTGTAGTGAAAGTAAAGATACAGATGGGAAAAAACAATATAGATGTCTACATTGTGGGATTATATACAAAGGTGGAGGAATTAATAGGATAAAACAGCATCTAGGAGGGATAAGAGGTAACATAGCTTCGTGCAAAAAAGTTCCACATGACATTCGTCATCAGATGCAAGAGCATCTAAGAGAAATAGGCAAGAAAAAACAACAAACCCAGGAGGAGTTAGAGCAAAACACAACAGTTTTTGTTGATGAACATATAGATGAGGAAATGGGCTCTTCATCACTTCCCAAGTCACAAGCCTCTGATGCACATCATGAAGGACTTCATAAAGGGAAGAGAAATAAAGATGACATAGATAACTTTTTTGCACCAAGAACTAAACTTGGATCTCAACCATCATTGAAAAGTGTAATGGCATCCAAAGAAGCCATACACCGTGCTGATTTGGCAGTTGGGAGATGGTTTTACGACAGTTGCATTCCATTTAATGCCATAAATTCTGCTTTTGCACAGAAGGCTGTTGATGCAATAGCTGTAATTGGCCCTGGTTATAAGTTGCCATCCTACATAAGTTGAGGGTTAATATTCTGCAAGATTGTAAAGAGGAATGCAAGCTGTTGATAGATTCATATAGAAGATCTTGGAAAGAAATTGGTTGCACACTCATGGCAGATGGATGGACAGATAACAGGAATAGAACTTTGATTAATTTTCTTGTTTATTGTCCAAGGGGCATTGCATTCTTGAAATCTGTGGATGCTTCTGATATTACTAAGGATGCCAAAACATTATGTTCATTATTTTGCGAAGTTGTTGAATGGGTTGGGCCAGAAAATATTGTACAACTTGTAACAGATAATGCTGCAAATTATAAAAAGGCAGGGGAATTACTGCATGAAAGGTTTGGTAACATTTGTTGGTCTCCATGTTCTGCTCATTGTTTAAATCTTATTCTTAGAGATTTTGGGAACATGACTCATATTCAAGATCTTGCGAAAAGAGCTTCAAAAGTTACAGTTTTTGTCTACAATCATGTCTTTATTCTAGCTTGGCTAAGAAAAAGAGAATGTTGGAAAGAAATTATAAGGCCCGGAGCTACTAGATTTGCTACAACTTTCATAACTTTGAAAAGCTTATATGAACACAAGCTTGATTTGCAGGCTTTCATAACAAGCAAAGCTTTCTTTGATTCAAAGCTCTCCAAAACAGTAAAAGGGCAAGAAGTCTCATCGATCATTTTGGATACAAAATTTTGGAATGACTGTTTGGTAAGTTCCAAATTGACTGGGCCTTTAATTCGATTATTGAGAATTGTGGATTCTGATGAAAAACCATCTATGGGATTTCTTTATGATGGAATGTACAGAGCAAGGAAAGCAATCAAGTTAATGTTTAAAAATTCCAAAAGGTTGTACAAACCTTACACAAGCATTATAAAGAGGAGATGGGATCGTCAACTAAGACAAGGCATACATTGTGCAGCTTACTTTCTAAATCCACATTTTCAATATGATAAAGAGAATTTTTGCATGAAATCTGAAGTGATGCAAGGTTTAGTTAAAATGATTGAAAATAAAGATATATGCCCTAAATCAACAGCAACAATGAATGAAGTTAAGCTTTTTTGTGATAATTTGGAAAGCTTTGGCAAACCAATTGCTCTAACGATGGCCAAAGAAATGCAGCCTGGTAAGTGAAATAAAATTGTTAGAATGCATTTACTCTTTCTTGTATATCAAATATTAATTAACTAATGTTAATCTTTTTTTAGATGAATGGTGGAAGATGTTTGGCTCAAGTGCACCAAATTTGCAGAAATTGGCTGTTAGAATTCTTAGCCAAACTTCTTCATCCTCTGGATGTGAAAGAAATTGGAGTGTATTTGAACAAATTCATACCAAGAGAAGAAATCATTTAGAGCATCAAAGACTAAATGATTTAGTATTTGTTCGGTACAACCTCAATTTAAGGCATAGGTATGAATATATAACTTTTAATTATATTTATATGTCATTTGATCATTTTTGTATGATTGTATGGCTTAATGATCATTTAATTATATTTAGATTACAAAAAAAAAGAAATTACGATCCTTTGGATTATACAAGCATAGAGATGGTGGATTTTTGGGTGCTTGATGAAGAACCGATTTCAGAGCTTATTCTGGAGATTTAGAGAATGAAATATATGCAGAAGATGTTTTCCTGTTGCTGAAGAACTTAATAATAGTTCTACTAAAGAACCTCAAAGTAAGTTCATAATTAGTTTAAGTTATATCATTTGAAAAAGATGTTTAATATATATATAATATTTTATATTCCTAAAATGCAGATGTTGATGTTCTAGAGGATGTTCGAAATGACAATGAAATAATTGGCAATGAAGATATTGATGCTTTTGGAGGAGAATGTTTTGATGAATAAGGATTTATGGATATAACTTTTGATGCTTCAAATCTAGGAGACGACTTCTAGATTTATTTTGATATTTATGTTTGAATTTTGAAGCTTACTTCATATGAAATTATGAACATTTTGTGTGATGACAAAAGTTATGCATTTGTTTATGTTTTATTGACTTATTTGAAGAGACACTTATAGTATATGCTATTTGTTTATGTTTCATAAACTTAATTGATGTCATGTTTATGTTATTTTAATTAGGAGCTATGAAAATAGAATGTTGAATGAATGAATTACAGGAAAATTTGATTTTTATTTTATTTTTTAAATAATATTATGATTTATTACGTCATCCGGTTCGACCCCGATTCGACCGGTCGAACCGTGAACCTCTCCTTCCACCGATTCGTTGTCCGGTCCGGTTCTGAAAACCTTGCTATACTACAAGAGTGCAATTTACCTCCCTCATCTAGCCCATCTAGATTTTTCATGATGTCTTGATATAGTTTCATGATGTCTTGATAAAGAAAAATTAGTATTCTTTTCATGCATAATTGTGTTGAATTTAAGTGCAGAAGTGAGACATCGTAATTTTCAAATAAGGTTTCTGCGCACTGAAACAAGTTGTCATCCTGTCAGGTTAAACATATCATGGTCAGGTTAATTTGGTTTAATCAATGTCTGGTTTTGTAGTTATTTAACCAATATGATAAATGGTCATTTTTGAGTTCACTATATATGGGTTGGTCCAATAGGTAGACTAACCTGAATTGGCATACTTAACTTTACTCAAATATCCCATCTACAAATAGATGATAAATATATTTATGTGAAATATTATGTATATAACATGTTCATGTATTATGTGTTAATTTTGGTTTATGGTGACAGCATATTATGTATTATGCATTAACTCCGTGAGAGCACTTAATGTTTAAAGAAACAACCCTTAGTAGTCCTCTATATTTCTGTGAGAGCACTTAATGTTTACACAAACAGCCCTTAGTAGACCTCTATTTTTTATAAGCATTTAATTTTAACTGCATCCATGTTATATAAAGTGTAGTGCATTCAGGGCTGGCATATACTTGAATAAATTTCGTACTCTCTGTCATGAGTGTCAAACCATTTTCATATCTTGCATGCAGTGATTGGAAATCCACTGGGCATCCACATACATGCAGTATTTGTTTCAAAGATGGCAGGTGAAACCTTACAGAAGTATGCTGAAGGTGACGGAGAATGCTGCATAGGCCCGCCTATAGAGGAAAACGCAGGAACGGTGCTGGTGATTTCTTTTGTTTCTGTTGTTGCTATAATATCAGTTATCGCAGCATTTCTATTTGCTCGAAACTGTTGGATTCTTCGGAATGTTAGCAATAGAAAACCTTCTCGTATAGAGAGAGAGGAAGTAGAAATCCTTCCATGCTTCATATTCAAGAGGGCCTATTTGAACACCAAACGCATTACTGAAACTTGTGCTATCTGTCTTGAAGACTATCAAGATGGCGAGACACTTCGGCTTCTTCCCTGTCTACATGGTATATGCGTTTCCTTCTCGATTCAGTTTCATAATATTATGTCATTTGTCATGAATAAATATACTTTAAATGTGAATCCATTATGTGAAATTTTCATCATGGTTGACAAATAAAAATAGTTGAAATTCAAGTACCTTATTGATATTCCATAACTGATACCCTTTTTATTCACTACTGCAATATTGTTCATTTTCAAGAATCAGCATTGTTCTTCTATCTTTGTTAATTTTCTGTTGCTTGACATCTTATGATTATGGAAAATAACTGGGTCAGCATATTCTAACAAAAATAAAAAAAAATTAGATTTGTATTGAGATAGTGCAATATATAGGTTATTAATTTTGCACTCATCTCAAAGCAAATCTTAAAATTGGGACCTATTTTTATCAATTTTTTATCAGGGTATCCGGATTTAAATTTTTCACACAATTATTCATATTTGAACTCCAAAACATTTAAATTTTGGGAACTTTGTATATTATATAATGCTCCTAACTCCATTGAATGCTGCTTCACGCTTATCTCATCTCACAACATAATTCTTCTGTAGATTTTCACTTGGCATGTGTGGATTCATGGTTGACTAAATGGGGAACGTTCTGCCCAATATGCAAGCAGGAAATGAACTCGAATAGGTAGGTTCTCTTTGTTCTGAATTTGTCAAATTCTAGCTCTCTACGTAGGAGATCTGCTCTTCTTATGTCTGTATTGGTTGTTGCTGCTAAATGTTGCACGACCACTACTAGATTTTTTCCAGTAAAAAGCACCTTACCAGTTCCCTCCGTCATGTTTGTTTAAAAAATAAGAAAAAGAAAGATACTTGTTGGAAAGTGCAGGTGGTGAAGCAGAAGATTTGCGTTTTGTTTCTCTTTTCAGAGCTTATTACTTGTATTCTGTACACTTGTGGAAAGAACTATTTAGAAGGATGCTTATGTAATACTGCATAGAAGGAAATTAAGATGCCTATGTACATAACTAATAGCAGATTCCTGTCAATTGAAGGTATTAAAGGGTTGTTTGTTCTGATGTTTTTTTTTAGCGTAGAATAAAAGAAATATTAATAGTTTTAAGTTTTTTAAGTGTTTGATTGAGACAAATAAATGTAAAATAATTTTTTTTGAGAAATATGAATTTCTTTGCCTTAGTTATTTTCACTGTACATTGAATTCGTCCAAATCATGAGAATCCAAAATGCATGAGCTCGATCCTCGCTTCTGCTGGGCACTAACCAGACAGTTCCTTGCCTCCAAATGTCGAAACTATTTTGAATGACACACTTTGTAGATAGGTATATCTCCGATTAAGTTTTATGTACGTAGCCATCAAGAGATATATTATGTATGCTATGATTCAATCGACTGTAATAGCAGATCACAATTTATTGGGATGAAACAGATTAGAATAACATTAATTGGATCTTCTAGCTTCCAATGGAATAATTTTTTAAATAATAATATCCCCCCTCGAAAGGATCAATGGAACAAGGATTTTAGTTCTTTTCACATACACAACTGCTAAACCACCCGGAACAGTAAATAGTGGACAAAGGAATAATTTAAGATTTCATTTACAGAGATTGATTATAATCCAAAGAATAGATTTTATGAAAACCATGATCTTTTTTCTTTACATTATCAAATATATGCAATTCATGCCAAATTACAAAAAGAAGATATTTACATTAGAATAATGTTATTGGAATGATATCTTCATTGACCAACCCTACTTATGATGTGCTAGGTACCAAGCGAGTCGCTCCACTTTTATTATGAGATTATAGATGTATATGCTTGATTGATGTGAGGGATCTAGAGTCAACTATCATTCAAGTTGCTATAACACAAGGGCTACTAAAAGGTTAATTCCATGATGCATTAGGTTTGCAGGAGCTAAAGACACTGGATGAAAGAGCTCGCTAACAATTGTGTGAAGTTTGAGCACTATCGAGTGGTTGAGTCCTTAGAGAGTTCGTTGCCAGAATGGGAGCATGAGAGGAGTCGTCTGTGGAATCCTATGGCTAACATGATCCACGTTACCCTTTTTTATTATATTTTCGATCATTGATATCGCATGATTCATTGATTCATGTTAGGCACCATTTATGTGATATCAATGTATCATACGGCGTGGGCTTCTCTGTTATATCTGGTCTGTGGAATCCTAAGGCTAAAAAAAGGAAGTTCTGTTGTGCTAATTTCTCATTGTTTTTTTTTTTTTTTTTTAATGAATTATTTGCTAGAATGAAGATTGACGCAAGGAGCTTCTTTCATATTAAGACAATGTAACCATTTTTGCAGGAAAGAAACGGAAATATATAAGGAATCTTGATTTTGTAAGTATTAAGAGGGTTGACGAATCATTTTTGAGACGATGAAAATTTTGACCTTCAAAAATAAAGGTCTGGGCTTCAAAAATTCGTCCCCCAGCCCCTCCCCTTTTCAGGAGAGTTTTAACAAAATTTTGAGGTAAATTTTCAGAATTAAAATTGTGTTTGAAATAAGATACTATACGTATATTTTTCTCTCATTTTGCGAGGACTTTATGATCTTAGTTATAGTTTTCTATAGGCGCAAGCCCTTGTAGTTAATTACCACTCTCCATAGTGAGAGAGAAATTTCGATTTAGGCTAGTGGTCAAAAATATATGTAGTATTTGGTGTATAGTAGCAGCATGGGTTTAGGAATTTTAGAATTTGATATTTAAAATAAAAAATCCATCATCTTGCACTTAAAGTGTGTGTGTGTGTGTGTGTGGGGGGGGGGGGGGGGGGGGGGGGGGGGGGGGGGGGGGGGGGGGGATGATGATGAACACGATCAAGATATTGTGGTTCTTTCATTTCAGGTCATTATGGTTCTTGATTTGCTTAGTCAAAGAATGTAGTTGACCCAACATAAGGATCCTTATAATCAGTCATGGGTTTCTTTGTCCATGGGTATTATATATAACTGGGGTGAATATTTGTTTGAGACAAAATTGAATCCACCTTAGTTGATAGAAGACTTTGTGCCTTATCGATCATCTCTTATTTATTCATATCTCAAGGATTTGATGTCAATGGGGAGCATACAGGCTATAATCATAACCGTAATGTAGTGGAGTCGTTGGACCAAACCACTAAGTTAGAGGGTCATGTCATAATCGTTAATCACAGATGTCCATATGGCCAAACCCTAGGTTCTTTATGGAGCCATTCAGCCAAACCATCGATTAGAGGACCAATGTCACGTTCTTACTGGCAGGAAATTATTTGAAAATAAATTCTAGTTATACTCTCTACCAAACATTATCTCTTTGTGAGTTGAACTATATTTTTAAACTTGTCCACCTCAAAAAATTATTACGTATGGTGAATGATGTTACTTTAAGCATTTAATGACTTATTTCAATTTTAAATATTTTTTTGTCCTGATATTTTTAGAGTTTTGAATTGTGTGGATATTTTGGTGGTATTTTAAATATTTGGAATTAACTCATCCGATTGAGATTTACATTCAAAACGACCATCTTCGGGGTGGTTTCGAGGTCATTTGAAAATATTTATATTTTGTGAAAGTTTGGGGGCATTTGAAAATAGATGATCTCCTCCAGATGAGATAAACATTCAACACAACCATCATCGGAGTATTTATGGGTAGTTTTCATTTTGTTGGTTGAACTTTATCTATTTGCTGACAAAGGATTGGATTTTTCATAGGCTTTATGCATTTCTTAGTGGATTTTCTTTGCTTATAGGCCTTGCATACCTAATATGAATATATAAAAATAAATATATCAGTCAATGCCGTGATCGTATATTTGTTTGATAGTTCGAGTCGTGTCGACTCATATCTACTCTCATATAAGGATCAGGCTCAAATTTAGATTTATCATTTGACCCGCGTAGCATCCTCAAACATCACGTGTTTACCCATAACATGCTCGTTGGGACTCATGCAGATATTTAAGGGGCATTTTTAAATATTATATGTTAAACCTTGTTAACTCTATGTAATCGCTGATAAAGGATCACATTCATTGCTAGCTTTATCTTTTGTCGGTGATATTTTCTTATTGAGGGCTTTGAAAAGCCTAATATGAATATATAAAATAAATATCTCGGTCGACCTCACGACCATATATTTTTTATGATTCGAGCTGTGTCGACTCCTATCTATTCATGTAGAAAGATTGGGCTTAAACTTAGGTTCATTCATTGACCCGCGCAATATACTCAAGCATCACGTGTGCGCCTACAACACACTCTCAAGGTCCATACGGGTGTATGGTGTTACTTGTATTTTGTATGGTGCATTTCTTTGTTATATTTGCATACTTGACGTACATTTATACTTTAATTCATATATTGATGTGCTTACATGTGTATTTTTGTATTTGTGTGTATACATGTTGTAGTATATGTGTGGGAGCATTTTAAAATATTTGGTGCTAAATAGTTGTGCAAATGATTAGAATTTGGTTGTATACATTGCTTTATGTAGAAGCCCGTAAACGTCTTCTGCTCGCTTGTATGAATGTTATGGATTTGGTAATGTGACGTCGCACTATGGGTTGCTCGTTACTTTATACAAGTAGACTAGCATGCACTAACTAGTCTCCTGCTATTGCTTGTGAACTCTTGCATTGTTGCGTACTTGTTGATCTCATTTTTGTATGAGGTCATTAGGAACTAGTTGGGTTTCTTACTGGTGACTTAATAATTAGAAGGCCTCCACCTCTTAACCATGTAGGTCCCATAAAGAATCCAAGTCTAATCAAAAGCAATTCCATTCCCATCTAGACTCTAGCCTATATCCCTCACCAAATCCACTCTGTGGTCCAACTCAATTCTCAATCATATATCCTAAATTGATTTCCCATTAAATTCCAATCATGTTCAAATTATCTCAACCATTCATGTGATTGAGATTAATATGAACAATTCAATCCAATCAATCAGATTAAAATCCATCCCAAGTTCAAGGTACCTGAATCTAAATCCAAAGCCAAAAGTCCAAGTCCTGAAGCCTATTCTGGGTGAATATTCTATCACCTGGAATCCCTTTCAAACGACCTCCAATGTATGATATGTCATTTGTATATTTATCAAACATATCTCTAGGGTCAACCATCCAAATTTGAGCTTATTCTCAAGTTTCTAACCCCTGAAACTGAATTGATTTCCAAAGGCTACATAACATTCAAATATTTATGGTATATGCCACTAGACAAGTCCCTTTGTTGATTTTGACCCTAGGGTTTTTTCCAGGACTCTTGACCATGCTCATAACCTTTTTTATGGTATGTTGACCAGTGAATTGCGTTTTGTAGGATTCAATTCGACCCAGAATTGACTAGAGGTCAAAATGACGAAAATGTGCTTTAAGGAGAATTTTAGACTTTTGGCTAAAACTCAACATGGTTCAATCCCTTTAACCCTTGAAACCACTTTCATTGAATTCCAAATATCATTTGGGATCCATTGGATCCAAACTCAAGTTTTGGTTTAAACTGGTTGACCAAGTCAACTATGGTTGACCAAAACACCCTTTAAGGGGTCATTAGGTCATTTTGAACCTAATGACCTCCCCTGTCCTTGGAACCACCTTCATTAGTCTCCAAATATCAAACCAAACCTGGTGGACCCAAACTAAGCCCCTTGATCAACCAAGGTTGACCAAGTGGCCCCTTCAAGGTCCAAATAGTCCATTTGACTGAATTGACATATCCAGACCCTGGGACCACCTCCTATATACTCAAATTATTTTTTCAAATTTATTGAGCTCATACCTCATCCTTGGGTCAACCTAAGTTAACTTGATCAACCTAGGCTGACCTAGTGGCCCTTTAAGGGCCTAAATAGCCATTTTGACAATTTAAATCCTTTTGACCCCACCAAACACTTCTACCATACTTCAAAATTCAAACCCAATCCATTAAGCTCAAACTCAGGACCTGGGTCAACCTGGTTTACCAAGTCAACTTAAGTTGACCCAAAAGCCCCTTAAGGATCAAGATGGTCGACTTGACAAAAACGACCAATCCAGACCTTAAGAACACCCCCAATGAACTCCAAATATTAACCAAACTTGTTGAGCCCAACCCCTACCCTTGGGTCAACTTAGTAAACCAAGTCAACACAGGTTAGCCATGCTAGCCATAAACCCTATAATCACTCAATCAAACACCAAATTAATCCCAGATTCTTTTAAAACACTTTGATTACCTTTCTAGTTATTTGGGTTTGACTAGATATGTTGACCGAGTCAATAGTTGACTCGGTCAACTGAGTCAAACCATGGTCAAACCTGGCCTTTTTGGGTCAAATCCTCTCACTTGATCAAGTCAACAAACATCAAACTGTTAATCCCATTCTAATTCATGACTCAATCATTTTTAAATTTTTAGAGAATCAAATCCTAAGGAGTTGACCAAAGTCAACGCTTGAAGTTTGGTCAAATCCCCTTTGGCTTTGGTCAAATCAGTGCCCATAATCAACTAGATTCCTTTCAAGCTTTATGTTTACCTCCTTTAAATGGCTTGAATACATTCCTATCTATGTGGGTTGAACTCTAGTGAGTGTGACCAAGTCAACCCTATTATACTTGGTTAAACTTCTCTATACACTTGGAAACTCATTTGAACTCTCTATATATGGCTTCATGCTCTTTCCAATCCATTCAAGCAACATACATGCTCTTCCTTGGATTTAACCTTAGTCAACTCCAAGAGTTTGACTAGTCAACTTGTCAACCCAAGCTTAAGGGAGATTTCTCATGGTCAATTTTCCTCCCCAACCCCAAGTGTATTGATCGAAAGCCCTTGGGATGACTCAACCAGCTGTCTACACCTCCCAAGCCCACCTCACTAGTCAACCCAACCAGTTGACTGGTCAAACTAGACAACATCTAACTAAAATGGGTTAGAAAGGTCAAATTATTACTTAGATGGTAACCTTTCTCAATCCATTTGATCCAACTACTCCAATTAGGGATTAAAGCACTCCTAAAGATCCCCTAATTAGGCTCAACCCTTGATTTAGCCTAAAATGGAAGGAGTGGTCCCCTCCTTCTCAAAAGCACCCAATGGCCTTAGGGTCTTTCCCAGCTTTTCTCCTGCCATCCCAACGGCCCAGGGCTCATATCAAAGATCCACGGGAAGCCTCTAATTGATCAGGGTCATTCAAAACAAACCCTAGGGTTTAAACTAAGTAAATGATCTCATTTTAATCCATTCAATCCCTCTTATCTCCCAGAGCTTCTCTAGTTGAGATTTCCTTCCATTCTAACTCCTTGGGCCTTTCCCCATCTCTCCACTACAAAATACCAGTGGTTACATGTCACCAATAAGGAGATCTCTGGCCAACAAAACCCAAGCTCGTCTACCTTGATTTCCCATCAATCCATGCATTCTTAGTAGTTGGCTCCTGCAAAAACATTCATCGATAGTCTACAAGTTCAACAAATCTAAAATATCCAAAATCCATCGATAAAATACCTCGAAAACTCAAACCCTTGCTCTAAACACTTCAATTTAAATAGCTTTCTAAAAATCATTTTTTAAACCAAATGGTTGCTTCCCCACGAATGCTCTTTATATATGTTTGCTCTGTTTAAATTTTTGTTAAGATTGACTGGACGGATTGAAAGAATCAGACGAAAATTTGATTCCAAGGTTTTATCGTTAGTGCTTGCAAATGTACAAAATCTGGTCTGTCGATCTCATAATCAATAGTCCATATTTTGTCATTTCAATGTTTTTTCCACTACGCGGTTCCCTTTATCGCATGAGTCTCAGACCAACGACTTCTGAGTTGTTGATTCAGATAGCGAAAGATCCGACAGTGGCTAAGCACTGCTAACACGGATAAGTAGGTAGCGCAGTTGTGGCGCTGCGTCCCCCCATTAATGAACAATCATTGTCGCAGTGAAATGATTGGTCATAAATGTAGCCCGTTAATGCGATTTTGATCCTACCTCTTGGATGACGCCGTGTTGCCTCCCCATTATCGCGTTAAAAAGCGAACGCTCGAGATGTTGTTGTGTGGCTCGCAGTAATGGTTGTCACTGCTAATTTTATTTTTGATTAATTTTAATTGGTTTTTTAAATCCTTTTAATTGGTAGAATTTCAAAAATCATAGTAAATTCATTTCATATTAGATTTCCATGATTTTTAGCTCTATGAATTCAAAAAAAAATGATTAGCTTATTTTAAAAATAAAATCCAAATATTTTAACCCCTGTTTTGATAATTATTTAGGTTTCTTTAAAATACTTATTTTATTTTTGTTTAAATATCCAACAGTCATTTTGACCCAAATTTTGGTAGGAAGTGTTGGGACTTTGTCCTTCTCATTCTTTTAATTTTTTTAGGTCATTTGAGTTAAACGCAATCAATTAATGAATTTCCCAAATCATAAGTCATGATTTTATGTTTTAATTTTGGAGAGTTTATCATGATTAAATTTTCTTTATTTCAACTACCTTGATCCTCAACATGACTTTTAATTAGAGCTGAATCATAATCCAAGTGATATCTATCAAACCAAATGCAAGGTCTAGGTCATTTGCATGTGAATCCCTCTATTTTAATTTCCATAATCATCTATAAGCACTTTGCTTTGCATTTGGACTTGATTGTATAGTGTTATGGAAAATGTTTAATATTCCATAACACTATAGGAATGAACATCTTGTGGGGAAATTTGTCCTTAGGTGAATTCTTAAATGATTGGGCTATGTGTTAGCCCAAGGGTTTGGAAATTCACCTTTTCGTATGCACTTAGAATTAGTTCATTTCCTTATTGATGTTGTGTATGACATGGTTGATTATGATGATGTTAAGGGTTAGAAACTTTCGATTTGGAACCCACCTAACTTAGTGACATCTAGGGATAAAAATTAAGGACTCTTTTACGAAGTTTTTAGTAACCATAGGAATTAGCATAAATGTCCAATAGAGAGAATACATGTAACATTTAAGCATAGTGACATTTCCCCTCTTAGATTTTTGTTTTGCTGATGTTAAGACTAATTAGGACTTAAACCCAACTAATCCTAAGTTAACCCCTTAATTAGGCCTAGAATTTCAAAAATTCATAATTAATTCAAATAAAATCCAAAAATTAGAAATAAAATAAAAAATGCTCAAAATTAAACACTCATTCCAAAAATATTGAAATATCTATGATTAAACCACCAAATTTAATATTAATTTAATTTTTAAGGAAAATATACAATTAATTCAAATAATTAATTAGAAATATTTAAAACTTCAAAAAAATAACCAACTGCTTGGGAACCTCTCCTTAGATCATTTCTGACCTTTGGGGGTGATTCCAAGAGGTTTGGGGTTGATTTAGATTAAAATCTAAAAATCTTCTTAATTAAGGCAATTTTAAAAATTCCAAAAATGTTTAAACTTTGAAAAATTATAATTAATTCCAGAAAAATTCAATTTAATCAAACCCAAAGTCATTCAATTTAAATTTAAATCTAATATTTTCTAAAAAAAATCAAACTTCCAAAATTAAGTCAAAGTCAAAATGTTAACTATCTGAGTAACCAAAGTTTTAATTTAAGGATCAAACTTAAAAAAAAATCACAATTCTTTATAGAGAACTCCAAATTAAGTAAACTAATAGTTTAGCTACTCATCAAAAGGCTTAATACTTATTAAAAATTTGAAACTTTAAAAATTAACTTTAATTTTAAAAGTCAACTTTTGGACCCTTAAGTAATATAATTAAAGTCATGATTATTCGATAAGTTTTATGCTGGCTGTCAAGTAATATAATTAAAGTAATTCCAATAATTTTCAAAATTTTAATAATTTATAAAATTTTTAGAAAACTTCAATTTGAATAATAAAATCCTTCAACCAACATTTAAATATATAACAACTCCAAAGATGAAATTTTTAGGATGGATTACTCCGGGCTACTGAATTAGGTGTCTTAAGGAGGTCTCGTTCCTCGAGCCTAGTGGTACAACTCCACAAATAAATTTATTGAAGTGTAAAAATTAAAATTAAATCATTTTTAATTACTTAACCAAACTAAAATCCTTAATTCAACTACATTAAAAAGATTTTTAGGATGGACTACTCCAGGCTGATGGGTTACATGTTCTAAGGAGGTCTGATTCCTCGAGCCTGGTGGCACATCACCACGAACTAGTTGATGGAAAATATAAATTAACTTGACTTCTAAAATAAGCCACTAATTGAGTTAATTAAAATTTATTAACTCGCTAATCTTTAAGTAATTAAATTTATTTAATCAAACAACCCTTAAAAGAAAACATAAGCGAAACTTTAAAACATTAACACTTAACTTCAAACACACTTTTTCCAGTTGACCTTTAATAAACTTGAACAATAGAAAACTTTAACAAACAACTCAACTTAGTATCTACCCCAGCCACACTATCCTGTACACATAGTTTAGATGGTTTGCTTGGACAACCAACTATAATTTAGGCTAGGTTGTTGTTTACTTTACTATTATGTGTTATTTTTTTTTTAAATTTCATTTCATATTATGATTGAAATATTTGATGTAAGTATTTATTTACTTTTACTGCACTCTATGGATTGATTTGATGGGTAACTATATTACCCTTAGATTAGAGACGATCTGGATGCTCACTGAGTTTTCTACAGATGGTCATGCTCGTGTAGGGCAATAAAAATTAATATTTATTATAAATGTTATAGGTGCTTCAGCTGCTTAGCCCCTAAATAAATAAGAGCAAGGCCAATCGTGGTTGAATTTAGTACTTTAATTTTTTTATTATATATAAATGTTTGGGATTGATTTTATATTTAAATGCTTAGGATAACCCTACAGTAGAGTCTAGAATTTTTATTTTATATCGGTGTAATTTGATTAAGTGTTTAGTTGTGAAAGAGTCTTTGAGTTTGAGATACTTAGACCCAAAATTAAATTCCAAATAGGAAAGGATTAGGGATAGTCCCTTTACTTTTAGAAGTTCAATTTTGGACCACTCCACTACCCAAAGTGGGAAGATGAACCTCTTGCCCGCACCCCCCCCCCCCCCCCCCCCCCCCCCCCCCCCCCCGGGGGGTAGAGTTTTCTTTCTCATTTTGGTTTCTATGTATGATGGATCCAAGGAGTCCGAAGAGGATAAGGATGAAGAACTGAAGATAGAAGAATATCGCACTCAAATCTACTTGTGTCTGTGCTAGGATTAGAATCTAGGTTTGTGGTTAGTGATGTTTGACCACTTTTGATATATATAATTTTGGGTTATAATAAATGAGACATTTTCCTATGGATATTATTTTAAGTAATTAATTATATTTATTGATGTTTGATTTACTTTGCTTGTGTATAGGATTTTCCATGCTTTTCTTAATTTTTTAACATTTGTGTGCTGCTTTTATTTTAGCCCAGATACATGGAGGCTCGTGAGGGTACGATAATTTTTTTTCTACTCAAATATAATTTTTTTTTAAGATAACATAAAAACTCTAACGCTTTTAATAAGTAAGCCCAATATTACTGGGAGTTTACATAAGCATTTTGTATACATTATTCTTTCCTTTTATTAGGCACTTCCCTGCCTACGAGTTTTGACAAACCACTAGGCTTATGATAGTGCAGATCTTTCAAGAAAAATATGTGCAAACTTTAGGATAAAACATATATTTAATCCTTTTTAAAAATGTTTAATTCTAATTTAAAGCATATATCGAGTAAATTGGCATGCATTGCATCAATAACAAATTAAAAGATTGAGTCTAAAATTTTAATTGCATCTCTCTTTAGCATTTTCACCCTATATAAGTTAAGGTATCAATTAAGACAAGCTCTAGATATTAATCCCAACTCTCAAAAACTTTAATAAAAATATCCCTACCACTCTTTCATAAAATGACTAGACTCATGGATTTAAAATCGATTAGGTGGTTAGCTGGCTCCCCAATACAAGTCAGATTAAGTCCAGATTTTGCACTGCATTAGTTAGGTTCGTGCCACCTTCGTTTGGTGCCTAATTTAGATTTAAGATTCGGGTCAAATTTTGAATCATAAGACCCCAACTTTCGGAAATATAATCCCAAATTTCTAATAAAATGCTTAACTCAAATTAAAGATTCTCTCAATCTTAAATTTAAAGCTCAACACTTAACTTACTTTGGGACACTTCTGAATCAATTTTAGAATGCCAAAGTGTCTCCTACACCTACTCCATTGACTCCAAAAATAAATGCTCCAACTTGATCCAGACCCAATTGAGATTCCAAATTCAATTCCTTTGTCTTCAATCCTTGAATTCTCTAAATATTTTTTTGTCATTATTCTAATCGAGAGCATTCGTAGGAGATTTAGAACCTACGTCAATTGTTTCAAAAGTCAATTAACATTTCTTTTGGGAAATCAAATTTATAATGATCATTATCGTCAGGATCGAATGATAGCTGACATATGATATATTATTTCTTCGGGGAGATATATCATGTGTCAATATAAATTCAAATATGAAATTGATGATCATTTCTCTTAATTATTGTAGTTCAAATTTTTACTGAATTTCATTTAGATCCTCTAGGGTCATATGTGGTTCTCCCTTAAATCTGACTATGAAATCCAAGAGAAAATCCACAATTACAGGTCTGAACCCATTAGGGGATTTTATCTCCACCTTTCGAGATGGCATATTATCCCCAATGGTCTGTTCAACATTAGAATTAATTTTTAAATTTAATTTCTTGAAAATTTTTAATTTAGATTTATTTTACACCCTACAAGGCAAATCACCTTTTCAACACTAACAATAAATGACACACCCGGTGGGACTAAATCTCTTTCTCCATTTTTAATAATGATAAAAAATTTGTTTCATCAGTAGTTTTTACTATCTTTCCTTCTACTGGCTCCATTACCTATTTATTTATTGGGAAAGTTAAGCTAACAACAAATTTTTAATTTCATGTCAAAGTAGATGTGAGACCTCTGTCCAAAAATTGGATTTTGACCTTCTGCCCCCAAGTTGATTGGTGGGGTGATAGTGTCAAATCAAGCTTTTAAAATCTCCTCGTCTATTTTGTAAACACATATCATTGAGTCTGACCCAATATATGAAGTTTTAAAAATGCGAGGACCCTTATCAATCTTGTTTCCTATATCTCTAATAGTTCAATGTTCCAACCTTAACCTTCCACCTCTATTTAATCCATAAAGTGGGGAGAGTTAGGCAACTAATCTTTTGAATTTTCTTCCCCATCTTGTAAGCCTTCGGGTTATGTGAAAATCTAATCCGTTACGTTTCAAATCTGGAGAAAGTTCATTTTTAATTTCATAATAAAGATCTTTCATAAATTCCATTTCACTTTCAATCTGAAATTTACACCATCATATAATACCCTACAACACTTCCTTGTAGTATAGTATATGCTGTGAACATTTCAATTTCTCTCAAACTCATAACTAACCCTTGCATTCTATCATCATATGTCGAGTTGTAAAACCTACAACTCGACATACATGATAGAATATATGGTTCATTATGATTTTTCAAATTTAATTTCAAAAATTCTTAATTCCAATTCCTTCATTCGATTTCATAAATTCAAACTTGAGTCTATGGCCGACAAATTGTTGTTCACTTTAGAAAGAGGTATGACCTATGAGCAAATTGATATGGGGAACATCATTTAGTTTGGTTTGGGTTTTAGTACTGTTGAGTTGACACTAGATGGTAAAAAGATACTTGATTTGAATGCTGTTGATGTTAATAATCCTATCTTGGAGTTGGTGTTGGGACCAGTGCTTGACCCCCTTAATCCTAATGAAAGGAATGAGGGTTATAGGCCACAGTTGAGGCCCTTAAACCAAGATTTGTTTTTGAGAAAGGGTCGGGTTATGGGATCAATTTTAACTGTAAGAATCAAAAGAAGAATTATGTGAGGAGGGTTAAGAGAAAAATTGCTAAGTCCAGAAAGATAGTTAATGTTAAAATCTTGACCCAGGTAGAGCTAGAGGCTTTTGAGGATATCCTTATTCTTGCCTCCTCTCCTCTCCTTCAGGGGAGTTGCTTCCACCCCTTAGCTACTGCTGTAGGGGAGGAGACGGTGGCTAGGATAGCTAGTATCCCGCCATGCCCAATTGATTACTCCATTAGCATCCCTTCACTCTCGCTCCCGCCCTGCCGGCGACGCCCTGCCGCTCCTCGCACGCGTGTGCTCGAGTCGTGCGCCCGTTCTCGTGTTGGCCGTGAGATTCGAACCGCGGTACTTTCGAGAAGAATTTCAAGCAACCGACCGAATTGCGATTATGCAAATACATTTTTTTGTCAATATTTTTTATTTAAAATATATTCAGACCGAAAATCAATTATTTTTTTAATTATTTAAAAAATGAAACTAATTAATTTAAAATAAAAAATAATATTTAATATAAAATAAAAATTAACTAACTAATTAATTTTAAAATGAAAATTAATTAAATAGTTAATATAAGTTTTAATACTTTTTCGTTAAATCATTTAAATAGTAAAAATTTTATTAATTTTCATTAAATTTTTAAAAGCAGCCAGAAAATTGAAAAAGCCGTCGGAAATTCCGTGGGAAAAAATCACCGGAAAGCCGCCGGAAACGTGACCGCAGGAAAGCCGCCGGAAAATTCCGGCGGAAATCAGTGATTTTCCTGTAGTGCATTGTGACTGGTTTCTTTTTCTTATCCTCTTGAGTACAAGGCACAGTGGGCAAGGGGGAGACAAGGGCCTCCATTTCGGAGATAGGGCAGTCTGCTCCCAACCCTAAGGTAATCTCAACCAAGGGGACATCTACTTGTGTTCCAACAGACATATCCATGATTCTTTTTCCATTTACAAACAACTTCAAGTTTTGAAACCCCATCCCAAACTAAATTAAACTGCAATAGGTAACTCCTTATATAGTTGTGTCTATATTAAGTGAGAAGATGAGTTCCAAGCCATTTGAGTATGTTTGATTTCCTGGAATTAAGGAAAGGTAATTTTAATTAGTCAATTTTAAAATGGATTTGAACTATGAACTTCGATTGATTCTCTTCAAAATTTTAGAACTCAACATATTAAGTTTATGCCCAACACGACGGTTTTTAAAATTGACATGAAAATTTTGAGAATAATTCTTACCTCTTTCATTCCACCTATTGATTTGGGGTGAAATGTCAAAGCCTGGATTTACTAGAGATTGGAAATTTGAAATTAGAATCAATAGATCTTCTTTAAATTCTGAAACTCAACATATTGATTATCATTTAAATATACAGGTTTATAAAATTGACATGAAGATCCTAAGGTATGGATTGACCCTTTCACTCCACCAATTGATTTGGGGGTGAAATGTCTAAGCTAGGGATTTCAAATTTTGAAATTGAAATTGATTTGGGTGATTTTGAAAAGAATTTTTAATGTTTGGAAATTGATCGAATTTCCTCAAGTTTTTTACACTCAACGTGTTGAGTTTACACTCAACATGAGAATTTACAAAACTAGTGAGAAAATTCAAAGAAACTGGCTTGACTCTTTCATTTCACCGGTCAACTCGGGGGTGAAATGTCCAAGCCTAGATTATAATTATACAATATTTCAATATTGTTTGGTCACTCAATTAATTTTTCAGAATTATTAACTATACTCTTAAGTATTTGATTGGACTCAATTGGATTAAGAACATATCACTTTTGGTGGAATTATTATTATTATTATTTTTTGTTAAAATGCTCATTTTAACTACAAATTTATTAAAATTAGAGTTTAAATGATACAACAACATCAAATTATTATCCTACTACTTGGGGTTGGAGTTCATATTATAATGAATTTTATTTTAAAAATTTTAATATAAATAATGCATACAATATTTTTTTTTTTGAAATTTACCAATTCTAATTTAATTTGAAGGTATATAAAAATGATAGCATTATTAAATCGAAAACCGCCCTAAATCTAGTATTTCCTTGGTCTTTCGCCCGCTTTCGAGAACCTCCTTGTTCTCTGGCAAGCCGAAGCAAAAAAGATCAAATAGTCGAATTCTCAAATTTCTTAGCGCGAGGCAGAACGAGAGGGCGAGCAGCCAGAAAAGCCGCAGAAAACAAAGTTTTCTTTTTTTCCTTATCTTCTGCAACTTCGATTTGATATGGAAAGCGGCAAAGCACTCACAGACATCCGGTCAGCGGCAGATGCGGTCTCCGCCGAGGAAGCCTCAGAGTCGCCGCTTCACGAGATTGAGAGCCTCTGCATGCGATGCGAGCAGAATGTAAGTATTCAATTCCATCATTTCATGACGCTAACTCCTGGCTTTGTGCTGTAAGTCTTCCTTCGAAATATATATATATATATATATATATATCTCTTTTTTTTTTTTTTTTTTTGCTTTGATTTGGTGCAGGGCATAACCAGAATTCTCCTGACTCGGATTCCTCATTTCAGAGAGGTTAATTTTCTCCTTCCCATCAGCTGACTCTTTTTTTTTAATTGAACTTGTTACACATTGTTTTTATCATCCTGTGCAGTTAGTGCTAATGGCATTTGAGTGTTCACATTGCTATGAAAGGTATTAATCTGAATTTTTCCTGCTGCTGCGACAGAAAATTCATTGCTTTTCAAAATATAGTATCCGATCTAGCTAAATTTTCTGTAATTTGGATTTTATACTTCAAGTAACAATGAGGTCCAGTTTGCCGGCCAGCTTCAACCACGTGGGTGCTACTACCAATTGAAAGTTCCTTCTGGTGATCAACAGGTTTGTGTGTGCCTGTAGCATTTTTATGATCATAATCGCTCCCTTTACTTATTATATTTTGTTTATTTATCCATTTATTTTAAACCTTTTATTTATTTATTATTATGAGTTTACCACTGAGTGACCAGCATAATTAGATCTTTTTGTTATATGAAACGGATTTAATATATGTTTTTCTTCAGATGCTTAACCGCCAGGTTGTGAAATCCGATTCTGCTACCATTAAGGTATGATATGACTTTAAAGAGACACTTTGTTAATTACCTTTCTCAATCAAGAATGTGCATTTTTTAAAGTTGTTTTGAATCAAAAAGCATATTTTTCCATGGTCTTGAATGAGTTAACAAGTGACATTGGATCACTTTACAATCTTATTTGTTATTATTCATTGGTTAATTTTGAGAGACTTCTTGATTTTTACTTTTGCACTAGCCATTTTCCGAAGAATAAAAAAGAGAGAAATTCGAAGGGAATATATAATTCTATTCTCATTTTTTTTTCACTGCAGTAGTATGTCTTCAAGTGATGCTTTTGGGAGATTTAGAAATGGGTATCATTAGTTTTTAGGCTTGGAGTTACGACAATGCTATTGAAAGTCAGACATTGATGTTGTGCAATGGGCATTGGGCATCGATGCCAAGACAACATCAGCCCTCAATGTCGAGATGATGCAGTCGTCGATGTTGAACAAAGATATGTGTCAGGATGCGTAGGGGCATGATTGTGGGTGCAGAATAATTGGCATGTCCATCAATATCAAGGCAATATCAAACTTTAATGTTGATATGATTTTAAAATATTGATATTTTGATGGCATATGATGGATGATATCGTGCATTTTGTGAAACCCTAATCGTAACTTGCTAGAGAGAACTAAAAATGGGAGTGTTTGGGGAATGAAATATTGAGCATGAGCGATTGATTTGGGGCTTTGGAGACAAAATAAGAAATTTAGTTTTTATTTTTTAAAATACATAAAAATTTGAAGTACAATAAATTATATTTAAAAAAAATATAAAAATTTAAACTATTCGTGTCTAATTCATTTTTAGTATTTTCTTAATTGGACATTTCTTTGGCATGCACAACATGTTTCGGAGGCGTGTTATGTCTAATATGTGTTGGATACTGCATACTTCTTTCAGGAGAATTGTTGGGCATCATAAACTAAGAATTAGTAGAATTATATGTGGAAGTAGAAACATAAATCCAAAGTATATTTAATTTGTTGGTTGTAATTTTTTTTCATACAAAAAATATAAAAAAGTTTAGGAATTACTAATATTTATTGGTCAAGGATGAAAAAATGTGCACTTACATCCACACACTCACAGGTACATGCAGGCAGACATATACTCACAAGTCGCAAGCACATCCACATACATATAAATTAAACCTTTTTTATATTTTCGTGCCGTTACTTTCTGGTTAAATTATAGTCTACGTCTTTATAATGAAATAAATGACCATAATCTTTTATTATTTTTCTTCATATGCAGATTCCAGAGTTAGATTTTGAGATTCCACCAGAAGCTCAGTGTGGCACCCTTTCCACGGTAGCTCTATTTTTCTTTGTTAAATCTGCTTTATTATTCAACTTTTTGTCACTCTACTTGAATATGCATTATGATAATCAAGCACATTCATGAATATAATTCTGAATGAAGAAATAAGAAGCCATTAGCTACTGGATTCCTATATTACCACCTTTTGTAGTAGTCATGGATGTGTTCATTTTTTATATTTTAGAAACACAGTTGTATTTTTGTTCGTTTTGTTTGGCTTTAGTGTTTGATCGAGTCACTGAGCCAAATCTTCAGTGGAAGATGTTTAGAGGACATTGAGATCTTAAAGAATATGTGGATGCAATTTGTTATGTAGGCAACATTCAATAAACAAAAAAGCATTGAGTGGGCCATTTTAGTCTATATGCTGATACTCTTAGGTAAAATGAGCTTATTGCTCTTGATATGCTAATGTAAGAAATGCGAAGTATTTTAATTTATGTGTTTTTCTTGCTACTATGCAGCCATAAGTAAAATGGAGTGATGGTAGGAGGCTGGGTACTTCAAAAGAAATAATTGGATATTTTGATACGAGATCAAACTGTTAAATTAGTTATGTAGGTATATCACACAGAAGCTGGTAAGATAAATTAGGAAATGATGGAAGTATCAAAGACTGGTAATTCTTCTGATTTATATTTCTTATAATCATGCCATAGAAACTGAAAATTACATATATTGGCAGAACTATAATACCATCAATCAAGGGAAGGTAGAAGAGTTATTTATTATAACAATTTTTGGAGACATCACTAAAAGTTCAAGTTAAATTAATAGAGCAGGGCTTTAGCTGAAAATTATATAGCAAAACGAAATTAGAATGTGGAAGCTGTTCTTGAAGACATTCAAAATAAGACTGCTGATGGAATCTCTTCATAGGAATTAATGGAGTGGTTCATACCGAACTATTTTGGTAGTTTAGCATGATCAATGTTTGGGCATATGTTTTGTAGCTAATAAATAGTAAGTAATTATATTTTGATTTGAATATTAGCACTCTTCTTTAATTCCTAACTAGTGTCAATTTTCCGACTATTTGGGGTTTGGCTTTATGTGTCATCCTTCATTTATGCTTGTTGAGTACTAGGAGGTGTGAACTCTAATTTACATTTTTCTTACATAAATTTCCATTTATATTTTATCTACTTATTTTATTATTTTATATCTAATTTTATCTTACCATGTGATTAATGCATCTTCAATCCAATCACGCATGCCTAAACCACCTAAATTTATTGGGGTAAAGTTCAAAATAGTTTCCCAACTGTTAGGATCACTTTTACTAACCAACCTTAATTCTAGAAGTTTTTCTTCCTCAATATTAACTTTATCTCAATCATTTGGGATTGGCTTATGAATCCTTTACCACTCATTCTTGTTTAATAATACAACTGCATTGTGAAATATGCCATTTAGAATTCTATATTGTATATAATTTTCTAAGGTGTCTGTGATGTTATTTTGGCATTGTGCAGAACATTAGAAGGCATAGTACAGAGGATATATAGCCACCTTAATGTATTTATTACTTAAATACCCTTTGAATACCTGTTGAACAAATCACTGCACTCTGTGGTCTAGAGAGTGAAAAATCACATGTCCTTCAAACACCACACCCTATTGGTTGATTTGCAATGATAATATGGATGACAAGAGTAATTGCAACCTAACGCTGATATTTTTGTTAGTAGATTTGTGTTTGTATAGCAATTTGTGTAACATTAGCAATTGATAACATTCGTGAAACTAAGTTTATTTTCTATGGTTGCTATTTTCTTAGTATGTTGTTCAGTGCATGGCATATTCTTTTGCAGACTGAGACTTCTAATGCTTTGGATTGTACAATTTTTTTAATGAGCAAATACATTTTATTCTAGGTGGAAGGAATACTTAAGCGGGCTGCCGATGAATTAGAGGCCCTTCAAGAAGAACGCAGGGTAAGCTCAAGAGTTTTATCAAGTTGGTTTGTATTTGGTTTGCACTTCTTCAACGAATTGCTATTTTGTTTATATAGAAAGTGGATCCAGGAACCGCTGAAGCCATAGATAAATTCTTGATAAATTTAAGGTCTTTTGCTGAAGGAAGTGCTTCCTTTTCCTTCATTCTTGATGATCCAGCTGGAAATAGCTTCATTGAGAACCCGTAGGTTTTCCTTCATACTTTTAATTTTGTGTTGTATTTATCATCTCTGCTTTAATTTCTAGTATGGTTACAATTACCATTTAATTCTTTCAGCATCTATATGGTAAGATTAAGAAGGCAACCTGTTTGAACTGTTACCAATGTTATGTTTTATCTAATTTGTAGTAGTCGTTCCTGTCAGCATTGATTCAACTGGAATTCTACTCATATCCTCGAGATGTTTGCTATATTTAGTAGATTAAAGTAAGTGAAGAACTTCTGTCCTTAGTGTATGCAGAGCATATGCTTTTGCAGTGTTTTGCAGGCTTTATAAACGTACAGTTCTGGCATTTTGGTGATGCAGCCAAGTCAAAATTTGGTGCTGTGGTTGTAATGCACTTAATATTGTCATAGCGCCTTTAATAGTAATTATTTCAAGCTCTGTTAGCATGAAGATTTGTTTAATAGTACTCTTGTCCTGGTAATTTGACTTAGGTTCAATACAGTGGCTTTACCATAGAAAATTTTGTTTTGAAAAAGTCATTCAAGCTTATATTGGCAACTTTATTCGTCTCTAGGTTAGAAAAGAAATTGTCAAGGCTGCCTTACATAATCTCTATGCAAATGAACGTAGTGGCTACATAGTGTGTGTTGGATAATCGATTAATGGCTATGTTTTCTTGGGTTTTTCTCACTTTTCTCATGCCATTGCCCATTTGCTTCATTTCACCAACTCATTCATTACTGTGCTAAGTACAGGTATGCTCCAATGCAAGATCCTTCATTATCTATCAAGTTTTATGAGAGGACACCGGAGCAACAAGCAACACTAGGTTTTCTTGCTGAGACGTCCGAGGAAATTGAGAGGCAGTGTGAGAGTAATTCTCCAACTGATGAAAAAAGGATTTCAGGGATTGGAGTACAAGGGTTTTCCCATGGTTCAGTTGGAGCTATTGCTAATCGCCATGCAATCGCTCAGGTTAATAGCGATCAAGATGCTGAAGCCTTATACAGATACTCGGCACCAGAAGAGGTAAACATCATGGGATATGCAGATTTTGCTTTCTTTTGTATTCTTCAATCATGTTTTGATTTGGCTTCTTTGCACAGGTTGAAACTTTGCCGTCAACTTGTGGAGCATGTGGAGCTCCATGTGTTATCCACTTCTATGCAACCAGTATCCTTTCTGCTGATATGGCTAATTGTTTAACATTTTTATCATTGCAATATATGAGCCTGAAATTGATAAGCCATCAGTTTTTGCAATAGAGTTTTATTGCTCTTTGCAATTGTTAACAAAATTTGCATTTGAAATAAAAAACACCCCTTAACATCCAAGCCAAATGATGGACACAGTGTTGTGCAGGGTAGCCATCCCATACAATTGGTGAAATACTGTTCCCCAATTACAAATACATGGTTAGGTCCACATTTTAATGATAACTAATATAATTTGTAACTTAGTATCTTTTACTTGACGGTGCACTTTTCTAAATTATAATTTCTTAAGCATACATGAAATGTTATGTAGGATATTGTAGTATCTTGGATTTTTAATGTTGATATAACCTGCGGTGCAAAAATAAAAATAAAAAGAGCAAAATTTTGTAGGGCTCGAGTATTTATACAACACAACTATTGACTATTTTTGATATAGATAAAAAATTAATATTAATTTATTTTTTTAATGATCTATGTCGGTATATCCTTTGAGTAGAAATTATAATTTAGAATTAAAGATCAAGAAAGTCATAAACTTGACTATATTTCATGCAATTAACATTAAATCTAAGTTGCGGCTGATTTGACTAATCAACTAGTCAATTACAAGCACTAACAAAAGATAGAAGAGAAGAAAGATGAGAAGAAAAGATGGGTAAGAAACCATCAGCACAAGAAGTGTTATACATGTATGTGAAGATAATCACTTGAAATTCTTCAAATCTCACAAAAATCAAAATCTTAAAATTGATGGGTTGGAATGTCCACATTCATCTCAAGAAAATTTTTCATGTCATGAACGATATTGCATAACTCAAATTTAAAATATCTATCAAAATCTCAAAAGTTTTTACTTGGGTGGATGGTGTAACTCTAATGATTTGCCTGTTTCAGGATCTCTTATATCAACCCCACTCGGTTCAGTAAACAAAGACATTTTTTGAACATCAAAACTCCATTATCATCTATGATTTTTTTTTTCTTTTAAAATTTTCTTGCACTTGCTGTATAAGGATCTGCATCTTTCTAAATCCCTCTTTCTAAATCTTTTAGTTGATTGAACAACTATTTGTTATATCTGTACTAAATTCTTATTCTTGGTCTTATTATTTCTAACTCCCATTCTTTTCATTTTGTCAAAAATTCTAGCGCTGTTGATTGTATTCAAGTCATTTTTTATCAACCTTGCTCTTCCTGATTACACTGAAATATTGGATTCTAAAGGAATCAAGTGTTGTCGGATTCAGTCCCTTAAAAAATGGGTAATACTTCTCATTCGAAGTAGCCACTAATTGGTATGCATAGTGAGCTCTGGTTATAAATTTTGCTTCAAACTGTATTTGACTTTTCACCTTATCTTACTATAATGAAGCCTCTCATGCATTTGATGCCCGACTCACGGCAAACTAAACCAATCACAACGGTGGTCATCGTGAATTCTTCCGATGTAATCTGAGTATTATGTTTTCTTACATAACTCTTCTTGTTGTTGACCTTGTATCCATTTTCTACCTCTCCATTTAAAACCAAGCACAATTAATGATAATTTCCTAAGCTTCAAGGCATATCATACCATAAAATTAAATAATGTTTTTTTCATTGAAGGTTGTTGTTTGATATGATATGCTCTTATTTCATTATTGTTGTTGTTTTATTTCTAAACTATATCCGTTGATTTATTTTCTATTGGGCTGCTGAATCATTGGAATCTTATTACATTGTTGCGCTTCAAGAATTTAGTTGTGGCATGGTGGGTTTGCAATTTGATTGCCGCTTGTGCTTATGCTATATAGCTTATCATGATAATTTTTCATCCATATTCTCAGATTTTTGTGCTTGCTTTCTGTGTGTGGTTTTGTACTTAAGGATGACGAAATGCCTTAGCTTTCCTTCATATGCTTGTGTTGCCATCTCTCCATCTTCATCCAATTCTCTTTTGTGGGTTTTTGATTTGACATGTTATGATGATGAAACAGTCCTAACTACGATCTTCTCCTTCCTCCCCACTCCCACCACCACGTGCCTTGATAAATGTTGCTTCCTCATTGGGGGTGTTTTGTGACAATGTGGTTGTTTACTTCTAATGAGGCTACATATTACTTACCAGACATTTGTTGTTGTCTGCTGATTGTGCTCGATGGCTCTATGACTTTTTGGTTTCACTTTGGAGTTCTTGGAGATGAGGAGCTTGCTCCAAGTTATTTTGCTTCCCTTTGAAGGATTCCTTTTGGCTTTTAAATTTGTGATTATTATTATTGGATATGATTGATTTGTTCATCTGTCATATTGCCTTATTTTTCGGTATCACATTGCTAAATAGTTTTTTTGTTACATTATTCTTATCATTTAGGAACTTAGCTAAGTTTAAGAAATATACCTTTTTTTTTTAGGAAAGTTTCACAAACTGTACTGGAATGTCTTGGATTTCTCAAATTGCAATTTTTAATTGTAGAGTTTTACTAAATTATCTTGAACCATTACTCCTCAAATTGAACTTTATTTACCTTGACTATTCTTAGAAATTCCATATTTTCGGGAAGTAATTGTCATGGCAAGTTGTTGTGATTTATGTGGTTATCGCAGCTCTGAGGTTTGTTATAACACTATGGTTTTCACTCAGTTTTGGCACTACATGTTTATGTACGCGTTGTAATTCGCGGTGCAATTTTGTTTTCTTTTTTGCACAGCTGAAGCCGGGTGGTGAAATTTCGAAAAAAGGAAAGAGGATAATAGTACGTGTGCAAACTTTAAAAGACCTCAGCAGAGATGTGATAAAGGTCAGTGTCTGCGCTTTTTTGGGATTTTATTACATTCATGCACGATTTTTAGGATGAATACTTTGGGAGCTTGAATAATTTTATGACTTGACCAAGCTTTGTTGAGCATTCAGCGAAGTAGCCGTGGGTTCCGAAAATTAGGCCCCGGCCTCCCCCGCTTTCTTTTTCTTTGGGGTAGTTTTAACGGAATTAAGTTTCGGGGTAAATTTTGGGAAGTCATATGAGTTAGTAGATAAGACACTACCCAAAGATTTCACCGTCATTTTGCGAGAACTTTATGATCTAAGTTCTGGTTTCCTATAGGCGCAAGCTCCTATAGTTAATTACCCCTCCCGATAACGAGAGAGAAATTTCGATTAAGGCTAGTCGTCGATCAGATACGTAAAAATACGCGTTATCTGGCTTATAGTAGCAGCATGGGTTTAGAAATGTGGAAATTGGAAGGTTGGAAGATTTGATATTTAAAATTGAAAATTTCACCATCTTGTACTTAAAGCGGATGGTAGGGGAATGGATGATGGACCCAATCAAGATCCCATGGTTTCGTCGTCCCAGGCCATCGTGGTCCTTGATCTACTTAGTCAGAGGAGGTAGTCGACCCAACTTGATAGAAGGATCCTTGTCGGTAGCCATGGGTTGTTTCGTTCGAGGGGACCTTGTAGATTTGGGATAAATGTTTGTCTAAAGGGACAAATTTGAATCCACCTTAACTAACAAAGGGCTTTGTGCCCTATCAATTATATCCTATTGATTTATATCTCAAGGATTTGATGTCACTAAGAAACGTATTGGCTCTGATCATAGCCGCTATCTTGTGGTGCAATTTGGCAGCAAAACCACTCAGTTTAGAGATTCCCGGATCATAACTGTTTATCATATGGTGTCATTTATCGGCAAAACCACCGGTCAAAGGACACGTACCATGTTCTTGTTGGTAAAAGATTATTTGAGACTGAACCCTAGTGATATTTTCGACTGGACATTAGCTATTTGTGAGTTGAAGTAAATTTCAATTTGTCCATCCTCTCAAACTATTGTGGAGGGTGGATGAGTTTTGCTTTAAGTGATTTGATGGATTGATTCAACTTTAAATATTCTTAACTTGGATGATTTTTAGAATTTTGGACTTTATGGGTATTTAGGAAGTATTTGAAATATTTTAAATTGATCATTTCGGTTGATATCTGCATTCAACACATGAATGAGAGATTATGATTGCCAGAGAGAAGATCTTGACAACAGGAGAGCTCATCCTCTTCAGGGAATGAGAGGTTATGGAGGATTCAGGAGAAATGGAGGTGACCCGAAGGTGAGAAAGCTAAAGATGCCCATCTTTGAAGGCGAGGACGTCCATGGCTGGATCTACAAAGTGGAGCGTTACTTTGCTGTCAATGGGTTGACAAAGTGAGAGAAGCTGACGGCGGTAGGACTGTGTTTGGAAGGAAAGGCATTGGCTTGATACCAATGTTTAAAATTGCATTTTCGGGTATTGAGGCGTTTTTCATTCGTGAGGCGAGGCGTAAGCCTCAAGACGTTTTGAGGCGTAAGTTTCAAAATCAAAAGATTGTGTAAACATAAAATGATAAAATTTTTATATACTAATGAGTGAATAATATAAAACATAAAAAAGCATAATATATGAACTATGAAGTAAAATCAAAATATCTCAATAATAAGACAATATGAAATATAGTTCAACTCAAAATTCTATCTTTCCCAAATCCCAGTATTCTTTTCATTAACATATAATTACAATTTCCAAAAATAAATAACAATGACATATCACATAAAAACTCATAAGTCATCAGCACTGTCATCACTAAGGGGTTCTTGATTTGAATCATCATTATGGTGAACTGCTCTCTCTCCTTCCTCTTCTCCTATAGAGTCTAATGTCGGGCATTTACTTCAAGATTTATGTAAGTTTTAATATATATATATATATATATATATATATATATATATATATATATATATATATATATATATATATATATATATATATATATATATATATATATATATATATATATATATATAGCGTGAGGCGTAAGCCTCATGCCAGTGAGGCGAGGCGGGCCTCATAAAAAAACTCGAGGCGTAAGCATCGAGGCGTTTTTTATTGGAATTGCGCAAAGGCGAGCCTCATATTGCGCAATTTTAAACCATGCTTGATACCAATGGCGAGACATGAGGCAACCCATTTGAAGCTGGAGGGAGTTCAAAGATTGTTTACTAGAACATTTTTGAACCAGTAGTGGATGAGATTTCTATGAGCAATTCTTTGCCCTGACACAATAGGGGATCGTGGCAGATTACCGTGATAGATTTGAGTGTCTGGCCAGCAGGCTAGACCGGCTCTCAAGGACAATGCTAGAGGAAAACTTTATAAAGGGGCTTAAATTGAAGATCCGGGCAACAGTTAGGGTGATGAGGCCTCGAGACTTGCTAGAGGTCTTGTAGTTAGCACAATTGGTGGAGGACCAGAAGCATTTGGAGAGGGGGCTTAATTGGAGCAACTCGGGGGGATCATATAGGATGACCACCACCTTCTTAGCTCCCAAGGGGCCTGCACTAGGAATTTTGAGGGAAGTGCCCAAGGAGAGAGCTGAAGTGGAAAATAGAGGAAATTTCAAGAAGCTTATACAAGAGAAGAGGGCAAAATGATTGTTTAGATGTGATGAGAAGTACATGCTCGGGCATAGGTGTAAGGACCGAACTCTTCTGGTTCTCACTGTCTGTGATGACGAGGAAGCTAAAGAGGAGGTGAGAGTGGGTTAATGGTGGAGGAAGAGGAGAAGTTGCATTTGGACGTGACATAAGTCTCCTTAAACTCAATGGTAGGATTTACCCCATATCACACCATGAAAGTGAAGGGAGAAATAGGTGATAAAGAGTGGTGGTGTTGATAGACAGTGGAGCAACCTACAATTTCATCTCCACTCAGATTGTTGATCTGCTGGGTGTGGAATTAGTGGATATAGGTGACTATGGGGTGATGATGGGCATGGGAAAGGTGAAGATGGGTAGCGAAGATTGTTGGGGATTGATGTTGACTATTCAGGAGATACATGTGAGGGAGAATTTTCTTTCTTTGGAATTGGGGAGTACCGATGTCATCGTAGGGATGTGGTGGTTGTAGACCTTTGGGGATACCAAGGTCAATTGGGGAGCATTATGGATGGAACTGGTAGTGGGAGGAAGGAGGATGGTGATCCAAGGAGATGCAGGGCTGTCCAGGGTTGGAATATTTCTCAAATCTATGATCAGGACCATACAGGAGGTGGGGGGAGGATATACTTGTGTATTGATGAATAGTGTGTTCAGACTGTATCTACGGAGGTGTCTTAATTTTTTTTTTTATGACATGTGTATTCCAAGATCGAAGAGGAGCATCTGGAGCATTTAAGGGTGGTCTTTGGAGTTCTACAGGAGCATCAGCTTTGAGCCAACCTGAAGAAGTGCAGCTTCGCACAGACTAGTGTGGAGTACTTGGGGCACGTAGTATCTCAGGAGGGGGTGACAACCGATCAAGCAAAAAATGAAGCAATGCAGAAGTGGCCTTTACCTAGGAAGTTGAGGGAGCTAAGGGGTTTCTTAGTATTGACGGGTTATTATCGAAGGATTGTGAAGGGGTACAACAACATAGCTTGGCCTTTAACATAGCAGTTTAATAAGGACAACTTCTTATGGGGGGAGCGTCTTCGCTGGCTTTGAGAAACTTAAGAAGGCAATGACCATAATACTCATTTTGGCTTTACCTTAATTTAGTCAGACTTTTGTGGTGGAAACAGATACATCCGAATATGGGTTTGGGGCAGTGCCGATGTAGAATCATAGGCCCATAGCCTACTTTAGCCAGATGTTGACTACTAGGGCCAGACTAAAGTCTGTATAAGAACGAGAATTGATGGCCATCGTGTTAGCCATTCAGAAGTGGCGTCCATATCTGTTGGGTCGACATTTTATTGTCATGACAGATCAAAGGAGCTTGAAATATTTGCTAGAGCAAGGAATGATGATTGAGGAGCATCAGAGGTGGTTGTCCAAATTGCTTGGCTATGATTTTGAGATCCAGTACAGGCCAGATTTGAAAAATAAGACGTCTTATGCTTTATCAAGGTGTGTTGGGGAGCTTCAGGGCATGACAATTTCAGTACCATTGATGGTAGACTGGGGGGGCTATAAAAAAAGAGAGCATGCAGAATGAGGAGTTAAGGAGGATTAGGGATGACTTGATGAAGAATACAAGTAGCCATCCAGGGTATTCACTTGAGGGGGAGAGACTCTTACATCACGGGAAGTTTGTGATGTCACGAACCTCCATCCATATTCCCCATCTAATGCAGGAGTTTCATGATAGTGCAATTGAAGGCCATTCTGGATTAGAAAAAACATACAGGAGACTTGCTGTTGAATGATACTATAAGGGAATGTATAAGGATGTGGAGGAGATGGTGGCTAGGTGTGAAGTGTGTCAGAGAAACACGTGTATGGCTATGGCTTCAGGTGGGTTACTACAACCATTATCACTTCCAAATCGAGTATGGGAGGAAGTGTCCTTGGATTTCATAAGATGGTCTACCACGATCAGAGGGGTTCACAATTATTATGGTGGTGGTTGATAGGCTGAGTAAGTATGCACATTTCATCTCCTTATGACACCCCTACACTGTAGTGGCAGTGGCAACAACATTCATAAGGGAGGTGGTTAGACTACATGGGATTCCAGAGTTGATAGTGTTTGTGATATGCCACCGGCCTAGGAGGGGCCGGCTAGACCGGTCCTTGTCTACACTCAGCGGGCCCCACAGGGGGGCGGAAAATAGAGAGGCAAGGAGGCGGCGGAAGCTCTAGGTGGGCCATGCTTGGATTAATTCAAACTTAGGAGGGAAAATTTGAATGAAGAGGCTATTTAGAAAGTTTGTGTTGCTGTCCATGACCCCTAGTTTGAGATTTTGATGATGCAAATAATGTCAATTGGATTATTATTCATTTGAATATTTTTTATTTCTGCTCTTGCCTGTGAGTACTAACATTTAAGGGAGATCACAAGTTCCTCAGTACAATAAAAAGACTTAAGACTGGATAGAGTAGGAGTTGAAGTTTATAACATTGTAATTTTTTATTTATTTTATTTTTGTTTTGTTGTCTGACCATAAATTGTATGCAAGATTGAGCAACCATGCACACACACAGGGAGAGAGGGTTCTAAAATGAAAGAAATTTTTTTTCTTTGTATATTGTATTATACGAGTTTTAATCGTACTGTACAATCTGATCTAGCTCAAATAGCTATCTATAAACAAGTCGCACTATACGATTTATATCGTATTGTACGATGTGTTTCTAATTAAAAACTCTAGCCGCCAGATTAATTTAAATTCTTAATTCGTAAGTTTTGATTTGATCGTACTGTACGATTCCTATCGTATTGTATGATATTTTTGAATACTTAAATTAATCCCGTGATTAGTACGTAATTCAAGGATTTATTTCTAATTGGTTATCATACTGTCCAAAACCGTTAGTACTATACGATCAATCGAGGTTGTTTTCGATCATCCCATACATCGTACCGGACGATCCCTTGATTTTGTGCTAATCGTACTGTACGAAGTGGTTCGTACCATATGATGTGCAGAGATGAGTTTTCGTCATCCTAGCAATCATCTTGTACGAACAGAAGGATTTTACATATCGTACTGTATGATATTATATCGTACTGTACGATATTATTTAGAAAAGTTTGCCTGTTCGTAATCCTTCGTACCAGGACGAAGGCTGTTTTGTACTGATCATACTGTACGATATTGGATCGTACTGTACGATTATAACGGCTAAATTGAAATTTTTAGAGTTTCTTGGAGCGTGTTTTAAATATCAAAGCTTCTGTTTTTTGAAAAGAGAGTTAGTGAAAAAGTAACGTGATTAGAGGGAGATTCCTTAAGAGAGAGCTCTTAAGAAGATTTTAGGGTTTGTGAGAGGAAGGAGAAGGTGGGCTTTATGAGGGAGGAGTGTGAGGGAGATCACACTGTTACTCCAAGCTTGTTGCACTTTGCTCCTCCTATGACCCGAGAAGATCTTGTGGGAGGCTCTCTGAGGGGGAGATTCTTCTACGTCCGTGACCTCTAAGGTATTCTGCTTTCTCCTGGAGGGAGGAAAATGAGAAGGTACGCTGCTGTCACCAGGAGGGTGACAAAGCGCTCGACTCTCCACCACGTCGGGTTTGTAAAGGCTTCTCCACTTTGCTGTGGGGGTAAAGGAGAATTACTGTTTAGTAGTGAAATTCTCGGAGTGGACTCTGGGGAGTAGACGTAGGTCAAGTGACCGAACCACTATAAATTCTTTGGTGTGATTTTTCCCTTAGTGCACTTTATTTACGTTATGCATTTCATTTTCGTTAAATTTTCTTGATGAAAATGGTTGTGAAAATTGTTGTTGAGCAAGTTAATTTTTCACCACTTATTGTTGCAAATTGTGTTTTAAGCATTCGCCTCCGTATCATTTAATTTTCTTAGTTAAAAAAAAAAATAGAATTCCTTTTTAGGATTGTCTTTTTATTACAACAAATTTCCAATTTACCTCCCCTCTTGACGCATTTCGTAATTTCAATTTGTAATTGTCCTTTGATGTTAATTAGGAGCTTAGGAGGGAATTGGGGATTTTCATCTTGAATTTGATTGAAAGTTTGAGATCTTATCGTGTGCTTGGGCTCTAGGGTTTGCTAGAGACTTGTGGAGAGTTGTTCTTCCTGTCGAATCGAAGAACATTGTATCTTTTATTGTTTTCTTGCATCTATTAGTGAATTCCATCATTCTTCTCCAAGTTTTCTATTGTTCTCTCATAAAAAACTGATGTGTTTGGCTGATTTCCTATTACAAACAATAGTTTGTGCTTTGTTTTCCCACTGATTTCGATTAGGTTTGCTTGCGAACTCAAGTATTACCTTAGGGTTACTTGCGAACTCAAGTATTTCTTATCAAATTGGTATCAGAGCATAGATTTGGGACCATCGACGGCTGAAATTCTGAAGTTTCAGTGGTTTTTGGACAACCAGAAGAAGATCTTTGTGATTCTTAGGAAGAGAGATGGCCGGGAAGAAGGTAGAAGTCTTGGAATGCGAGATCAGTCAATTAACATCATATTTGGAGGGAAAATTCTTTAATTTTCAGAATCAAATCACCTCCAACAATAAAAGGATAGAAGGAGAATTCACAGTGATGGAAGAGAAGTTGAAGAAACTGGTGGAGTTGAAGACCAATCCTCCGACATCGGAAGCAAGAGAGATTACCGGAGGCCATAGCGTAGGAGGGAATTCGAACCCGTTTAGGGGGAGGAGAAATTCGAAAGTGGAGATCATTGTGGGAGAGGACGACATGCCACATATAGAGCCAATTTCTAGAGAGGAGATGAGTTTGGGAAATGACCGGAGGGCTGCTGATTTCATCGAGAGAAGGGAAGAATTTCATCGTCGAGGTGCTGATTTTGAAGGGAGAAGAGGGGAATACAATGAAGGGTTCGGGTATGATCGCCGGAGGGAAGATCGTGACAGTTGAGGAGCACTTCTTTTTCGAGGAAACGGGGGAGACCCATGGGTGAGGAATCTGAGGATGCCCATCTTTGAGGGTAAAGATGGCCATGGTTGGATCTATAAGGTGGAGCGTTACTTTGCGGTCAATGGGTTGATGGAGGAAGAGAAGCTGACAACGGCGGGATTGTGTCTGGAGGGAAAAGCCTTGGCATGGTATCAAATGACGTAATAGGAGGAAGCCCATTAGGAGCTGGAGAGAGTTCAAAAATTGCTTATTAGAGCGTTTCAGAGCCGATGGGGGAGGAGACTTCTATGAGCAATTCTTTGCCTTGATTCAGGAGGGGACTGTGGCAGATTACCGAGACAGGTTTGAGTACTTAGCTAGTAGATTGGATCATATTTCAGAGTTAGCCCTGGAAGGGAATTTCATGAAGGGGCTTAAACCTGAGATAAGAATAACAGTCAGGGTGCTGGAGCCGAGGAATTTAGGGAAGGCTATGGAGCTGGCGCAGTTGGTGGAAGATCATAAGAAATCGGAAAGAGGGGCTTGAGGAAACTATTCAAGGGGATCATATAGGATGACTATCACCTTCTTACCGTCAAAGGGGGCAGCACCAGGGAGTCTGAAGGAAGTGCCAAAGGAGAAAACTGGAGTGGGAAATGGGGGACAATTCAAAAAGTTGACGGAGAAGGAGATGCAGGAGAAGAGGGCAAAGGGGGTTGTGCTTCAAATGTGATGAGAAGTACATACCGGGTCATAGGTGCAAGTATTGAACTCTTCAGGTTCTCCTTGTCTGTGAAGACGAGGAAGATGAGGAGGGAGGTGGGAGAAGGTCTGAAGCGGAGGAGGAGGAGAAGCTGCATCTGGATGTGGCAGAAGTCTTTTTGAACTCTGTAGTGGGATTCACTCCGAGTCATACTATGAAAGTGAAAGAAGAGATAGCTGACCGAGAGGTGGTGGTGTTGATAGATAGTGGTGCAACCCACAATTTCATTTCCACCTAGATTGTTAAGCTGCTTGGGATGGAGTTAGTGAATACGGGAGGCTATGGGGTGATGATGGGCACGAGAAAGATGGAAATGGGTAGAGGAGTGTGTAGAGGGGTAATACTGAAGATTCAGGGGATCCAGGTGAGGGAGGACTTCCTTCTCTTGGAATTGGGGAGCACTAACGTCATTTTAGGGATGAAGTGGCTGCAGACATTGGGGGAGACCAAGATCAAATTGGGTACACTAAGGATGGAACTGGTTATGGGGGGAAAAAGGATGATTCAGGGTGATGCTGGGCTGACCAAGGCTGGGGTTTCTCTCAAATCCCTAATCAGGACCATTCAGGAGGAGGGAGGAGGCTACTTGGTGGAGTTGCACTGCCTAGAAGGGGTTAGACTAGAGGAAGAAGGCAATGTTCCCTCTTAAGTGCAGCCGCTCATACACCAGTTCAACGAGGTCTTTCAACCTCCCCAGGGTTTACCTCCTCAGAGGGAGTTGGAGTATGCTATTACCTTGAAGTAAGGGGAGACATCGATTAGCGTCTGCCCTTACCGTTACCCACAAATTCAGAAGATGAGATTTAGAAGTTGATCCGGAAAATGCTGGAGGCGAGGATCATCCGACTAAGTGTTAGCCCTTTGTCGGGTCCAGTCCTCCTGGTTAAAAAGAAGGATGGGAGTGGGAGATTCTGTGTGGATTACAGGGCTCTGAATAAGGGCACTGTACTAGACAAGTTCCCAATTCCGGTGATTGATGAGCTATTGGACGAGCTATATGGGGCAGTGGTGTTTTCCAAGTTAAGACTTAAAATTCAGATACCACCAGATCAGGATGAGGGAGGCAGATGTTCCAAAGATGACCTTCAGGACAGACACATGGAGGTCATTATGAGTTTCTGGTATTTCCCTTTGCATTGACTAACGCTCTTGCTACTTTTTAGTCTTTGATGAACAAAATATTTAAGCAGCACCTCAGTAAGTTTGTCCAGATCTTTTTTGATGACATTCTGGTATACAGCAAGACTGGGGAGGAGCATTTGAAACATTTGAGGGTGGTCTTAGAAGTACTGCAAGAGCATCAGTTGAGAGCCAACCTGAAGAAATGCGGCTTTGCTCAGTCCAGCGTGGAGTATTTGGGACATGTGTTATCCCAAGGAGTGGCGGCAGACCAAACCAAAATTGAGGCAATACAGAAATGACCACTGCCTAGGAACTTAAGGGAGTTGAGGGGTTTCCTAGGATTGACTGATTATTACAGGAAGTTTGTGAAGGGGTACGGTACCATTGCATGGCCTTTGACTGAGCAGTTGAAGAAAGATAACATTTGCTAGAGAGATGCAGCGACCCAGGCCTTCGAGAGGTTAAAGAAAGTCATGACCACTGTTCCTATTCTAGCTCTTCCAGATTTTAGCCATACTTTTATAATAGAGACCGATGCATCAGGATATGGGTTGGGGGCAGTGTTGATGCAAAACCACAGGCCGATAGCATACTTCAGTCAAGTGCTATCAATCAGGGCATGATTGAAGTCAGTGTATGAGAGGGAGCTGATGGTTATTGTCTTGGCCATTCAGAAGTGGTGCCCCTATCTATTGGGTGGGCACTTCATTGTCCGGACTAATCAGAAGAGCTTAAAGTACCTCTTGGAGCAAAGAATGGTGACTGAGGAGCATTAGCGATGGTTATCCAAAATATTGGGCTACGATTTCGAGATTCAGTATAGGTTAGGTTTGGAAAATAAAGCAGCTGACATATCCAGATGTGTGGGAGAGCTCCAAGAATTAGCTGTGTCTGTACCCTTGGTGGTCGACTGGGGGGCCATCATGGAAGAAAGCATGCTGGATGAATAATTGAGAAATATCATGGAAGATCTGATGAAGAACGGGAGTAGCCATCTTAATTACTATATCGAGGAGGAGAGATTGTTGTACCAAGGGAGGTTTGTAATGCCACGAACTTTTATACATATCCCCCACTTGTTACAGGAGTTCCATGACAGTGCGGTGGGGGGTCATTCAGGGGTATTGAAGACATATAGAAGGATGGCATCTGAGCTTTACTGTAAATGGATGCATAAAGATGTAGAAGAGATGGTGGCCAGATGTGAAGTGTGCCAGAGGAACAAATACATGGCTATGACTCCCGGAGGACAACTACAACTATTGACACTTCCAAATAGAGTATGGGAGGAAGTGTCTATGGACTTCATCGACGACTTACCACGATCAGAAGAATACACTGTCATCATGGTGGTGGTGGTGGTGGACAGACTTAGTAAGTATGCACACTTCATCCTTTTGCAACATCCCTACATCGCGGTGTCAATGACAGCAACATTTATCAGGGAGGTTGTTAGACTACATGGGATTCCTGAATCGATAGTGTTGGATCATGGAAAGATGTTCCTCAGTCAGTTTTGGAGGGAGCTGTTTCGATTGCAGGGCACTATCCTCAAGAGAAACACTGCCTACCATCCATAGACGGACGGGCAGACGGAGGTGGTTCGGTTTGGAGACCTATTTGAGGTGTTTTGTGTTGGAGACACCGCGGATATGGGCAACGTGGCTGCCTTGGGCTGAGTATTGGTACAATACCTCGTACCATTCCGCTTCACAGATGATCCATTCAAAATGCTGTATGGAAGGGACCCTCTACACCTGGTGCACTTTGGGAGAGGTAGTACACTCATTTCGTTAGTTGAGTAGTACATGGAGGAAAGGGACAAGGTGCTGGAAGAACTGAAGAAACATTTGATGAGGGCACAATAGATCATGAAGAAGCAAGCGGACTCACACAAGAGAGACTTGCAGTTTGAAGTGGGGGAGAAGGTGTTCCTGAAACTACGACCATACAGGCAGAGGACAGTGGCTAGGAGGAATGAGAAATTGACACCAAGGTACTTTGGCCCCTATAAAGTTTTGGACAGAATTGGAGCGGTGGCATACCGATTGAAGTTACTCCCATCAGCCACTATACATCCAGTGTTCCATGTGTCTTAGCTGAGGAGGGCCATAGGGGAGCATGCAATGAGAGAAGAACTACTAGATACTATGACGGAGGATTTAGAGGTGGTTTTAGAACCACTAGAGCTAACAGGAGTCCGATCAGATAAAAAGGGCAATAAAGAAGTGCTGATTAAATGGAGAGGCCTCCCTAATTTTGATGCTACGTGGGAACCATTTGATAGAATAAAGGATCAATTCCCTTCTTTCCACCTTGAGGACAAGGTGAGTCATTGGGAGGGGGGTATTGATATGCCCTTGTCTACACTCAGCGGGCCCCAAGGGGGGCGAAAAACAGAGAGGCAAGGAGGGGGCAGAAGCTCTAGGTGGGCCATGCTTGGATTAATTCAAACTTAGGAGGGAAAATTTGAATGAAGGGGTTGTTTAGGAAGTTTGTAATTGTCCTTTGATATTAATTAGGAGCTTAGGAGGTAATTATGGATTTTCATCTTGAATTTGATTGAAAGTTTGAAATCTCATCATGTGCTTGAGCTCTAGGATTTGCTAGAGACTTGTGGAGAGTTGTTCTTCCTTCAGAATCGAAGAACATTGTATCTTTTATTGTTTTCTTGCATCTATTAGTGAATTACATCGTTCTTCTCCTAGTTTTCTATTGTTCTCTCATAAAAAACTGCTGCATTTGGCTGATGTCTTGTTACAAATAGTAGTTTGTGCTTTGTTTTCTCACTGATTTCGATTAGGTTTACTTGCGAACTCAAGTATTACCTTAGGGTTACTTGCGAACTCAAGTATTTCCTATCAGTTTGATTGAGAAAAAGTGTTCCTCCACCAGTTTTGGAGAAAGTTATTTAGGTTGCAGGGCACTATTCTGAAGAGAAGTGCCACCTACCATCCTCAGACAGACAAGCAAACAGAGGTAGTAAACCGGAGTTTGGAGACTTGAGGTGTTTTGCTTCTGAAACACTGAAGAGGTGGGCAAAATGGTTAGCATTGACCGAGTATTGGTACAATAAATCATGTCATTCTGCTTCTCAAATGACCCCTTTCAAAGTGCAATATGGAAGGGACCCCCCCACACTTGGTGCATTTTGGGAAATGGAGCACACCAGTTTCCTCAGTAGAGCAGTACTTGGAGCAAGGGGATAAGGTGTTGGAAGAATTGAAGAAACATCTGTTGAGGGCACAACAAATTATGAAGAAACAGACAGATACACATAGGAGATACATATAGTTTGAAGTGGGAGAGAAAGTGTTCTTAAAACTGTGACCTTACAGGCAAAGGACAGTTGCCAACAGGAGGAACAAGAAATTGGGCCCAAGGTACTTCGGCCCCTACGAGATCATGGACAAGTAGAGCAATGGCGTATCGTTTGAAATTACACCCATCCGCCACCATACAACCAATCTTCCATGCGTCCTAGTTGTGGAGAGCTCTAGGATGCCGTTAGTGCAGAGTTACCAGCTACACTGACAGAGGAATTGGAAATGAACACTGGAGTTGAGAGGAGTAAGGTTAGATAGGGAATAAAGAAGTGCTTATTAGATGAAGAGACCTTCCCGATTTCGATGCCACTTGGGAGCCCTATGAGAGGGTAAAAGATCGGTTCCCTTCATTTCACCTTGAGGATAAGGTAAGTCTTTGGGAGGGGTAATGTTAGGACGGCCCTTAGGCCAGTTGAACTGGTTCAACCTGGACTGATTCTTTGCTACAGCAGGAGGGGGTGGAACCAAGGGGAAGAGAGAGAGAGGGGCCGGTTGGGAGATGGGGCCCACAACTCAATTAAACTTTACTTTGGGAGGGAAAATTTGAATTATGCTTGTTTAGGGATTTTGTATTTGTCCTATTTGCTTTAATTAGTTTCTTTTGGGAGGGTTAGGATTTTCATCTTGAATTGGAATCTGAATTTGGGATCTCCTTGGTGTGCTTGGGCTCTAGTCTCCTTGCTAGAGATTAGAGATTTGAAGAGTTGTCTCTTCCTCTCAAATTGAAGAAACTTGTATCGTTTGTTGTTTCTTGTTCTTTTATTGAATTGGAGACTCTTGTTTGTTGTTTTCTCTAGCAAATCTGAATTTCCTACACCAAACTTGCTGAATTTCTCTGAAATTCAACAATTTCCTGCACTTGGGTAGTTGTTTTCTATCAAAATATAATGCTTTTTTATTGGGGGGAGTGCCTTGAGGCGTCACCCCTCAAGCTCACTGTTAAATCTATCCATGATAGTCGTAAGTCTCAAATTTCAAGTACAATCCTTCTCTTAGTAAGGATTGGAGTTGACAAGAGTTTACCTCGTGAGAGATGTTTGAGCAGTAAATTTTAAATGATGCACGATAAAACCTATCATCATGAACAAACATACCACTATAAACCCCAAGATGATTATGATATTTGATTTGAATTTTTCAGTAGGCCTTTAATGTTTTTTACAAAGGAAGTTCATTATAAAAATTCAAACTCTCGAGTTAATCGCTTATTTAACCCCTCGCAAAATTAAAACTTAAACACAACTCTTTGTTAGGAAGTGGGTAAAGTTGAAAATATTCAAACAACAAAATAAAATATTCAAACACCATTATGATGATCGTGTTGACAGAAAATATTAATGGGAGGGGATTCTATATTTCAAGATGCCCCCAATTTTTAAAGGTAGTAATTGAGGCGTAAAATTCTGAGAAAAATTAAAAAAATTCAATATATGCAAAATCTAGAATTTTTCAAGCGAAATGAATCTTTAAAACCTAAAGTAAAATCCAATTATGCTCTACAATCGTTAGTCTAGGTTGATAAAATTGACAATAACCTTAGCTTATAGAAAGTAGGACTGCAAACAAATTGTGTCGAGCTAAGCAGGTTTTTGTTCTATTTGAGCTCTCCTTTATCATCAACTTGTTCAAACTTTGTTAAAGCTCGATTTGAACTTTTTTGTTTATGTTCAATCTTGGTTCATTTAAAATAGTTAATGTTCATGTTTGGTTTGTGTTCACTTCATATTTTGTTCATATTGTGCTTATCGAGCTTAAACCAACGGCTCATATAAATTAATACGAGTCTACAAACGAATAATAATATTGAGCCTTATCGAGCTCGTTAATGAACACATTTGTTGAGCCCATAAACGAACAAGCTTATTGAGCTTTCTCGAGCCCATAAACCAGCAGCTTGTTGAGCTCAGAAATGATACTTTTAATCTATGATGCACAGACACGGACACGACTACATGGACACGTCACGACACGGACACGGGACACTTTTTTTTTTTTTGAAAATATAGGACACGGGTACGGCGCGGACACGGCAATACATTTTGTTATATTATGTATATATATATATATATATATATATATATATATATATATATATATATTAATGTAATATCATATTAAAAATGATAAACAATAATAAATAAATGACATGATAACTTGTCTAGCTTATAATATAAAATATTTAGTACGAAATATATAGTACAACCACAAAAATATAAGCAAATAATCACTTACTACAACAAGCATTCAAACTTCAACTACTAGGATTAGCTTTAGAGGTTTGTTTTTGGCCTTCAATATCATCATCATTGAATATCACTACTTTCAACTCTTGTTAAACAAGAGAAAGATTTGTAATTGTGCAAAAAGAGAGGAGATGAAAATATCTTCACTGCTAAAGAGAAATGAAAATGAGAATATTCGATGAATTAGTATTAAATGCAGACGTTGATTTGATGTTGTGGATATGAAATAAGAAATTTAGTTTAAATCTCGCCAAATATAAGAAATTATATTAAAAAAAAATTTATAAAATATTTAAGATACGCGTGTCGGACACGCGTGTCCAATTTGTTTTTAATATTTTTTTAATCGGACATGTTTTCGACGTGTCTGACATGTGTCGGAGGAGTGTCGGACGAGTGTCGTGTCGGACACGGTGTTGGACACTGCACGCCTCTTTGAGGAGAAGTGTCGGTGCATCATAGCTTTTAATAAACGAGCTTCATAATGAACACTCAAAATAATCAATCTATCAAACATAAATAAGTATATATTGATCATAAATAATTTCAGTATAATGATTAATGATTTATTTTAATTAAGAGATACTATAATGTTCGATAAGTTTTAAATTTATTAATAATTAATATATTATTAAATCATAATAATTATAACATATTTATATTATGTTATTCATCATTTTCATAATGGGACTTATTACTTGCTAGAATATTTGCGGTAATGTAGCATGTTTTATGTCTTAGATTTTAACAAATATTTAGCTTGCACATAAAAAGTTGTAAGAGATAAGATATTTTTAATGTAGAAAACTCAAAAAGTGAACAAAACACGAGTTCTTGCTTAGCTTAATAATTCGCTATATATCAAAAAATTCAAGGATCCTCCATGTCTCACAATTGAAGATGATAAGATTACTTATGAATAAGTATTTGATTTCCCTTATAAGGATTACAAAAAGTAGGTGTCTATCGGCAGACAATTAAAATCCAGTAATAGTGTTAAATCTTGACAGAAATCTGGAGATGATGATGGCAATTACCGGTGGTGATTATTGACATTGATGGCCGAAAAAATACAAGAGAACTCTTTAGTTCTCTTAGCTCTTAAATCTCCTTTCTCTATAGATAATGGAGTCTTATTTATAGGCATTTTGAGATGGATATTTTGATAAATTTGACTAGAATCAAAAGCACTCCATACAGTCCATATCGATCCCCTTGATCATAGATCATTTATCAAGTATTTGAATGCCTTAATGTCAAAATCAAGTGTTTCGTATGGTTGAGCCGCTTGATTTGACTATAAACATGTCATAATTGGAGGTTTTTTGGTCCATCTATTAATATTAAGAAATTTTCAAACATAATTTAAGTGTTGGATTTGAGCTTGGAGTTGGATCAGATCATTTATAGTATTGATAGGTTCATCTCATTGAAACCTTCAGTTTGATTGTAATGTATTCAAATTAGAGTTTAAATGAACTTAAATTTAATTTTGGAAGATCCAATTCAAATATTCCATTGAGATTGGTGTAAATAATATGAATTTTTTGGAGTCGTATCAATACTTAATCGAGCTCCACATCAAATATTAATTGAATTTCTTAACAAGCTGGTTCATGAGCTCTATATTGAATAAGAATAGAACTTCTTCACGAGCATTAAGTTATGTTGTTCATGAATATAAATTTTTGTACATTCTCATTGATTTCAAAAGGAGTTCTTTAAGGAATTGGACAAGTTGAGTAGGGAGTTTATCTAGAATAAACAGGATGGGAACTTGGGTATGCATTATGTTAGCTGGAATAATCTATGCAAACCGATTAAAGATGGTGGAAGAGGTCTTCGATCATGTTCTAGTATTGTGGGTCCTTTAAGGGCAAAATTGGCTTGGAAGGTAATTCAAGACAAAGATTCTTTGTTGTACAAGTTTTTGAAACCTAAATATGGGGCGGATTGGGGTGAGATTGGTTATAGAAGCAGAGCTTCTTCTACTTGTAAAATCTTATCTAACGGTAAAAAGGCGTTGAATGCTGTGGTAAAGTGGAAAGTGGTAAATGGCGGTTCAATATATATCTACGATGATATATGGATATTAGACAAAAGCTTGAATAAGTGGCCAACATTTGTTGCTATACCAGAACTTGGGAAAAGAACGGTTGATAGTCTAATTTATAATGGTGAGTGGAATATTTTGAAATTAAGATTACTATTTGGAGAGGAGCTCATAAAAATAATTTATGGGGTGGAGATTCAAGGAAACCAGGAAGACGATTATATGAAACTTTTGTATCAAATTTTTGGCTATTCGATTTCAGCTTTTGTTCACAAAGTTTCGGTACTTTAGAATGAGGAATGCTCTTATTATAAATGTTTGAGGAATGTTAAATTAAGATCTCGGGTGGAGGTTTTCGGTGGAGAATGTTTAATAATGTCATTCCTACATTCCATTTTCTATATCAGAGAAGAATTCAAGGCAATGTTGGCTGTCCCAGGGCTACATTCAAGTGAGGATTTTAACCATATAATGATTAATTGCATAAAGATGAAAGAAGTAATTGAATATTTGAAAAAATGAGGATTTGGAATTCAAATGTTTGGATCTTTTGAAGATTGTTGGAGATGGATGGAAAATTTTAATCATGTTCAAGGGTTTATCATTAATATCTATTGCAATGCAGTTTATTTAACGTGGAGATCCAAGAACAAACTTGTTCAAGGAGGGAAGGAGGATAGCTCAATGGTAATAGCGTCTAATGCTGTAAATTATGCTTCCATTTCATACATGGATGATGGAAAATTGGGACACTGGGGTACTAATCAGTCTTCTAGACTGTTGGATTGTTGGTACCCCCTCCTCCCAATTTGATCAAAATCAATGTAGATGCTTCATTGTTACAATCGTACAAAGCTGGAATTGGAGTTGTTGTCGGGATAGCAAATGAAGATTTCTCATGGGGTATGGTTACTCTTGTATTCATTGGGATAAATCTAATTTAGAACTCATGGCGGTACAATTTATAGATGAAATCAAGAAAGATTGGATGGCAAATTACAAAGTTATTGTCATAGAAGGAGACAATTACAATGTTATTAAATTTTTGCAAAAATTGGGAGGCAAGTGGAGGGATGAAGTTTTATCTTTTAAGGATCAGAATTTTATTTTATTTAATTGGGTCAATAGCAGTTGTAATAAATTAGCGAATTTATGTGATAACAATGCTCTTTTTAGCAATTTTCTTTTGGAAGATTTGTCTTATAATAACATTCCTCTGTTTTCTAAATTGTTAAAGGAGGAATCTAGTTTTGGAGTTTTTTAGTTTGTAATTAGAATTTGCTTTGAATAATAGTTTAGGCAATTGGTTTGCCTTTTTTCAAAAAAAAAAAAAAAATAATAATAATAATAATATAAATGAGTTGAACAAATAGTTGTTCAAGCTTATTTGTTAAATCATTGACAAAAAAATGTTCATGCTTAATTGATTACATAATCAAACGATCATGAACAAGCTATAATCAAGCCGAGCCACGAGTAGATTGTCGAACGCTCAGTTTGTTTGTAGCCCAAATAACGAGTTAATGTGTTGTCGAGAGTATTCTACTATTCATTCTTGAATGATCTCTCGCTTGTAAGGATGTGACACGTATGTTCTAGTTGGTGGTTTTGCCGCCAAACGACACTACATGTAAATGGTTATGATAGGGGCCTTTCGACTGGGTGGCTTTGCTGCAAAATGATACAATTGCATTACGATCATGATCAGAACCCATAAGATCCCTAATGTCTAAAAACCTTTGTAATGAATCATAGGGTGCACATGAAATGAAATTACGTTATCTATTTGTTAAGTTTGACTTGAATTTATCTCCTTAGATAAAAACTTACTCCAAGCCTATAAGATTATCATGGACAAAGCAGCTTATTAATGCCAGTGAGGATCCTTCGGTTAGGTTAGGTGGACTGCCTCCTTTAACTAGCATATCAAGATCTATGATATCCCAAGCTGATGGAGTAGCTTGATTCTATATCAAATATTCTACAATTATACACCAAGTATTTAGCTTCTAATCATTAGCTTTAATTGAAAGTTTTATTTTTTATATTTGCCAGCACACGCGGTGTGTTGTTTGGGGGGGTGGGGGTGGTCATTAATTATAGGGGTTTGTGCTTATGTAAAACCTGGAACGAGATTATGAAGTTCTCGTAAAATAAGAGTGAAATATCTCAGTAGTATCTTAAGTCTAATTTATTTTCTGAAAAGTTGACCTGAATAAAATATCTAATCAATTTTTTTCACTTCTTGTCAGTGTCAAAGTACCCTTAAAAAAAATCCTTGCTGAGAAGAAACTGTACTGAGATGCAGATTCATGTTACTTGTAAGATGGGATTTGGTTTCCTTGCTGCCGATGGTGGCAGTGGCTAATTTTTTACATGGCTGCTGCTGTTTTAATAATAGTGAAAGCACTCTGGTGGAGGCATCTTTTAAATTTATCACTACTGAACCACATGCACTTTCTACTAATTGAGTTTCTGTTATTAATAATGGCGGCATCTCAATTTCTTACAAGTTTTATTATTGGCGAATATCTAAATAATGTTTCCATCCTGAATAATAAAATGATTTTCCATTATTTTTTGTCAAGAGTTGAAGATGCTTCACCCAACCAAAACAACATATATGCCCATAATTGAGCTATAGATTTTCTATTTTCTTAGCCTAATTTCTAATATATTCATTTACATCCTTATCTTGCTCTTATTTGCTCATCACATGATTTGAGTCAATTTAAATATGTATTTTTTTGTTGTAAGCCTATTAGATGGTTGTATTTTGTCAACAAGACATGATTGGGGGCCCTATATTGGTTGTCTATATGATCTCTTGCATGTTTATTACATTTTCTTTGAGCATAGTATGACATCTACATATAATTTGTGTTCCTCAATCTATGATGCACCGACACTCCGCTTAAAGAGGGTATGCAGTGTCGGACACGTGTCGGGCACGGACACGCTTCCGACATTGCATGGACATGTGTCTGACACGGCATTGGAGTGTCGCAATTTAAAAAAATTAAAATTAAAACTGGACACGCGTGTCTGGTTATTAAATAATAAAATCGTCCGATTCGTCAGGTACATGCTCGGTACCGCTAGGTATCGCTAGGTATATGCTCGGTACCGCTCAATACATGCTCGGTACCGCTAGGTTTATGCTCGGTACCGCTCAGCACATGCTCGGTACTGCTAAGTACATGTTCGGTACTGCTCGGTATCTTTCCATACAAACAACTTACAAACTTTAAAAACAAGCAGAACTTCAAAATTACTCGAACCCCGTCAGGGGGCAGCGCCCCCTTTGACCCTCGGCAGACCGGTATATTGTTGTATTCATGTTGTCTTATCATTGAGATATTTTGATTTAACTTCATATCAATTTAACTTGATGTATTTCTATGTATGATTGGTTTGTTACAATCTTTTCTATATAAAAAACAATGAATAATCAATATATAAATGAAATTATAATTTCTATGTTGAAGGATAGTAGTTCAAATAGAGAATATCCACTATGTTTTAGGAGGAATATACGCCAAGCTTTAATTTGTTAGTGTCATTTAATCTATTTCACCAGTGAGTTAGTGTCATTTAATTTATGACATAATGTTTTAAATACACATGTGTGCCAAAGACCAACATCTGAATCTAATTCTATCATTCATTCTATTGAGTAGTTGGACCTTCATGTTGTACTAAATGATTTTTTGCTTATAATTTTCTGGTTGTACGAGACATTTTGTACTAAACATCTTTATGTTATAAGCTAAATAAGTTATAATGAAATTGATTTATTATTGCTTGTCATTTTATTATAATGTCACCTTAATTTCTATATATTATATTAAAAAATTATTATGCCGTATCCACGCTGCACCGGTATCTTATATTTTTAAAAAATGTCGTGTCACGTGTTCGTGCCGTGTCATGTTGTGTCGCCGTGTTTGTGTCGGTGCATCATAGTAGCCATTTGGTAATAGTTGGGATAAGGTGTCAGTAGACGTGGTTGTCGATTGTTGAAGAAGGTCAAGAGCCAAGGGACATAAGTTGTTTACATTTTTTTAGCACATCAATTCTTAGATGCCTTTGTGCTTTATTTTATAAGCTCTTGTTGATTTCTCTTGTGGTTAACTTATATGATTGACATGCATGTTGTTCTCAATTATTGTCTTTACTTGTTTCAGTCTGATACTGCATGTGTGAAAGTACCGGAGCTAGAGTTGGAGCTTGCAAGTTGCACATTAGGTGGACTTGTTACCACTGTTGAAGGTTTAGTTACTAAAACTATTGAAAGTAAGAGTACCATCTGAACTCATGGATTTGTGTTTTGGTTCAAATATTGGGTTTATCTTGGTTTATCTACTTTGATAAATAATCTGTTTGCATGGTTTAAATTAACAGTGATACTAAAACTAATGTTGGTATTCATTAGATTTTGTCATCACTTGGGGCTTATTTTTTATGGTAGCTTATATGGAATGCTCGCAACACATATTCAAACTTGTTTAACCCAATCATTTTATCAGACAAATGCCTCTCTCCATCTCTCTCTTTCCCTCTCTTCGTCTCTTCATCCCTCTCTAACTCAGTAAAGGACAATATAGGCACACATTATTTAAAATTATGTAATATGAGGCTCGCCTTGAGGTTCTCTCTTTCCCTTTCTTCGTCTCTTCATTAGGTATTAGGTGTTGAGGATAATGAGTTCATTTATCAAACAAAAAGGCATAATGTCATGTACCTTATTTTGAAAGTTTTCTTCTACTTTTTCTTAGTTACAGTCCTCACCCTCACTAAGACTTCCCTGACTGCAAATCCATTTCCGAGTAGAATTCATCTCATTAAATTTGATCAAAGCAATCAGCAGTTCGAGATGAGTAGGATTATGGGTGGCTGGCTAATTTGATTTTGTATGACTTTTTAAAAAAAAAAAAAATTTGTAAGACTTATCTTCATTGTTCTGATCTATTGTATATCATTCATCATTTTATAATTGATAATTCTACATTTTTCGGATGAATTCATGGCCGATTATTTCAGAGCATGCTATTTTATTCATTTTGCAGATCTGTGATAAAATGAGATTTTTCTTGCAGATCTTGAGAGAGTGCATGGATTTATGTTTGGTGATAGCCTTGATGAAGCGAAAAAGAAAAAATGGCAGGAGTTCAATCATAAACTAAAGAAGGTATAAAAGCTTTGAGCTTATTAATTTGTTACATCTTATGCTGATTAGCAGAGTTACAAAGTTAAATCATTTGATGTAGCTGATTAGCAAAGTTACATATTGGCTATGGTGTGGTTTTGTTTAAAACAAGCTCAGCAATTTTTTTTTTTTTTTTTGACTCATTGAGGATATTTTATTTTATCACGGTAGATTAGGAGTTGCATCAACTGATCTTGTTGTCAGATTCAAAAAAGTAGGAAGCCCAATCACATAATTATTTGTTATCTATTTGGAGCAGTTTTAGCTTTTTGTAAAAGGTGGGGAAAACGTAATTATTTGATAGTTGTTAGTATTATTGACTCTTCTCCTATGAAAAAAAGTGGCACAACAATTTTATTACAATTATCATGCTTTAGTAAATTTTCTTATAAAAGGTTGTTTACAATTAAAATTTTTTAAATACAGTAAAAAGTTTTTTTAAGTAATTAGAATTGTTCTAGCTGTCTGGAAAATAAAGCTGTGAATATTAACCCAAACAGACTTAAAAGTTGTCCAAATTTCTACTTTGCCAATTAATTTAATCCCTCCTTTTGACCCAAACCTGGTACCGTGCTGAAACCAATTCTTAACATTTTTCATTTAATCTGAAGCTGATCATCTTTCTCATTATTCAGCTTTTAGATTTGGAGGAGCCATGGACTCTTATACTGGATGATGCATTGGCTAGTTCCTTTGTTGCACCAGTGGCAGATGCTATAGAGGAGGACAAACAACTTCATGGTTTGTTCATTAAGACTGTTTTATTATCTATGCTTCTATGATATGCTCTCTATTATCTCTCAAGCCCTTTTACCAACTAATAATAACTAGATTTTTAAAATTCCAAATTTGCATGAGAATTAGAAATTGTTATGATCTGACTACGCATGTAGCTCTACATTTTTTTTTTTAATTAAATACATAGTTATGTCTTCACTCTATACCTTAAAAAATAAAATATACGATAACTTAGGCTTCATTTGGGATGACTTTTTTATTGCTTCTTAAAGCAGCTTTTAAGTATAAAATTTTAAATTTTTGTACTGAAAATCTGCTTTAAGAAGCAGTAAGAAAGCCGCCCCAAACGAAACCTTAGTAGTTGTGTACTCCAACAGGCCGGATGTAGAGCTATATGATGCTTAGTTGTCTGTAATAATTTCTTGACAAAAAGAGATGTGATGCTGGAAATTTTCATCCTACTATGATTATGCTTATGAATTGTGCTGCAGTTGAAGAGTATGAGAGGACCTGGGAACAAAATGAGGAGCTGGGCCTGAATGATATGGACACATCTTCTGCTGACAATGCTTATAACTCAACTTCCACTGGTGCCATCTTTCAGGAAGTAGCTTTATAATGCTTATATTCTTAAATAACTTATATTCACATATGCTTTGATCTCATATAAGCATGCCAAATTAGAATATCAAAGATGGCTCGAAAGTCTTGCTTCAGACACTCCAATTGATATGTATAAGTTGCAAAGGATGTATAATTATGTAGTGAAGCCCTTAGCTGGAATATAAGTTACCATCTTGCGGTCATTTAAACGTGACCTTACTGAATATTTAAAAGAGATTTTGTTTTTTCTTCTCTTTACAAAGAGGCTTACTGTAATTTTATTTATTTATTTATTTAATGATGTGCGCTGAAGGGCAAATATTAATAGAGGTGGCGGAAGAAAATGCATTTGAATTTAAGGCTTTGTTTGAGATGCCTTTCTTACTGTTTTTTAAAATAATTTTTAATCACAAAAAAATTAATTTTTTACTAGAAATTTATTTTAAGAAGCACTAAAAAAGTCGTTCCAAATGAAGTCTAAATCAGCTAGCAGTAGAAAGTATCTCAAATATTAATTTCCAATTGAAATAAGAATTATTATGAATGTTTTTGGTTCTCCCTAATATTATATTTAAAAAAAAAGCATACAAACATAATTTTCTTTAAAATTTGATGCAAATTCTCTTTAAAATAAATATATAAATATCTTCAGTTTTTTAATAAATTTTAAACCAAAAAAAATTAAACTTATAGTATAGAGTTAATTGTCAAATATAATATTTTAAAAAGAACCTAATGAATATCCTTAGGGGTTGCTTGGTGGTACTTAAATAGAATTTACGCATAATTTAAGATAAAGTCTAACGAACAGATAAAAGGTTTGCTTTTGCTTTCTAAGTTGTATTAGGTTTTTTCTTTTAATGCAATTTGCATTTCTTCAATAAAAATAAAAAACACTATTTTAAAGCCCATAGATTGTATATCTCATTTCTTCTCCATTTTCTTTTCTTAAATATTGGTTTTCGTAAAATCATGATTTATCAAATTTAATTTTTTATTTATTTATCAAATTTAATTTAGTTGAGATATTTAACTAGGGTAATTATACCTTAGTTAGTCTCAATGTAAATAGAATAAAATTGATACATCATAAAAAAATTAGCTTGATCGGGCACGAATCTCGAGGCAAAAGCTAGTTGGAAACTTCAAAAATTAATTTTGGGAGCATCCGAACTCCGATTTCAGCGAGCTTACAGTCAAACTGAGCGTTTCGGAAATACGAACCCGACGACACCAAGATTAACCCAATCCGAGCCCAAATGAGTCCAAATCAAGGGCTCAAAGTGCTGTCGGAAAGTTCAAACCGCAATTTGAGTTACCAAACGGTCTCTGATTTTGACGATCTTATACTCGAATCGAACGGCTCGACGAGAAAAATCCAACGAGCCCAAGATCGCCGAATTCCAACATCATTAAGGCCTCCAAATGTCCAACGATTGGTGCACGATCGAAGGGTTCACTATCGACCGTCCATTCAAACCACTCCCTATTCGCCCTTGATCTCACACCTATTTACGAGCTATGACACTCCAGAAAATCTATAAATAGAGCCCTCATTCTTCACAAGAGGGGATCCAAGCAAGAGAGAGAGGAAGAGAAGAGAAGGAAGGAGCTCCTCCTCGACAGCCGCCGGACCACCGCAGGACCACCGCCGGATCACCACAGGACCACCTCCGGACCACCGCCGGACCACCGCAGGAACCTCGCCGGACCACCACCGGAGTTTCATCGCACCACCGCCTTAAGGCCCGACGCTCAGACCCGATACTATGCTTAAGGCTCGACGTTCAGGCCCGACGTTCAGGCCCGACACTCTGCTTAAGGCCCGACGCTCAGACCCGACGTTCTGCTTAAGACCTGACGTTCAGACCCGACGTCCCGCTGAAGACCCGACATCCTGTTTAAGACACGACGTTCTGCTGAAGGCCCTTTGTTCTTCTCAAGGCCAGACTGTCAACACCCGAACTTCCAAGTGACATTGGGTCCAATACCTGACTCCTATCGAATAGTTACTAATTGTAAATCTGATCTCCCTTAGAGGAGATTCAGTCATTTGTAACCGATTCAAAGTCTAGTGGAATCATTTTCAACTAGGCTAGGCCTCGTGGTTTTTCCCCTTTCAAGGGTTTTCCACGTAAAAAATCTTTTGTTCTCTGTGTGTGAGCTAATTATCCGTACAACGTTAAGACGCAGAATTAAATCTCTATCGTCGCGTATTTTCTAGTCCACAACAGTTTGGCGCCGTCTGTGGGAAAAGTCAATCCCACTATACTAAGTATTCCGTCAATGGCCAACAGGCGTAGCCACCGTATCATGGGAACCTCCCACTCTAATTCACACCAATCCAGAAATCAATCCCTAAACCAGGGATGATAGGCATCTGCCTCTTTTCACCCCGGTGGACGAAACCTTGCCGGAGAAGGAACTTCAGGGCCATCCCTAGAAGAGCGTATCAGAAAAATGGAGGAATCTCAGAATGAGATCCTTCAACTCTTAAGGGAAGCTCGAGGACCAGCACCGGAACCCTAAGAAGATACTATTCTCCCTCGAGATCAGCCAGGATTCGAAGATATTCTTCATGTCGAAGTCCCCCTTCCTCCGCCAAGGATGCGCCCTCCTATACGTCTAGAGAATGAGCTTGCTGACACAGCAAGCTCTACCCATCCTTCGCGCACAGGCCACCGGCAGCATATGCCTCCGGACGTCCCCACACTACGGGAAAACACGTGATTACCGGCGGATTTTTCCGGCGGAAAATTGTGCGCCGGTAATAAAGGCGCAGGCAAGGGCGGAATTGTTCGACGAAAACCTTGCGGCGACTTTTCCGGCGCAAACTACGACGTAAAGTTACCGACGTCGGTTCTGCCGGCCAATCTGATGGTATAGGAATGTCTGAACCATTTCCGTCGCACGTTACGGCGGAACAATTCCGGCGTACGTTACCGGCGGACATTGCGCCGGCGTATTTAAACTCAACAAAATCTGACTAACGTATAATACGTCGGAAATGATACCGGTGTATAAACCGTCGGAACTTCCGCCGATGAAAGCCCTATTTCCCGAAACCGAACCCGTCTGGCTGTCATTCGTTTCCTTCCATTCTCTCACTTCGACTGCTTCGCCCGTCGCCTTCCGTCGCCGTTCATCGCTCGCTGTGGTTAGACGTCGCCGATGGTCACCGGACTTCGCCGTCGACGGTCACCGGACTTCGCCGTCGACGGTCACCGGACTTCGCCGAGCCTCTCTCATTCCTAGTCGCACGCGTCGCCGTGGAGGTTCGTAGAACAACCGAAGGTATTTATTTTCATTTTTATTTCCTATTTCGGTTGGATTACATATAGGATTAGCCTTAAGTCCATATCTTTTTGCTTTAGTCATGGTTGTTATCACTAGACATTTGCTAGAGGATGTACCTTGGTGCATGGTTTTTGTTGATGATATTGTTCTTGTTGATAAGACTAGAGAGGGATTATAAGATAAACTTTGATTATGGAGATCAACATTGGTCCATATCTTTTTACTTTAGTCATGGTTGTTAGCACTAGACATTTGCTAGAGGATGTACCTTGGTGCATGCTTTTTGTTGATGATATTGTTCTTGTTGATAAGACTAGAGAGGGAGTTGAAGGTAAACTTGGATTATGGAGATCAACATTAGTCTAATTTTTTGTGCTTTAGTCATGGTTGTTAGCACTAGACATTTGCTAGATGATGTACCTTGGTGCATGCTTTTTGTTGATGATATTATTCTTGTTGATAAGACTAGAGAGAGAGTTGAAGGTAAACTTGGATTATGGAGACCAACATTAGTCTATTTTTTTGTGCTTTAGTCATGATTGTTAGCACTAGACATTTGCTAGAGGATGTACCTTGGTGCATGCTTTTTATTGATGATATTATTCTTGTTAATAAGACTAGAGAGGGAGTTGAAGGTAAACTTGGATTATGGAGATCAACATTACTCCATATATTTTTGCTTTAGTAGTTAGTAGACCTAGTGAGGGGATTGTGACTTTGAGCGATCAAGTCATTAATAAGTGTAACATGTTTTAAATATCTTAGATCTACTATTCAGAGTGATGGTGAAATAGATATGAATATTATAATATCTTTTTAATTAGAGATATATATAAATCCATTACTTTTTTACTCTTATATATAGGTTATGGATATTAGAAATCAAAGAAGTTGGATGTATAACCGATTATCTCAAAGTCGGAAGACATTAACAGATGAATTCATCAATGGGGTGAACTTTTTCATTCAGCAAGCGAAACAACTGCCCAGCTTTATATCAGAAGGAAAGTTTCGATGTCCATATTCTAAACACAAAAATCTAGTGCACCTAGAACCAGATGATGTAACTGTTGATCTGTATCGCAGAGGATTCATGCCACGGTATTGGTATTGGACTTCTCATGGTGAGTATGTGTCACAATTTGATTATCAATGCGGTCTTTCTAGAAGTAGTAATGTTGCTGAGGCTGAAAATATCCGTCCAAATTTTAAGGAATTAGTTCATAATACAACTGGAATTTAAACTGAACAAAATACAGAAGAGTTACCGAATATGGAGGGACAAAATTTTTATGATTTATTGCATGCTGCCCAGCAACCAATCTGGAAAGGGTGCACGACTCACTCAGAATTATCTATTGCTGTGAAGATGTTAAGCATCAAGGATGAATATAATGTTGCTCGTGAATGTTTTAATCAATTCATTGGGCTGCTTAAGGAAACCAATCCGACAGATAATTTAATTCCTACAGATCTATATCGGACAAAGAAGTTAGTTTCCAAACTTGGTTTGACATACATAAAGATAGATTGTTGTATGAATGGATGCATGTTATACTTTAAAGAAGATATCGCAGAAATTGTATGCCGTCATTGCAATGCACCAAGATTTAAACCCAAATTTAGAAATAGAAGGAAGCAGAAGGATGTGCCTGTTAGTAGGATGTTCTACTTTCCAATAATTCCGAGACTACAACGGCTATATGCATCCATGAGATGTGCTGCACATATGAGATGGCATAATGATCACATTCCACAAGAAGGTGTTATCACACATCCATCAGAAGCAGAGGCTTGGAAGCACTTTGATCGTACACATCCCACATTCGCGGCAGAACCAAGAAATGTCAGATTAGGTTTATGCACAGATGGTTTTACTCCATTTAGTTAGTTGGCTACACCGTACTCATGTTGGCCTGTGATACTCACTCCTTACAATCTTCCTCCAGAGTTATGTATGACTACTCATATGTTTCTATCACTTATAATTCCAGGGTCACATAATCCAAAATTAAAGATTGACGTATTCTTACAACCTCTGATTGATGATTTAAGTTTATTATGAGAAGAGGAAGTAAGTACATATGATATCTCCACCAAACAGAATTTTATACTAAGAGCAGCATTACTTTGGACAATTGGTGACTTTCCTGCATATAGTATGCTCTCAGGTTGGAACACTTCAGGCAAGTTAGCTTGTCCATATTATATGGAAAATACAAAATCATTCACTTTAAAGTATGGTAGGAAGAACACTTGGTTCGATTGTCATCGAATGTTTTTGCCTCAAAGTCATCCTTTTAGGCAAAATAAAGAAGCGTTTACTAAAAATAAAATGGTGATGTTTCAACCTCCTCCAAGATTCAGTAGTGAAGAAATTTTTGAAAGAGTAGAGTTCTTGCCCACCATAATGGAATCTCCAACATTAGCTGAGATCAGATTGCCAGAATATGGTGTCAGCCATAATTGGACCAAGAAAAGTATTTTTTGGTCATTGCCATATTGGAGAACAAACTTGATTAGACATAACTTGGATATTATGCATATGGAGAAAAATGTTTTTGATAATATTTTCTATACAGTTATGGACATCAAAGAGAAATCGAAAGATAATATAAAAGCAAGGATGGACTTAAAGGAGATTTGTAGAAGGAAAGCTTTGGAATTGAAGGATGGTGGAGCCGAAAAATTTCTCAAACCCAAAACTCCATTCACATTAACTTTAAAGCAAAAACGAGCAATTGTGAATGGGTGAAGACTCTACGAGTACCTGATGGATATTCTTCCAATCTAAGCAGGTGTGTTGACATAAGATCAGGGAGATTATTCGGATTGAAAAGTCATGATTGTCACATCTTCATGCAATGTCTACTATCCACTGCTTTTAGTTATCTACCAGATCAGATTTTAAAGCCCCTGATCGAGCTAAGTGTCTTCTTCAAAGATTTATGCTCTTCTAAATTAAATGTGGAGAATTTGATTCTTATGGAGCAGCAAATTCCATTCATTTTATGTCAACTAGAGAAAATATTTCCTCGAGGCTTTTTTGACTCTATGGAACATCTACCTGTTCATTTACCATATGAGACTATGGTTGGTGGACCTGTTCAGTATAGGTGGATGTATCCTTTTGAGAGATATTTAAATAAACTTAAGAAGACTGCTAAGAACAAATCACGACCCGAAGGCTCTATCTGTGAAGCATATTTAACATACGAGACAACTCAGTTTTGCTCGTATTATTTTGAAACAATATCTCAATCAGGTGAAAGTTCAACATCTCAAAATGTTGGTAAATCCTCTAATATATCTGTATTCAGTGGAATTGGGGAACCTTTAGGCGCTAGCACCATGCGCTATTTGACCGATAAGGAGATGACAGTTATCACATTGTACATCTTGCTTAACTGTGATGAAGTTGAGCCGTATCTCGAGTAAGTACGAGTTAAGTTGTTTATATTTTCTGTTTTCTTTTAGACTTTGTTCTAAACTCAAGACAAAAATTTGTAGGAGGCTCATTGATGATCTTAGTACATCAGAAGAAGGAGAAGTCCAGAAGATAGTGGAAAAAGAATTCACTGCTTGGTTTAAAAATACGGTATGTTTTGAATAATTATTCTTACTTAATGAGTTAATTATTTCAATTAATATTAGTAACAATAACATCTTGTACATTTAAAGGTACACACTGAAGACTGTTCGCAGTATTCAAGGTTATCTGAGTTAGCTTGGGGACCAAATAGATTAGTAAAATGTTATCAAATATTTGAGGTCAATGGTTATAAATTCCAGACAAAAACTTGGTGTGAAGGAAGGAAGACAGAAAATTCAGGCGTATGTGTAAGAGGGAACACCCATACAGAGGATGATTCTAAATACTACGGGGTATTACAAGAAATATTAGAGGTTGAATATCTCGGTTAGAGGAATACTGTGTATCTCTTCAATTGTGAATGGTTTGATCCAGTACCAAATAGAGGCACGAAAGTTCATCCAATTTACGGTATAACAAAAGTAAAGCGGGCTAGGAGATATGCAAAGTTTGATCCTTTCATCATTGCTAGTCAGGCAACTCAAGTCTATTATGCTAACTATCCAAGCAGAATATGAGGCAAACAAGATTGGCTGGTAGTTATGAAGACAAAACCAAGGGGAGTAATTGAGAAAACCACCTCAATACCATCAGCACATCAAGAAGAGTTTATGTCTAATTTAAAAAATCTCCCAATTAATATAGATGACCAAATCAGAATTAATGAGAGTGAGTTGCAGTCAGAGGAGGTAGATCTAACCATAGAGGAAAGTAATGATGAATCTGATAGTAATGAGAGTGTATCATCTTATGCAAGTGAATCAACAAATGACGAATTAACAATATAAGGTAACTTAATTTTTTTTTTAGCTACTGCACTACATTTTATTTTACTTCCCTGCGTTTTACTTTACTGCATTTTTTTAGCTACTGCACTGCTTTTTTTTTACTCCCCTGCATTTTACTTGACTCTATTTTTTTTAGCTACTGCACTGTGTTATTTTTTATTAAATTTTTGTTATAACTCATATTTCTAATATTTTTTTATTTATGTACAAATGGCTTCAGGTGAGGAGCCTAGTAGAGGATTGATAAAAAATATTTTTAACAGGCGCACTAAGAAGATCACTACAGCTGGACCACCTAGGCCAATACTTACTAAGGGGACCACCTCGGCTCAGCCTGCTACACAACCTCAGCTTACTACACAGCCTCTTCCTACTACACAGCCTCAGCCTGATACATAGCCTTTACCCACTCATGGAAGCGGTAGCCCACAGTTTTACTCACCAGACCCCCGATTTCCTTCACCAGATCCTGGGCAGAGTACTCCTTTCTACCCATACTACACACCCCCACAATATGCTGGTGCCCCTCCTACTTATCTATTTCTACCATATGCTACACCATACTATCCCCCACCACCCCATCAGCCCGCTACAGCTAGACCTTCGACAGCAGCTGGACCTTCGACAACAGCTGGACCTTTGACAACAGATGGACCTTCGACAACAGCTGGACCTTCGACAGCAGCTGCAGCAGAACAGGAGACAGATGGTAGAATGTTGATAGCACCTGAGGGTGACACGTACATACATTCTCTTTTATTTATTTAAACTAACAAATATTTTTATTTTATATTTTATATTTGTTCCATATAATTTTATTTTTGTAGGTTCTACCCATCAAAACAACCGACACATAAAATACGGGACATAATACGGAGCAGGTTTGACGCTCCTTATGTTTCTTGGAAGAAAGTCCCGAAAGAAGTCCGGGAGATGTGGTTTAGAGAGTTTGAGGTATTTTTGGATTTTAGTTTTTATCTTAAATGATTTATTCTTTCTTACTTAAGCTAATAATCTTATATATTATATATCATATGTATTTGATTGCAGAAAGAGTTTTGTTGGCTGCCCCAACACAATGACAGGATTAGAAAGAATTTTGAGAAGCGTGGATCTACTCGGATGCGCGACATGTTCACAGATATTAGAAAGTCTGGGAAGCGACCATTATGGATTGGAGAGGTTATATGGGCTGAGTTGAATGCAGCTTGGGGTAGCGAAGAGTACAATAGTAAGAGGGATCAGAATCGACAGAATAGAGCTTCTGATGTTGGTGGGTTGGGAAGTTCACTTCATACAGGCGGCTCTGTTCCACATACTGAGCACAGGCGACGTTTGGTAATGAATTTTAAATTTTAAAATTGTTCTTTAATCTATATTAATAAAATTCTCTTAATTCAAACAAAAAGCGATGCTTGGTAGAGAACCAACTCCTGTTGAATTGCATAATCGCACTCATAAGCAATAGGAGGATCAACAGTGGATTGATGAGAGATCAAGAAAAGCCTATGTAAGTATATTTTTATATATGTTTAATATTTTCTAAGTTTTAGTTTAACTATATATATTTATATTATACTTTCACAGGAGGATTATACACGGCTTCGAGAGACTCATGCCGCATCAGGTGAGGGCTCTTCTGGCGGCTCTGTGGAGTATTCTGAGTATCGCATCTGGTCGCAGGCCGTCGGAGGAATGCAGCATGGTAGAGTATATGGCTTAGGTGCGCAAGCTCAGGCATACGAGGGGATGACATCCTCTACCGCATCCAGCTTCGCATCCAGTTCGCATGAGTCCTTACATACTCAACAAATAAGTGCCCTTCAAGCTGAGCTAGAACAAGTAAGGAAATCACAAGCTGATTGGCAAGCTCAGCTGCAAGCACAGGTTCAAGCTCAGCTGCAAGCACAGGTTCAAACAAGTATTCAGCAACACAATCAGTTGTTGGATGAAATGCGCAAGATGAGGGAGCAGCTGAGTGGAAAAGACGTAGCTCCACCTAAGGAGGAGTCCACGGAGTCAGAGTAGTTTATGTTATTTCTGTGAACATGTTTTATTGAACAGTTTCTTTTAATATGATGTTTTTAGTTGATTGTTAGTACTGAACTGTTTCTTTTAATGTTATAAACTGTTGTGAAATTGTGGTGAAATTATTGATCTGTTGTAATGTTAAAATTGAAATGTTGTAGAATTGATATTTGTATAGGTTTGCAGGTGTAGAAATTTGATTGTTGGCTGGGAATGAATTTTTTTTTTGTAAATGCTACAGGTTTTCGGCGGATTTTGCGCCGGGCTTTCGCCGGAAAAGACGATACAACGAATTGTATCGTACGTACCGACGTCTTTTTTCGGTCGAAACTTACCGGCGCATTTACCGGCGCTATAGGCACCGGTATTTACCGCCGTATACTTTGCGTCGCAAGCGAAATCGTGGGGTTTCTACGGCACACTTTGCGGCGTTTTATCCACCGTACAATCCGGCGCATAATGCGACACTAATTACCGGCGCATATGGCACCAGAATTAAGAAGTTTTTTGACATCGACAACTATCCGTTTTTTCGACGGTAATGCGTCGGAAACTGCGCCGGAGAACTTTCCGGTGCAAATTAATCGCCGGAAAGAAATTATCGACGCGACTCAAACCGGCGGACAAATATACGCCGGAACATGCGACGAAAACTATATTTTTCGTCAGATTTCTAATGTTTCCGGTGGATTTTGTTTGCCGGTAATAAGGGATTTTCCTATAGTGCCAAGGACTTAGACCAATAGCACGTCACTGAACTCCCCCGCAATACTCTACGGCATGAGTTGCGGAGGCTAGTCCGAGAAGAGTTCCCCACAGGGGGTAGAAGACAGTCCCTTCACCAACAGGATATTAAAAGAGTCATCATCTTTTACCGAAGTTGTCATCCGATACCCCGTTCCGGCAAGATTCAAACTCCCGAATATTGATTCTTATGATGAGACTTCAGACCCCTACGAGCATATCAACCACTACCGCACTATTATACATATCCAACAGGCTCCAGACGCTTTGCTCTGTCAAGTTTTTCCTGCCACCCTTAAAGGGCAAGCCCGTACATGATTCTACTCACTACCACCCCGGTCCATTCTGCTATTCGTTAAATTGGCCAAATTGTTTGTCGAACAATTTGTCGCCAACCGAAGAATGATTAAAAACTCCTCCGACCTTTTACGGATACGACAGAATGAGGGTGAATCTCTTTAAGAGTACTTTCAAAGGTTTTCCACGGAAGCCCGGCAAATTCCAGGGGTAGATTCCGAATTGCTTAGAGGTGTATTTATTGGAGGGCTTCGTCCGGGCCCTTTCTACTCGGCACTCATGCGAGAAATGGTCCATTCATATGCGGATCTAATCCATCAAGTAGAGGCCCAAATCACTGCCGACGAAGCCATCAATACTCATAGGAAGCAATTCGAGCATACAACCGGGAAGCGTAAAATTCCCTAAGGAATGGAGAATCCCCCATCACAAAGGAAGAAGCAAGGAAGCTACAATCTTCCTCCTCGGCCCTCACAGCCGCGACGAGAGCCTCGCCAAGAAAAGGAGTACACACCACTCCATACATCTCGAGCGAATATATTGATGTCCATCCAAGATCAGGAGAATGTAAAATGGCCACATCCTTTAAAGCACAACGTCGGAAACCAGGAGCAATATTGCCACTTCCACCGCAGCTGTGGGCACACTACTGAAGCATGCAGGCAACTCAAATAAGAAATTGAGAGACTGATCCGACAAGGATATCTCCGACAATTCATTAAGAATATGCCAGCCCGAGATGAAGTTGGTCCGACTGGGGGGCAGAATCAATAACAAAGGCAGTCAGTAAACAATCACCAAATAGTAGGGGAGATCAAAACTATTGCTGGAGGCCCATCAACTCCTTGTCAAGTTCTAATTGCAGAGAATAAGGAGCCACCCACAAAGAAACTTCATGTCAATCACTCCATCACCTTCCAGGAGTCTGATCTAGAAGGCGTAAAGACCCCTCATCAAGATCCACTGGTGATTAGCGCAGGAATCGGCAGCCCTTGCTATAATATTAAAAGGATCTTGGTTGACAATGGAAGCTCAGTAGATGTTCTATTCTACTCCACTTTTCTTAGCATGGGCCTATCCAGAGAGAAACTCCAGCCTGCTGCCAGTCTACTGTACGGATTTGAAAAACCGACCTGTAAGAGTTAAAGGAACCATTACTCTCCCGGTCATACTTGGAGAATTCCCCCGTCAAGTTGAACACCCCATTATGTTCATTGTAGTAAAATCCAAATCAGCTTACAATGCAATCTTTGGAAGGCCACTCCAAACAACCTTCGGAGCTATTGCTTCAATTCCCTATTTAAAGCTGAAGTTTCCTACCCCACAGGGATCGGGACCGTACGTGGAGATCAATAAGTAGCACAATCATGCTATCTTAGGCAGGATCAACCACGCACATCAGTTACTCTGAGCATCGAAGACTTCGATCTTCAAAATGAGGATACCCCTCAAAGGGCCTCCCCTGTAGAAGATCTTACCTGTGTCTCTCTATTAGAAGAGCATCCTTTGAGAATAGTATAGATTGGATCACTCCTCTCAGATGCAGAGAAAAAAGAGTACGTAGATTTTCTACGTACAAACCAATATGTATTTGCATGGAGTTCAGCTGATATGCCCGGCATCAATCCTGAAGTAATCATGCACTCCCTCAAGATTAACCCAGCATGTAAACCAGTGATTCAAAAGAAACAAAACTTTGTGCTAGAGCGTCAACTGGCAATCGAGCAGTAGGTTGATAAGCTTTTAAAAGCAAGATTTATAAGGGAGGTACACTATCCCGCTTGGTTGGCCAATGTCGTAATAATTCGAAAAGCAAGTAGAGCTTAGAGAATGTGTGTAGACTACACTGATCTCAACAAGGCCTGCCCTAAGGATAGTTTCCCGCTTCCCCGTATTGACCAGCTAGTTGATGCCACCTTCGGACATCAGATGCTAAACTTCATGAATGCTTATTCTGGATACAATCAAATACAAATGGATCCTGCTGATGAGGAGGCAACAGCTTTTCAAACAAATAAAGGATTGTACTGCTACCCAGTAATGCCGTTTGGACTCAAAAATCCAGGGGCAATATACCAACGGCTGATGAATAAGGTTTTTAAGAACCTTATCGAGCGTACCATGGAAGTCTATGTAGATGACATGCTAGTAAAGAGTCTCGAGAAATCCTAGCATATCTCGGATTTGGAAGAATATTTCTACCTTATTCGATCTTAAAACATGTGTCTCAACCCCTCCAAATGTGCATTTGGGGTTGCCTCAGGAAAATTTCTGGAGTTCATAGTTACCCATCGAGGGATTGAGGCCAACCCGGAGAAGATCAAGGCCCTAAGGGACATGCTACCCCCAAGAAATATCAAAGAAGTTCAGAGATTGAACGGAAAAATTGCAGTACTCTCTTGATTCTTGGCTCGATCAGGAGACAAATATTTGCCTTTCTTCAAGGTTCTTAGAGGTACTCGGAGCTCAGGGTTTATATGGACCGATAAGTGCCAAGAGGCTTTCGAACAACTCCGAGCTTACCTAGCCTCACCGCCACTACTCTCGAAACCAGTTTCAGGAGAAATTTTATATATGTATATGGCCGTCTCCTCCCAGGCTATAAGTTCAGTCTTGGTTCGGGTAGATGATACGATTAAATGCCCAGTCTATTACATTAGCAAGGTACTTTCAGAGACTGAGACACATTATCCATTGGCAGACAAAATAGTCTTAGCATTAGTCTTCTCAGCAAGAAAGTTACGACCTTATTTTTAAGCGCACGCGATCAGGGTTTATACAAACCTACCATTGAAAAATATTCTCCAAAAACCCGAGGCATCTGGAAGATTGATCAAATGGTCAGTGGAGCTCGAGGAGTTCGATATACAGTTCCTACCTAGACCTGACATCAAATCACAAGTGCTTGCTGATTTTGTGGCCGAATGCACTAGCCACACTTCCAGTGAATCACTTGATGTGTTTCCTTCCTCCTCCTACTGGACATTATATGTCGACGGAGCTTCTGGGAGTTCTGGTGCTGGCACTGGAATCTTATTAATCTCCCCGCAGAAAGCCACACTCGAATACGGGCTTAGACTGAAGTTCCCAGCAACAAACAACGTTGCTGAATATGAAGCTTTAATCGCTGGATTGAGACTGGCAATCGATTGTGAAGTCTAGGACTTAGTGGTTCACACTGATTCCCAGCTGGTTGCCTCTCAGGTAGAAAGGGAGTTTGATACTCACAACCCATTATTGGCCCAATACTGTCAGATAGTTAAAATCTTATTGGCCCAAATAGCGAAACATCAGATTGTCCATATCCTTCGAGAGCAGAATGCAAAGGCAGACTCTCTCTCTAAGCTGGCCACTTCTACGACGGGAGATGTTTTCAAAAGAAAGCACATTGAGGAGATCCATTTCTCTAGCATACAAGGCCCATGGGTGATTCAATTAATAGATGAATCAAAAGAAGCTTCTTGGATCGACCCCATTCTCGCTCTCATACAAGAAGGCTTTCTTCCTGAAGACCCAACAATGACAGTATGACTTCGGAGGCAGACAACAAACTTTATCATTATAATAGGACCATTTCCTATAGCCACGGGACAGCAGAAATTCATCATACTGGCTGTGGACTATTTTACAAAGTGGGTAGAAGCAGAACCTCTGGCCAAGATCACTGAAGCAAATGCCAAAAAATTTCTGTGGAAGAACATAATACGTCGCTTTGGCATTCCAACAAGAGTTATCACTGATAACGGAACACAGTTCACCGGAAGGGTCTTCACCATATTTTGTAAAGATCTCCACATTCAACTAGTACATACGGCTGTGTCTCATCCTCAAACTAATGGACAGACAGAGGTCACTAATCGAACCATTTTGAGAGGATTGAAGACACGCTTGGATAAGGCTGGGGGGCAATGGGCTTACGAGCTCCCAAATGTCCTTTGGGCCTATCGTACTATAGCGAGGACTCCAATAGGAGAGACGCCGTATAACCTCTGCTTTGGCACAGAGGCTGTCATTCCCGTCGACATTGGAGTCCCAAGTCACAGAGTACAAACTTTTGACTCCAATACTAACGATGAAAAACTCAGACACAACCTAGACCTCCTTCCAGAAGTAAGAGACGAGATGATGCTTAAGGTTGCTGCCTACCACCAGAGAGTTATCCGTCACTATAACAAAAGGATGAAGCCGCGACATATATCGGTAGGAGATCTGGTCCTACGCAGCATTGAGGCAGTAGGAAAATGCCCTCAACAAAATAAACTCTCCCCCCTCTGGGAAGGCCCGTACCTAGTAGCAGCTATGGTAAAGCCCGAAAATTTCAAATTAAAGGATGCTGAAAGGAAGATGCTTCTCGGACTTGGAATATTGACAATCTCCATAAATACTATCACTAGAGCGTGATGATGTCTCTTAGTGTTATATGCCTTTAGTATTATGTATTTTCAGTACTGTGTGTATCCTTAATTTTGAGCGTTGTTTGTGATGTTTGTAGTTTCTCCCTCCCTTAAGCTGTCTTTGGGAGCTATGTTTTTTGTTTAAAAGCAGTAAAGACTTTGTTTCTTTGTCTTCCTCAATAAAAATTATTTTGAGTTATAAACTTCAATATCTTTGATTCGAGCAGCACACAATTATTGTTATAGCTCAGTCATTAGATGATCGATCCCAGGGGGATTCGGTCCGACCTCTTCCATACAGGTTAACGTCATCGAGCAGGGCTCTGACATACAACCTCGGATAGGTCTTACATCCTTGGTGGATTCTCTCGACCTCTTCCACACAGGTTAATGTTATCGAGCAGGGCTCTAGCACACAACCTTGGATAGGTCTTACATCCTTGGTGGATTATCTCGACCTCTTCTACACAGGTTAACGTAATCGAGCACGGCTCTGACATACAACCTCGGATAGGTCCTACATCCTTAGTGGATTCCTCTAACCTCTTTTACACAGGTCGACATCATCAAGCAGGGCTCTAGCATGCAATCTCGAGGAGGTCACTCATCCTTGGTAGATCCTCCTAAACTACTCCATATAAATTGGAATGCAGGTACGTTAAGCAAACATAAATAAAATTCACTCAAGCTAAATAAATGCACTAAAATGTTTAAACCAGATAAAGATACATCAATTCAGGTACATTAATGATCCACTACAAAATCAAAGTATATATCATACATCAATACAAACATCAGGTACATCGCAAACACTAAAAAAGAAAAGAAAAAGTAATACAAATAGCAGAAACTAGAAATCCTACTCAACATCTACAGTCTTATCATCCACATCAAGATTCAGGACCTTCAGAAGATCACTCTCTACCTCATCACCATCAGAACCTGAAGGAAAGTCATCTGAAGCCTGGCTAGGGGTCACCCCATCGACTGAAACTCTGATCTTTCGCTGCATCAGGCTAACCCCCTTAAAGAAGCCTCGAATAAATCCATCTTCAGTACACTGCTGCTCCAAATCCTTCACTTCTATGTCATAGATGTGATCTCGGGCCTCCTCAACGTGATCTTGAACGATAGTCTTGAAAGATATGGACTTCTTGAAATCTTCAATAACTCTTGAAGGTTCTAAGCTAGACAAAGCGACCTCCTTCTCAGCTATAAGAACCTGAGATTTCTTATCCTTTACCTCAAGTGATGCTATATTCTCTTCAGAAGCCTTCTGATCTTTTAAAAGCCTGATGATTTTCGCTTGAGCCTCATCCAGATCTATTTGATGCTGATCTGCCTGTCGATTTTGGAGAGATACGGAGTGCATTGTATTGGCCAACTCAGTCCTGCACTCACTCAACTCTTCTTCAAGCACCTTTATCTCCTTGACCTTCTGATCATACTTTCGCTTGAACTCTCCCTGGAGATACTTGATCTTAATAAATTCGCTGTTCCAACCATTAATCTCGATCCAAGGTGTGACAGCTGAAATAAAAAAGAAAAGTTTATTAGAAGTCACCCCAAAAGAAAAAGAGATAAAGGCATTAAGACATGCTACTAACCAAATTACAAGTTTTATTGTGTCCAATACACTGGTGGCTCAAAACATCCTCAGGGATATGCAGCTTAGCTGGGGAAGAGCCAGGTAGGATTTTGTAAGTATTTGTTGCAGTCTCTTCAAACCTCTTCTTCTTCGAAACCTGAGGGTCTTCGCCTCTTGCCGGTCGTTTGGGAGCAGCTTTTAAAGTAAGGGCAGGAGGCTCAGGAATCCTGGATGTTGGCTTCAACATCATTGTATCAGACCTCCCAGCATGAAAAGAAATCCCAAACTTAAATAAGAACTCTTCTTTAGTGTATTTGCTCATGTGATGAACCTCAAATAGAAGATGATCGAGATCAGAAACCTTTAAGATTCTCATTATATCTTCTTCGCTGACATGTAGAGGGGATGACAGATCCCTCATCTTCCCCCACTTCTCTATCAAGCCCCAATCATTCTTCACAAAAAAGAAAGCACTGAGCCAGTTCTTTGAAGTATCGCGGGTATGCACATCCAACCATTTGAATTTAAAAGTTACACGCCCAGACGTATCACTGGTGAACCGACCAATCCGTGAAAGGTGCTCCGGTGTCATAGTAGCTCCCCGATCCCGAAAGAGAGCAATCAATCCCACAGTCACTGACATTGCTCTAAATGAAAGTTGGGATAGGTTCACACCGCACATTTGTAAGACTTCAATCAACTCGGTAGGAGGCGGAAAGCATAAACCAGCCTACAAGTGAGCCTTAGAAACGGTCACGTACCCAGGAGGAGGAAGATTAGCTCAATCAGACCTCTTAGAGACCATCGTCTTCACATCATTCGGGAAGTGATAATTCTTGCAAAAAAGGAATATGAAGTCATTTGTAACAGTCGACATTATCTCATCCACCCTCGTTTCTTTATTTGGCCTTCGCTCTCCATCATACGGTGCGACAGGGTCTCCCAGGATCGCAGGATCTCTCGGTGAGAGGCGATCACCTGACATTTCTCCTAAAGGGTGTTGGAGGAGAGAAGGGAAAATCTCCGGACTTCCTTGCCAAGAGAGGGGCCTCGAAAAACCGAGGGAATGCCTCAATAGTAAGGATAGAGGGAGAAGAGAAGAAGGGGAAATCTCCAGACTTCCTTGCCAAGAGAGGGACCTCAGAAAACCAAGAGAAGACCTCAATAGTAAGGACAGAGGGAGAAGAGAAGAAGAAAAGAAGGAGAAGGTGCAAGGAATAAGGCCCAGAGGGGGGCCTATTTATATGAAGAAGGGTGAGCAAAAAAAAAATTGGGTGCCACGTCATCAACCATATCAGCGCCACATCAGTGCCACGTCATCAATCCGCCATGCATATGGGCGTCATGTCACCAATCCGTCATATGTGGCATTGCCACGTCATCGATCCGTCCCGCATGGCATTGCCAGATCAGCCACGATTCTGCATGTCGTGGCCACGTCAGCCACGACCCAACAAGTCATGGGTGCCACATCATCCACGATCTGTGTCATGGCCACGTCAGTCATGACCCAACAGGTCATGGGTGCCACGTCATCCACGATCTGTATCGTGGCCACGTCACCCATGACTCAACAGGTTATGGGTGCCACGTCATCGATTCGCATGCTACTTCCACGTCATCGATCCGTCCTTCATGTCGCTGCCACGTCATAACAAAAAACCCATGCCTTCCCCTGGATTCGAACCCAACCGTGGGCATAGATGACAAAAGAATAACCACTCTTCCACTAGGGAAGAGTTGATATAATAATACCTATTTTATTATTTAAATTATAAGTTACATTATATGTTTTTGCCCGTTTTCTGTCCCGAAAGGTTCAAATTCAACATTTTGGGGTCTCCGGACACGTTTTTCGACGTTCCGGACTCGATTTCGATACTTTTGGAGCTCAACGGAGCCTCTATGATCAAGTTCGAGCAAGTTATTAATTTTTGGAAAGCAATTTTTTGCGTTTCGGCCGGTATAAAATTTTGAAACAAGTATTTTCAAAATTATGGAGTTTCGACGTCCGAAAATAGGGGGACAACTGATACATCATAAAAAAATTAGCTTGATCGGGCACGAATCTCGAGGCAAAAGCTAGTTGGAAACTTCAAAAATTAATTTTTGGAGCACCCAAACTCCGATTTCAGCGAGGTTACAGTCAAACTGAGCGTCTCGGAAATACGAACCCGACGACACCAAGATTAACCCAATCCGAGCCCAAATGAATCCAAATCAAGGGCTCAAAGTGCTGTTGGAAGGTTCAAACCGCAATTTGAGTTACTAAATGGTCACTGATTTTGACGAGCTTATACTCGAATCGAACGGCTCGACGAGACGAATCCAACGAGCTCAAGATCGCTGAATTCCAACATCATTAAGCCCTCCAAATGTCCAACGAACGGTGCACGATCGAAGGGTTCACTATCGACCGTCCATTCAAACCACTCCCTATTCGCCGTTGATCTCACACCTATTTACGAGCTATGCCACTCCATAAAATTTATAAATAGATCCCTCTTTCTTCACAAGAGGGGATCCAAGTAAGAGAGAGAATAAGAGAAGAGAAGGAAGAAGAGAAGGAAGGAGAGAAGGAAGGAGCTCCTCCTCGACAACCGCCGGACCACCGCCGGATCACCGCCGGACCACCGCAGGAACCTCGCCGGACCACCACCGGAGTTTCATCGCACCACTGCCTTAAGGCCCGACGCTCAGACCCGATACTCTACTTAAGGCCCGACGTTCAGGCCCGACGTTCAGACCCGACACTCTGCTTAAGGCCCGACGCTCAGACCCGACGTTCTGCTTAAGACCTGACGTTCAGACCCGACGTCCCGCTGAAGACCCAACATCCGGTTTAAGACACGACGTTCTGCTGAAGGCCCTTTGTTCTGCTCAAGGCCAGACTGTCAACACCCGAACTTCCAAGTGACATTGGGTCTAATACCTGACTCCTATCGAATAGTTACTAATTGTAAATCTGATCGCCCTTAGAGGAGATTCAGTCATTTGTAACCGATTCAAAGTCTAGTGGAATCATTTTCAACTGGGCTAGGCCTCGTGGTTTTTCCCCTTTCAAGGGTTTTCCACGTAAAAAATCTTGTGTTCTCTGTGTGTGAACTAGTTATCCGTACAACGTTAAGACGCAGAATTAAATCTCTATCGCCGCGTATTTTCTAGTCCACAACAAAGATAAATCCTCAGAATATTGTTAAACAATTTTCAAGAATTAAGTTTTGTTTGGGACAGATTTTTTGTTATTTCTTAAAGCAATTTTTTAGTTAAAAAAGAAAAAAAAAATTTGTACTAAAAAGTTGCTTTGCGAAGCAATAAGAAAATCGTCCCAAACGAAACCTTAACTTACTTAGAGGTTTGTGAAATCCATATTTATAGGGTTTACTTGAGTTAAATCTTACTTACCAAATAACAATAGGTAAACAACTCTGCTCCAAACTCCTAGGGTTTGCTCTGGTGTTCCCTGCCCGTGCCACTTCTTGCCAGCATCCTTTGTGAGGGGTTGTCTGGTCGTTGGATTTATCCCACATTTATGAGGGATTTATCATAAATCTTGTCAAATGGTCATTTGTGATATAATTTTATTAAATGGATTTTTGTGTTTGAATTGTTTAATAATTTAGTAATTAATAATGATTTGGGATATTAATGTATTTTAAGTCTGATTTAATTAATCTAATTAGAGTTGCAAAACAATAATAAATTATAACTAAGAGTATTTAATGTATAAGTTCGGTACAAATGCGTTAATTTAAAAGTAATTCATCTAAATAATTAGTATTAATTAATTAAAAATATTAACTTTAAGTAAATTGATTTTGTCATAATATGAATGTCTGCACCACTCTAGTATTTACTTATATTTATATTTTGCTACTATATTCTCTGCTACAACCATTGGCCAATGTATCATCAGGCGATTGACGCTTTTGTTTCTGGTTGTATATATTTTTGGGAAACATATGCTCTGCTGTTATGAAAAATGAAATTATACTTATTGTGAGTTCTTAGATTTTTTAAGGTCGTAGCGATGATGAGGACAGAGCTTACCTTCTTTTTCTGGTGTCATGTTTGATAACTTCTAGAATCTGACTGAGCTTTGCATTTCTTTTTGATGATGATGCATTTGAATATCAAAGTAGCTGAAAATATGTTGATATATATATATATATATATATATATATATATATATATATATATATATATATATATATATATATATATATATATATATATCCTTTTATAGCCTCGGATGAAATCCAAAATTTATGTTTTCTCATCTTTATGAAAATTTCTAACCCTTAATATTTTTTAGGAAAATTTATTTTTAATATTATTTTACATCATGCTATTTGCATATCTAATATTCAAAATTTTAATATTTTATATCTATCATCTATAGACAACTTTACTATCATATATATGATATTCTTATATTTCATTCTTATCGTTCATACTATCTTATAAAATTTAATATTTCATACTGTACACTCATATTTGATATATGAGTAAAAAGTATGAAATATTAACATTTTAAATAGTATGTATGTAAATATCTCTTTTCTTATTTTATTGTTCTTGATATATCCCCAAAAAATTATTTTGATTGGGCACGAATCTCGAGGCAAAATCAAGTCGAAAGCTTCAAAAATTAATCCGGGATCACCTGAACTCTGATTTCAGCAAACTTATTGTCAAACTAAGCATCTCAAAAATACAAACTCAACGACACCAAATTCGACTCAATCCAGCCCAAATAAGTCCCAATCAAGCACCTGAAGCGTTGTTAGAAAATTCAAACCATAATTTGAGTGACCAAACGGTTTTCAAATATGACGTTCTTATATTAGAATTGAGCGGCTTGACGAGTCAAATCCAAGGAGCCTAAGATCACAAAATTCTGACATCATTAAGACCTTCAAATGTCTGACGAACGGTGCACAATCAAGAGATTCAATATCGGTCGTCCATTCGACCACTCCTTATTTACCCCTGATCTCACACCTATTTACAAGTCATGCCACTCCATAATATTTATAAATAAGCCCCTCATTTCTCCTGAGAGTGAACCAAAGCAAGGAGAAGAGAAGAAGAAGAGATAGGAGGGAAGAACTCGACCACCGCCAGAGTTCTGCCCTATGCCGGAATTCTACTAGACTTCCATACGACGCCAGAGTTCTGCTCGACGTCGGAATTATGCCTGACTTCTGAACGATGCTGGAGTTCTGTCCAACGCTAAAATTCTGCTCTACACCTGAATTCTGCTCAACTTCCAAACGACGCCAGAATTTTACCCTACCTTGGAAGGACACCAAAATTCTACCAAATCTCCAAGTGGCGTTGGAACTTTGCTCAACATTGTAACTGATTTTCAATCCTGAAGAGATTCATTGTAATATGATCATCCTAAATTTTGAGGACGAGTCAATCTCTTGTATTTAAAGAAAACACTAGTGGAACTCTTTCAACTAGGCGTGGCCCCATGGTTTTTCCCCTTTCAGGATTTTCCACGTAAAAATCTTGGTGTTGCTATTTCTCCTCTGTTTGTTTGGTAGATATCCGTACAACGCTGACACAGAAGTTTTTTAACTCTATCACCGCGTATATTCTAGTTCGCAACAATTCTCATTTTCTTCTCCACTCATAATCATATATTTAGAATGAGTGATGTATAATTTAAAAATTTCGAAGTTTTTAAAGGAAGTTATTTTTGACACCCTGCTCTCTATGTGTCCGCAAATCAGTCGTTACCCCACAAATCTGTTCTCTTCCTCCTCAGCCAGCGATGGCGCCACCGCCACCGGCCGGTTCGTCCGCCATTGACGCCCTTCAATTTCTCAGCACTGCCCTTTCCCAGCGCGGCCCTTATGCCCTGCCCTACGCCGAGGAGACCAAGTGGCTCATCCGCCAGCATCTCGTCTCCCTAATCGAAGCCTACCCCTCACTGCACCCGCAAACTTCCTCCTTCACGCACAACGATGGCCGCACGGTCAACCTTCTCCAGGCTGACGGCACCATCCCCATCGTATTTGGCAACGTCTTCTACAACATTCCATTATCCATCTGGCTCATCGAGCGTTACCCCCTTTCCCCTCCCTCTGTCTTCCTCAATCCTACCCCTCAGATGGTAGTGAAAGCTAATCATCCACACGTCGATCGCTCCGGCTGCGTCCACGTCCCCTACCTCCAGAATTGGGTTTACCCCTCCTCAAACCTGGTTGACCTCGTCCGTTCCCTCTCCCAGATCTTCAGTAACGACCCTCCTCTCTTCTCCCGCCAAAACCCTAACCCTAATCCTCCCCCAAATCCCATTCCATCCCCCTCCCCTCCCCCTAATGCATCCCGAATCTTCTCCTCACTGTCTCCCTACGCCTCCCGGCTACAGGGTAGGCTGACTGAAGACGCCAATGAGGTTTTCCGACGAAACGCCATAAACAAGATAATTGAAGCTGTCCATGCTGACATCGCCCGGCTCCACAAAACGCGGGAGGCGGAAATTGAGGGGCTATTCGCCATCCAGGCCGAGCTCCGGCGCCGGGAGCAAGAGCTCGTCTGTGGGATCCGCAAAATGTCGGAGGAGAAGGAGGGGCTGGAGCAGCAGCTCCAACTTGTGCTCATGAACATGGACTTGCTCGAGGGATGGGTTAGGCAAAATGAGGGGAAGTGGCCGCACGAGTTTGATGTGGATAATGTGTTTCAGCCGGCTGATGTGCTCTCCAGACAGCTGCTTGAGTGCACTGCGGCGGACCTTGCAGTGGAAGATTCAATCTATTCTTTGGATAAGGCAATGCAGGAGGGATCGATACCATCTGATATGTATTTGAAGAATGTGAGGGCGCTGTCGAGAGAGCAGTTCTTTCATCGGGCCTTGGAAACTAAGCTGCGAGCTGCACGTGTTCAGTCTCAGGTCACAAGCATGGCCGCTAGGGCATCGCATTATGCTTCATAGGAGGTTAGTCGCTTATTTCAACTTGTATGGGAGGCAAAAGTGTTATTTTTATCCCCATGTTTATATTATTGTTGTTTTGGATTTCGGTAATGTTGCTTTCAATGTACAATCCTTCTGTGTGATATGATTGATATTCTCCTTTCTCATTGAGCAGCATTTTATAACATTTTCTATTCCTAATATGAATTTCAGCAGCAATGATTTACCATATTGTTGGTTTTTGTAAGATAATAATTGTTTTTAAGAATGGGACTTATCTAAAAATGATTATGATTCAGTGAGCTTGCTTACTATGTAAATGGAAAATAGTAGTTTAGCCAAAGCTCAATTTACTTAGTAAATATAATGCAGGACAGGATTGGAAGGATTTGTGTCTCTCACATTAGACGTGTGATTTCAGGTGTGCGCTTGATTTTAGAAGGAGAATACTTTAAACTGTTAGGAATATATAGTAATGATGTATTCTCCTACTCCATGCAATATCTAACATAAATATTATGAATCCATACAAGTTGTTGTTGACCCCAAGTTTGGATGAAAAAGTTTGGTGCTTGATGTTGGTTTGATAACTAATTACAAAATCTACCAAAATAAAACTAATTCAATATAACTTAAGCTCAAACATATCCTCTATATAATATCATGATGTAGTAGTAAGAAATTGGTAAGAGTTTGCTAGAAATTAAGCCTTAAATGATGCCCTACATAATTTGATCATATCTGTGATGACAAGTATGGGACCCTCAAAAAATGAAGGATAATAATTCCACTAGAAAAATAATATATGGTGCAACTAATGCAAGAAGTTGGCAAATTCAAAATAAATCTATTAGAATCTCCTTGGGCAACCTCAATGCCCTAGTAGATACCAAAAATGACAATCAAAAGGATATGCTCTTTTCATAAAAATCGGAGGACTCAACTCGGGAGAAAGTGATGATAGTTTGAGGAACATATCACAATTTTTAAGAAAAATCATCTAGGTCATATTCTCTAGGTTTAAATGGTGAAACATCTTGTCATTATATTTTTAATGCCTCGAATATTTCACACAATACAAGTGCCATTGACTATATGAAAAACTTTGCCAATGTCCTTCAAATCTATCAATCATGTCCTAGTAATAGAAAAATTATAGTTATCATTAGCCCCTTAATTACCCTTGTAGGATAAGGGAATTTTGCCATCACTCCTTCACTTACTCTTAACAATATTCTACATATCCCTTGTTTTGCTGTAAACCTTTTATCTATTCATATATAACCCAATATCAAAACTGCAATGTGACATCTTTTACTTATTATTTTGTTTTTCATGACGTAACTATGGGAAAGTTGAATGTTAAGTTTAACAAAAGTATGGGCTATTCTAATTTGAATTGATAATGTTTGAAAATTCATTAATCTCTTTCATATATGTCTATTTCTAGTAAAGATACTAGTTGGGATCATTATTATTATTCTTAAATATATGTACACCTCCTTATTTGAAAATGTTGACATTGAAAATTTTCAATTCAAAACTTGTGAAATTGCTAAACATCGTAAGGTATCTTTTTCTTGTTTGAATCTTCATTATTTACTCCTTTCATGTTAATTCACTTTGATATTTATTTATTTTTTAAAATCCCCAATATGCATGAAGCTAAAGGATTTATATAAAATTTGTTGATAATTGTATTTAAATGTCATGTACTTATCATATCAAACAAGAATATGATGTCAGTCATATTCTCCAAACCCTTTCAATATAATAAAAAATCAATTTTCGCTTTAATATTAAAAAAATTAGCATCAATTATGCGCAAGATTATTTTTACCAATAATGCCTTTTTTGCAACAAAGAAGTTATTATTCATCTATCCTTATGTCCGAACACCCTACTATAAAATGGGATGAGTTGAGGTTACAGAGAATCTTTTTTTGAAATCAAGTTTCCAAAGGATATTAGGCAGAAGCCATCCTAATCTCATCATATTTGACTAGTAGGATAATTTTTAGAGTAATTGATTTCTTAGGATAATCACGCACTTAAATGGATTGATATCATATGTCCAACTACTATAAATTTTCTTATATCAAAAGTTGTCATATTTGATGAAAAGTAATTATTCTTTAATCAAACTTATTTGTAGGGGGACAACAATAACATAGAAGACCAATTTAATAAACTTGATATTTTTTCCTTGATTGTTCAACTACTAATATACAAAAATAAAATAGACAATAATTTGATCCCCTCTAAGATTTACTCTCGATATACTAAGCCACTCCAGTCTTTATAAGAAGGCAAAGCCATCCAAATTCTATTGCAAGTCCAAGATTTGCAACCCCTGTTAGTTAAATATCTCCACCTCTCTGAAGTGATCTTGATCAACTATTGATATATTAAAAAGACGCTAAAAATTCCATATGCTCTATGACTTAGAACACAACATTTGGCTCATAAAGCTTTCCTTACCAATATTAATGCCATCAAAATCCACATATCTTATTTTAGGCAACATAAAATAATAATTGAAAGGAAACCATAAGAGAAGAGATGAATGCCCTAGAAAAAAATATACATCTAGGAGATAGATGAGTTACCTAAAGAAAAATTGATTGTAGGATGTAGTTGGGTTTACATTGAAATATTAGCTTAGTGGCAAAATGATATATCCAATTCTATTGAGTTGGCTATTGCAAAAAATTTGCTCCAGTTATAAAAAGTAATGAAATTTGTATCCTGATTTCTTTAGTTGCTAACCTTAGATGGTCCATGCAATTATATGATATAAAGAATCCCTTTTTGCATGATGATAGAAAATAAGAAGTTTTGATGGATTCCCCGCTATAATTCAATAATCCCTTTTCAAAATATTAGGTATGCAAATTAAAAAATGCATTATATGAGTTGAATTAATCTCCAAGGGTGTGTTTCAAAAAATTCATAAACGTTATGTGTAGGATGGTATATAGATAAAATTAAGTAGATAATACACTCTTTATAAAACACTCTACTAAAGGAAGAATGATAATTCTTATTACATATGTTGATGAGATAATTGTTATCCGTTATAGTAATGCAGAAAAAAAAAACTATTGAGAAAAAAATTCAATGCAAAATTTGAGATAAAAAAATTGTACTTTATTGACATAGAAGTAGCTTAGTTAGAAAAAAGGGACATTTATCTCACAAATGTGATGCTTATTAAGAGAATCAGATATAATATATTGCAAGTCATGTGAAACTCCAATAGAACTTTACTATAAACTAAGCACTGATGAAGGAACAAAACTCATCAAAGGACAATATCAAAAGATAGTTGGAAAACCATTCTACCCATCATATACTCATCATGATATCTCATTTGCAGTAAGCCTCATAAATCAAATCATGCAAAAATAAAATGAGTCTCACCTTCAAACTACTTAATGAGTTCTCACGCTTTTACAATTTAATCATGAAAATGTATTCTTTTTAAAAGCATGAAACTCTAAACTAGAAGGCTATACTGATGTTGACCATTAGAGATCACTCATTAATAGAAGATCAACTTCATAATATTGCACATTACTTGAAGGAAATTTTGTAATATGGAAGGGTAAGAAATAATCAATAGTTACAATATCAAGTGCATAATTTGAGTTTAGTGCAATTCCTCAAGGAGTCAATTAATTAATGTGGTTAAAAATATATATTTGAAGATTTGAAGCTTAAATGATGACTTATAAGGCTAAAATATGGTTGAACTAAAAACATGGAGGTACATAAACAGATTATAAAAGAAAATTCTGGGTACGGATTAATTTGCACTCATTATCTTCCAACATGTAGTTAACTAGTTGCCGAGTTCTTAGATTTTTAAAATTCAACGCCGGAAAATGATTTTTTTTTTAAAACATGAAACTCTAAGCTATCGGCTATATTGATGTTGACCATTAGATATCACTGATTAATATAATATCAAATTTCATTATATTGCACATTATTTGCATGAAATCTTGTAGCATGGAAAGGTAAGAAACAATAAATAGTCATAAGTTCAAGTGCATAACTTGAGTTTAGAGCAATTGCTCAAGAAGTCTACTAATTAATTTGTTTAAAAAAATTATTTGAGGATATGAAGTTTAATGTAGCACATGAAAGTGATACAATCACTACGACAAGGGCACAAGCACATGAGCTCAAAGTCATAAAGGATCCATGAGGACTAACTATGACAATTTACATTTATATATTTTATGAGCTTAATCTCATGTGTTTATATAATTTCATATTTTTGGGTGTTGTAAGTGCTACGTTGACTTCATATTATTGTATTTTTCTTTGTTAGTAGTCATTAAGTCTAAGTCATTTCCAAGGTAGCAAGGGTTTGCCATGCTAGTGTATGATTGTGCATGCATGTAATTTCCTAGTGGGCCTAAGCATGGAGCAAGAGGTGGCCAACCCCTCCTCTCTCTCCCCTTTCTCTCTCATTTTATGTTTGAATGAAGTGTTTTTGTTCTTCATTATAATACAGTTGTATAAGTACTCCTTCACATTGAAATGAAATGGTTATTTTGTCATGTTTAAACGTTTTGGAGTGAATTCCAAAAGGCTAGAAAACTTGGTGGCTGACCATACTCAAGGAAATTGGGTGATTTCTTTGAAACTCCGCTTGGGTGAGTAATTTTTTTTTAAAATTTTTTGCACTTTCCTTTAACTGTAATTTTCTTTATTTGTATTCTTCTTTAGCATTACAATTTAGAAAAATCCTAAATCCCATTCCATCCCTCTTAATCCAAGTATAAGTACTCATAGTTAGTATTGGCTAGGTTTTTTAGAATTGCTAGACCAATTCTATTCTTGAAAGCATTTGACCAAACTAAACTATCAAAATCCCATCAAAATCTCTTGATCATTGTTAAACATTCTATAATGTAATAATCCTAAATTTATTTGGGATTATTCTTGTCAAAATTTTAGAGATCCATTGATGCAGAACTACGTATGCAATGCTTAATTCACTTGGATTTGCACAATTATTGATTAGAATAATTCCAGAATAAAACTACGGGCAAATTCGAACAACGAAATAGAACAATCAAGGGTTATCCGATTAGGCTTAAATCACATGCTGAGAGCTTTGAAGCTTCCAAAATAAATGAGAAAAATAACACAACAAACAGTAGTAGTTTTCAAAACAATCCCTAGTCTAACTATGAGAATTAGGATGCATTGAGGTGCACTCACATCCTACGCTTACTAAGCTTGAGCGAGAGCAAGGTGAAAGAGTCCGCCGTGACTGCAAATCAAACCCAAAGAATTTAGAATAAAAGATATAAGATGCTCGGGAGAGGAGAAACCTTCGTCAAGGGTTGGTGGAGATCTTCCACTCGATGCGCTCAAAATGTTCGTCAATAGCATCTACCAAGTATATCAATGTACGCTCCAAGTAATCCTCGACGGTGAAATCAACCCTTGGGTTCACGTCGAAGAAAGTAGATTGTAGGATGTCTACGTAGCCGTCTTCGTCCCAAGTTATGCCGTAATCAGTGTCCGGATCCGCCATTCATACGAGAATTCGTTGTTTTGACTTTGGAAAGGATTGTATGACGAGGAGAGGTCCTTTTGGTGCTGTAGCAAAAGTAGTCCAGCAGGAATTGCTGGACAGCAGTTTGCTTTGGTAAAACAGCAACTTGGCAGCTTCAGGTCGCTGGAAGAACAATACTGGCTGCAGGAAAATTTTTGGCTGCAGTCTTAGACGGGAGAATACTCAAGGTCCAAGGAGTTTGAGAAGAGATTTGAAGAGAGAAGTCAGCATACGGGCCAGGAGAGGTTTCGGCCAGCAGGGAATCAAGGTGGAGATTAATTCCCAAAGTAAAGGAGGTGTTTTGGAAAGATCTAAGAGGTGTTTACAACCATGAGGATTTCGGCCAGATTTAGATGAGGGGGTATTGAATAATTTCTAAGTGGGGATATGGGGATTTGGAAATAAATCTCTAGGATTTATTTAGAGGGGGCGGCGGCATACATGAGCCAGGGGAAATTAATGGGTCCATTAATGCTTACTTAATTAATAAATCAAGATTGGAAAAAAATATTTGATCCCCTCTTGATTTAAAATTCAAATAAGAATTAATTTGGAAGGTTTCCTAAAATAAGACATGTAAATATGATAACTATTTGAAATTCAAATTGATTTGAATTAATTCAAATAATAGTTACCAAATTTATGAAGTCTAATTTAGGAAGGAATGAATGTCATGTAGAGACAATGGGGGTTGGATAGCCGGCGGCTATGGGGTGGTGGTGGAGCTTTGGCCGGCGGGTTAGGGGGAAAACCGTGGGTGCCTTGATGATGGGGCTCGGGTAGGAGGTGAGGCCGTGGGCTTGGGTTAAAGAGGAGGGCTCGGGTGGGTTATGTCAAAAGAATTGAGGTGGAGGGAAGGAGGGGAGGAGAACCAAGAGCCACCGGTGGTGACTGTTGGGTATGACGGGTGGCCTTTCCTAGGCTCCACCAAGATCTCTAACTCTCTCGCTCTCAAGCTCTCAAAGCTCCAAGAATACAAGTGCAGGAAATTTTCTCATCATATCATTCATTAAACATGAAAAATAAGCAAAGGGCTATATATAGCCAAGTACAATGGACTCTAAGAAATAAAGACTCAAATGCCCTTTGGGCTTACATACGACAACTCCCATAAGAGGGGTACAAAGGGAAATAACAAAATACACCTAAGAAAATAACAAAACACATGAATAATAAAATACACCAATGACTCAGAAATATAAAGACTCGATCATGGCCGTAGATCGGCGGCCACGTCTCTTATAAACCTTCCACGATCTGATGTCCCCATCATCCATTCAACCCTAAGTTTTAACCAATATTACTTCAAGAGCACAATTGACACAATTGACTCACTCAACCTTTTTTTATCCTTAACAAACTCTCCAAAAATATAGTAGACATCTACATCTACAAATCAAGTACATGTTTACTTTATTTTGACATATGTACAGGGAGAACCATTAGGAAGAAAATTGAATGTATGTTCTAGATTGATTGCAGGAATTGTAACTTACCATACCTCCATTTTCAAATTAACTCTTTCAAACTAACCTTATCTCTTTTAATTATTTTAGAAGAGTCGTCCATCTACTATTTGATCACACCATCCCACATCAAAGTTCAAATGATAAGGATCTTTAAGACTAATATGCGAAAACAAGTTTCTTATTAGGATCGGGCACTCCAGTACAACATGACTGAACTAGATATATTGAAACATTAAAAAAGAAAAAGTGAAAATTAATTGATTCGCACTTATTATGTTCCCATAGGTAGTTAACTAGCTGCTATTTTCACTAAAGTGCTTTGAAATACTACATTCAAATTATTTTGGGGAAAGGTTGACTGACCTTTAACCCCATTGGAATGAAGTAGCTCAATTCATAGATGAAATTTCAAAATGGATTCATACATCTCAATTGTATGCCATTGGTTCTTAAACTTCAGAGGATGTCTCTTACGGTTAAGGTTGACGAATCTTTGACACCATTGGAATGAAGTAGCTCAATTTATAGATGAAATTTCAAAATTGATTTATGCATCTCAATTGGATGCTATAGTTTATTGAACTTCAAATGCTGTCTCTTATGATTCTACTCGAGAGATTATCAAAGATGTTGGATGCTACTTTTCCTAAAAGGGAACATATTAAAACTAATAATATAAGAAAATGGAGTAAATCAAGAAGCTTTTACCTTGCTGATGGAGATATGTAAGTTTACTTTCGTCTAAAATGCCGACTAAATAAGTTGAACGATGCTTAGTTTTGTTTCCTTATTTCATAGTATTTAAATTTTAGTTTTATTTTTTAAACCATGCTAGTGATCATATGGCCAATGAGAATGAGACATGCCCTTTATGTTTCGATATCGCTTTGTCTTATTTTGTTCAACGTTGTAATTGATTAATTGTGCTTTGAGGGTAGTCCTATGGTTGTTGTTATTGGTTGAGGCTAATTCTATTGACTAAAACATTTTTTGGTTCTTTGGAGCATTATTGATCACTATTATGTGCCAGTTGCGACTTGGTTTACTATTACAATGGTTTATAATGCAATGTTGGTAGTGGTTCTCAAGTTTGAGGGAGTTTTTAGGGTGCGACGGATATGCCGTTTTCAATTGTCTATTCTATGCCTTATTCTTGTGAGGCACTCGTTCCTTTTTTTTTGTCGTTTCCCTATTTATTCACCTATCTTTTTCTACATAAACTGTTAGACTGCCTCTCTACATGAATTCAATGATGGGTTGCTTTGATTTTGGAACATAATACAACTTATCTAGATTTTCCTTGTATTAACATGGGGCCTAGATTTTCTTTACTTGGTGCAGTCTTTTCTTTTCCTATCAAATAATTTATTATCGGGTTTTACAGTGTGATTAATTGTAATAGTCAAATCCCTTGGATTTTTTTTTTTTTTTGCTTTGTGAATTTTAATTGGCTTTTGATTTTTGAATGTTTTAATTTCTCAATGATTTTTTTTTATTTGATCAATCATGAAATTATCATTTGACATGTATTCTTCGTATTTTCTTGATTGTATGATAAGTTAACAAATAATTGTTTAAATGTTGGCCTTTTCAACTGCGAACATCCAATTATATTGCATTATTTAGTTGCGTTAGGAGAGTAAAATATGGAGTCTGGTATATATAAAGTTGTTCCTTTGCTTATGCTGCTATAGTTATGATTGTCATTTAAATCAAAATCAATGAGCAATTGAACTCTTAATTAGGGAGCATTTTAGCAATAGCAGCTGTCATCACTAAGTAGGTGAAGGCTGTGGAACGTCTCTGTTTTAGGCCATATTATTACGTCCTCCGATCGGACGTTCTTTTACGTCCTTGCACCGGACGTAATAAAAGTTCCTGTTTTAGAGACATTTTTCGCCATAAATAATGTCATCTTGCATGTCAAATTGTGTTCTGGTGGCATTGCAGATCTGGCCAAAGGTTGTGAGTTTGAATTGTAAGCAAGAAGATTTTGTAACTAACTTCTTGGCCACGTGACAGCTTTCTCATCACATATGTGTAACTAACTTCTTGTAATAATTCCTATATATAGTGGCTGCACTAATGAGAAAGGGTGAAGGAAATTACTATCGAAATCAGCTTTATTCTCTATTATTTTCCTGTTTTCACTGCAAAAGCCATTCTACATGGTATCAGAGCATTGATTCGTTATTCTCCCAATTTTTTTATTTTTTTTTTCGATTCTTCCTAAGGCACCATTCTACAATGATGTCATCTACAAATTAATCTGATGCTGTCAGCCTTGCAGCTTCAACTGATCCTCCTTAAATTCCTTCATTGCTCAAATTCTTGATGAATAATATCAAGAATGTCATCTCTCAAGCTGACAATCACCCGCTTTGGTGATCAAAAGTTCTCAAATTATTCTGAGCGAATGGGGCTGAAGGATTCTTGGATGGATCCAATGCTTGCCCATCACGATCCATCAAGAATGACACTGGTCAGCTTACACTCAATCCAAACTACATAAATTTGATCTTATTGGTTCAGAATCTTACAACGGCGTTATATTCAATCATATCTCCTACCCTTCTTCCTTATATTCCCTCGGTTGAATATTGTACTGATATTTGGATCACCCTCGATCGTCGGCTTCAGTGCAGTACTCGGTCATGGATCATACAACTTAAAAACGAGTTGCATTACTTGTCCATGAAAGATCAATCCATGACTCAATATATCTTCTTGATGTCAAAGCCAAAGTAGATTCGTTAGCCTGTTGGAGCCCCAATTGATGTTGAAGATGTGATTCATTATACATTAAATGGCCTTCCACCTACAAATCAAGCATTTAAAACGACAATTCGTACAAACCTTCAACCCATGAGTTTGGATGACCTATACACTCTTTTATGCAGTGAAGAACTGATGTAGAACGGAAACGCCGGCTTTGCTACGGAGATGATCTCTTCTCCAAAATTTGAAAACAATGTCAGTTTTGTTCCCCCAAAACCTGAGAGAATTCAGATTTCCTCTTCTTTGTCTTGCTTAGACCTCTTGAAATGAATGAAGAGAAAAATTTCTCTTGGGATGGTGAAAGGGTGAGAGCCAGCAAACAAGAAAAAAAAAATCTGAAGTAAGCTTCAGATTTTTGGTTGATAGAGAGAGCTAGTTAAGAGGGGGAAAAGTTGACAGAGAGGGTGAGGCTAGGTTTCCCAAAGCAATTTACTGCTTTACGTAATTTGATTGAGGAGATATGGGAGAGGTAAATTTCGGCTGAGAGGGAGGAGTGGAATTTCCAGCTTTCAATCAAATGTTAGGAAAGAAATAAAGAGGTGTGCTTGAGGAAAAATTGGCCAAAGAAGAAATATGGGGGATTTGAAATTATTTCCCAAAAAGCCAAAGATTGGTTTAGGAAATAATTTTCCATCTCAAGCCATGATGGGGCCGGCAGTATCCAGGGAAAAACGGGAGGGGTTTAGGGAGTTAACGTGACTTCCTAAATTAAATCATTGATTATGGAAGTAACGACTGGGTGGGTGGGTAATGATTTGAGTTAATTGCAAAGGGAAAAATGAGTCATTTAGGAAATAAATTCTAATGAAACTTTCTGCTGGAGCAAATAAGGAGAAAAAGGTAATAAATGTGTGAATGCCAAGGTGGGAGTTACGGGATTGAAGAGGGGGTGGAATTCCAAGTTGTCCGTCCAGGAAAATTGAAACAGTTTTCTGTCCAGGAAAATTGAAACCGTTTCAGCTTTTGGGATTGAAATCTGAGTAAAATTTCAGATTTTCCAAGTGAGGTAGGTAGGGTATTAATGGAGTTCATTTCCCCAAAATCAGTGAATTAATTTGGGAAATTAGAAAAGGACTTAAAGCTGAGGAAATTCGGCTATAATTGAATTTCAATTGGAAATTGATTTGAATGAGGTGATAACTAAATCCAATTTGAGTTTGAATTTTACATGGATTTAAATTAATTCCTTTCCTAAAATAGGTGGACTAAATTAGGAAAGAAATTTGAATTTCAAATTTTGAACAATTTGAATTTCAAATTTTGAACAATTTGAATTTCAAATTAAGTCCTAATCTCATGCACCCCAAATTAGGAAATCCAAGGAGAGAGGGGAAAGGATGAGGCCGACGGCTAGGGAGCCATGGCCGGCGGTTTTTGGTGAGCTCGGTATGGAGCTTGGACTTGAAGTTGAGGGAGGAAGAAAAGATGACAACACAACAATAGAAGATAAAACGAAAGGTGCAAAGAGAAAACCACGAACCCGGCCGTCTCCAAGGTTGGTGGGTGATACGATTGCCCTTCTCCAAGGGACTTCAAATCACGAGCCCGGACCCATCCTGCGGCTGGTGAAGACTTCGATTTCTCTCATAGAAATCTCACTAACGCTCTCTCACATGAAGAACACAAGTGTGGAAAATATTTTTTTTCATATCAATCAACCATCCTTTTACAATAGCTTAAGGCTCTATATATAGGCCATAACATGATAAAATAAAAATTACAAAATTGCCCCTTGGGCCATAATACTCATATAAATTATCCTAGGGGTACAACAGGAAAATACATTAATGAAGAACTAAAATGTAGAAAAATAAATCATAATTAAAGGTTTAAATCATGACCGTCGATTTGCGACGCCTCCTGTGACAGATGCGCCAAATCTTTGTACCGATGTCCACATCAAGAACTCAATCTTGCACATGAAGCTACTTGAGAACTTCAATCGCTTCAACTATTTGGCAACACTATGGCTCTTACTGCTACTCGCGGACATGGTCGAGGTAGAACAAATTAGTCTCGTGGATGCTCTTCTTACAATAATCATCAACATCAGAACTCTTCGGCTACATATCGTGGAGGCAAATCCTCACGACCTTCGGTTGCTTGTCAAATTTGTGGTAAATTTGGCCATTCCGCAGTTAAATGTTGGCATCGTCATGACGATCAATACAACACAGAACAACCCAGTATTGGTTCATTCACTTCTCCTTTGCCAAATGCCACAACTGATTTGTATCTTGATAGTGGAGCCTCAATGCATTTAACTTCAGATCCTAATCAATTACAAACATCTCAAGTTTACATTGGGCCAAATCAAGTTATTCTGGGCAATGGATAACAACTACACATACATAATACGAGCAAAGGTATTCTTCCTACTCCCACAGGTTGCCTTCAACTATCTTATCTAAATCTTGTTCCTAATCTTTCCTTCAATTTATTATCAGTTCATCAGCTTACTACTAATAATAATTGCCTCATAACATTTTCATCCAATGGCTATGTAATCACATATCAGAAGATGCGTCGACTTCTTCTCACGGGTCCGTGTATTAATGGGCTTTATCCATTCCATGCCAAATTAGCCAAGGGGTCTAATACATCTCAGCTTGCTCTCATATCCATACAAGCTGTTTCGGATCTATGGCACCGCCGACTTGTTCATCCCTCCTCTCAAACTTTGTCTGGTCTAGCCAAGCATCATACATATATTTGTATTCTTCTACTGCCTCTATGTGTAATGCTTGTCGGATGGCTAAGAGTCACCGATTACTTTTTGTTGTTTCTTGAAGTTGTAGCACTTCTCCTTTTTCTTTAGTTCATTCTGATGTTTGGGGGACTTCCCCCTCTATCTCCACTCAAAGATATCGATATTATGTATCATTTATTGATGATTTTTCCAAATATACTTGGTTTTATCCTTTAACTCAAAAATTTGAAGTCATTCATAAATTTCTTGATTTCAAAAGAATGATAGAATGTCAATTTCATATCACAATTCACATTCTTCGCACAGATGGAGGTGGGGAATTTGTTAATAACAAATTCACCACTTTACTGAAGCATAATCGTATCATCCATCAATTTACTTGCCTCTATTCTCCACCTTAGAATGGAGTGGCAGAATGCAAACATCGTCACCTAGCATAAACCATTCTAGCGCTTCTTATTTAAGCATCCCTTCCTCAATATCTTTGAGTGGATACTCTTATGATTGCATCCTACTTGATAAATCATCTACCTTCCTCATATACAAACAATAAATTACCACATGATGCGCGCCCAAAGTAAACACAATCAATATAAATCAGCCTAAAATAAAGTAAAGACAGTCCACAGCAAGTGCCGTATAAGTACAATCCATGGTATGTAGAAAAGTAATGGTGGCCAAGCCCCAATGACAACAACCTGAATTCTAATCCCAATGAATGATGCAAATCTTAAAAGAAAGGCATTTCATCTTTAAGTCTTCGTCTACAGATGGATCGTCTTCCTCCGTATCACCTCCTTTGGATTGTCTTCCTTTGGGATTCCTGTGATTCGTCCTCCAGAAAGAGTACCCAAATGAAAAAGAAATTCCTTATTAAGGGTTTTTCTTTTTCTCTTTGGGTACCAAGTATTTGAAAGGTCTCACTTTTAAAAGACTTTCACAACTCGATAATAATTATATCAAATTACATTTAAAAAAAGAAAATCTAGACTCAAACTTCTGCATGGTTATCCTAGGAAAAACATCCCAAGCAGTTTATATATAACAACCCAAGCAGTTTATAAAACACAATCCAAGCAGTTTATTTATGGAAGTAATACACATTGCCAATCATACTTGGCTATGCTCTTTTAACTTGGGGAGGGGGCTTTAACAATTTCTTGAGTACCTGCAGAAAATGCCGTTAGTTTTAAAGCTTAATTATTATTGCCCCCTCTATTAGCGCTGCACGAGCATGTCCACATGCATAAGACATCGTTAGTATCAAAAGCGCCCTTAGCCCATGGGTAATTAACACACAAATCACATCACAAGCAAATTATAGAAAGCATAATAATGAGATAAATAATCATCACAACAAACCAGAGCAATCAGATCAATCAATACTCGTGCCACACATAGAACATCACAACATAGAAAGCAAAAAAAGAAAGTAAAACACCGGCCATAATCCTAGAGTTAGAAGTGGTGCCCTATCAAATCTATGTTTGTGTAATAGGCCTGTGTGGCTTTGGATAGTTTCTATGTCAGGTAGTTAGTTCAAATTATCTAGAGTTCAAATTTGTTGAAGGTTAGAAAAGGAAACTTTTCATTATAGTTTAAATATTAATGGATTGAGGTTCATTTTAGTTAATTTAGTTTGTTGATCCCTTTTAATACTTAGGGTAATAATCTTGGAAGTTTAAATTACATTAGCAAATTTTAGAAGGTCTTGGGTACTCTTATGTGCTAGGTTAATAGGGTCCAAAAGGCCACTATTGAAAATGGGTTACGTTTGGAGGTTCAAGCATTTTACTTAAATATTAGGTCTTAAGAGGAGTAGTTAGGCTTTGAGTTTGCTGAATTTGAAGTTTTATAGGCCAAGTTATGAATTTTAGAAGTTTCGAGCAATTATCGAATTATCGAAATTATTAATAAAATGTATTTTAGGGGTTTTGATCTAAATCAGCTCCAACTGATTGGAATCATTACCAAAGGTCAGAAATGTCCTAAAGAGGTGTTCTAAAGAGTTTGAGAAAAATTTGAAATTTTTAATAATTTAATTAAGGCAAAAAAGTAAATTTTAATTAAAGTTAAATTAAGGTTCATATTAAAGTCCAATTAATGGACTCTAATTATCTAAGGTTAAAGGTCAAATTCTAAAGAGTTTGAGGTATTACAGGTAATTTTCTGAGTTGAAATAAATTTTTTAGAATTTTTTGAAGTAATCGGGCCTAATTAATGGGTAAATTATGGTTTTTTAATTAAGGTGACTAAAGGGTCTTAAAAATTCCTATAAAACTTTGGGAGTTTTAGGATGTCACTAAATTCAAGTGTTCAGAGTTTCACGTCAATCAGGAATCTATCCTAGCTCATATAATTTTTTTTAAGTTTGCTAGACGGTTTTTTAATTATTGTCCTTAGAGAGTCACTATGTTAAGAGGGTTTTAAAATCAAAGTCAATGACTAACCCTTGAGGTAACATGCCATGAATGTATAAAAATAGTAAACATACAAATCCTAAAATTTAGGAGGGCCTAGGCTAGGTGATCGTGCGTCCTCACATGCAAAAGACGACAAAAACAGTAGTTAAACATGGTTTACGATGCGATTAATAAATTATTAGAGCCCAATCAACCACTAATCTATCCCCCCATAAATGATATTCATAAGCATAACCCATGTTTAAAATTTCAAAATATAGATCTCTCAAAATTAATGGATTTAATAATATGTATAATTTAAAAATAATTTAAAATACACATTTTCAATGTATAAACTTAAAAGTATAGTAATTCAAAATATTTCAATGTAAATACATATATAAATAGAGGAGAGATCTACTTGTCATCCAAAGAGGTTTCAAAAACATAATTTGAAATAATTAACATACTTATTATTTAAATAGTCAAATAACTTAGTAATGCAAAAATAAATTAGGAAAGTAAATTTTGGTTTCTGAAATTTTTTTAAAATTAAAATTCATAATTTTTTAAAAATTAGAGTATTATACATCAAAATTTGATCTAAAATAAAATTACTATGAATTTTTGAAGTTTAAAATAATTAAAAGTAATTTTGAAATAATTTAAAATAATTATTAAATTAGGTTGAAATAAATATTAAAGTTTCGGAATTTAGAATATTTTATTAAAAAAATAATTTTTGTAATTTTTGAAGGTAATTATATTTTAATTATTTATTAATTAAACAATTTAAGTAATTAGTTAACTAAAATAACTTAAAATAATAAAATAGTTATTAATATAAATTAAATAATAAAAATAAATTTTCTGATTTTAAAATAATTTCAGAGATATTAGATAATTATTAGAAAATATATATTTAAAGTTGTATTAATAATAATAATAATAATAATAATAATAAAATTAAATAAAATTATTTTTAAATCAAAGAAAATACTTTTTGAAACTAATAGCATGTATTATATATTTTTAAAATAATTATTATTAATATTTGTTAATAAATAACAATTAAATATTATTAATATTAAATATTTACTCAAAAATACTTAAAATATTATTTTAAACATTAAAATATATCTAAAATATTTTTGAAATAATAAAAATAAAATTTAAGATAAAATTTTAAATTAATAAAATATTTATAATTTATTATTTATAATTATTTATTAATTAACATAGAAAATAATTAATAATTAATATAATTTAATATATAATTAGTATTTTAAATTCCCCAATAAAAATTAGTATTTTAAAATAATATTATTTATAAATTAAAGTGAATATTATTTTTGAAGAATTTGATATATAATACTTATATTTTAATTTTGAAAAAAAATTATTTAAACAAAAAAATATATTAAAATAATTAAAATATTATTTAAACTAATTTAAATTAAAGAAACAACGGCAACACCTCTCAGGATGATGCGTGGCAGGCTGGGATTCGCCCCTGAACCACGAACACGATTTGGAAATCATTGCTAATGATTACGCCGCCACACAATCATTGGAAATGATTGATGCGACGTGGAAATTAGCGCTGCCCACTTTAACCACGTCGAACTTAATCTCCCGCCGTCTGATTGTTCGCTGTATGGAATGGACGGTGGTGATCTCGTTGGATCGAAAGCAAAACCATAGACTCGTTTCTGCAGTTCGAAATAGACTGCATAACGACTAAATCTCTATCATCAATCAAATGATCAACGTCAGAGACCTCGTACACCCGCACTTAGGGCGAACCCGTAGCTTGAACTCATTTTTCGCTTCGTTTGATTGATCAGATCAATCAAAATTGATGAAATTTTAGACACATAATTTATGCATGAAGAGCATTCATGGGGGCATATTTTTGCGATCTAAAACACACTATATGAAAAGTTATTTAAATTTATGTGTTCGAATCTAGGGTTTGCAATTTTTTATAATCCACATGGTGGATTCGGGAGATCTTGGGCTTATTACACATGTAGATTATCCACGCTCATTTCTCTAGTTGATCTTGAAGCTTGAAACGCCTTGGATCGATTAGAAAATGTCTTGGAAGAGTTTTAGGCTCTGGTTCGCTGGAGGATCATCGCTAGCGAGCTTCAAATGGTGGTTTTTGATTGGGAAAGATGAAGAGAGTAGGGGAAGAGCTCACATACATGATCTCTCAGCTTTGGGGCTCTTGGAAAGATGAATAATACAAAGGTCCTTGCTAAGATGCTCTAAGCATCCTATTTAAAGCCTTAGACCTAATATGAATGGCTAGGATCAAATCAAGACTCGATTAGGAGGGAAATAAGGTTGAGTAGAACTGGAAAGGGTTGACTCGAGAGATTAGGCTAACCTTATGCAAAAGCATATAGTGTTTAAGTTTTTGTACCATGAAGATCAAGGCTAAACATTATTGTTCCATTGTTGGGTATTTTAGCTCTGCAGGTATTAGCTGTCTGTTGAGGTAGTATAAGGCATTATCCTTGTCTTTCTCATTCTCTTAGGCTAACAGTGCACCCAAAGATTCATCCAGGGCCATAGTGTAAATAATCAACGGCCTACTTGGGATGGGTGCAGCTAAAATAAGGGGGTTCATCAGGTAGTGCTTTATACTATTAAAGGCGTCCTGACAACATTCATCCTAATGGAAACGGACATCCTTCTTCACTAGAGCAGCAAAGGGATGACATCTATCAGAAAGATTGGAGATACTTCTCCGTAAGAAAGCAAGTTTACCCTGAAAGGTTCTCAACTAGGTAAGACTTTTAGGGGGTTTCAAATCCACTATGGCTTTGATCATCGAATGATCGATTTTAATGCCACGATAGTGAACTATAAATTCTATGAACTTTCTTGCACTAACTCCAAATGCGTATTTTAAAGTATTCATTTTCAAATCATACTTGCATAGGCGTTCAAAAATGATTCATAGTTCTCGAAGGTGATCTCCACGGACCTTGCTTTTGACCACCAAATCATCCACATAGCACTCAACTTGCTCGTATATCATCTCATCAAAGATAACAGTCATAGCTCGTTGATAGGTGTCCCCGACATTCTTGAGATCGAAGGGCATCACCTTATAACAAAATATACCTATATGTGTACGAAATGTAGTAAACCTCTCATCCTCAGGATCCATCTTTATCTAATTATAACTAGACGAACCATCCATGAATGAGAAAATTTTATGGGATGATACTATATCCACCATGAGCTTGGGGATAGGAAGAGGAAAATCATCCTAAGGACATGCCTTATTTAAATCACGGAAGTGAATCTGTCCGCTCTTTTTCTGGACTGGTACAATGTTGTCAAGCCAAGTGAGATACTTCTCTTCATGAATAAAATCAGCTTCTTAATTTCAGTGATCACCTATTGCTCAATCTTCAATCTCATCCTATGATAGGATTATTTAACAGGGACTGCATCGTGCTTAATGACCAATTTATGGATTACTACCTCTAGGTTTAAATCAAGCATCTCAGTGTAATTCCAAGCAAAGTAATCCTTAAACTCCAAGAGTAACTGGATGTAATCTTGAGCCTCTGAATCAGACAATAAAACACTATGAAAAATAGACATGAGATTTGATTTAGTGTCTAAGTTTACCTCACACAGATCATCCATAGCAGAAGTTATACCATCTTCGAACTCTCTTGGAGCATCAAAGATCATGTTTTCATCATCATACAGGTCTTCTTCATCGGCAAGAGAAACAACCGGATAAGAATGAGAGATAACACGAACATAGGCATGAGTAGAACGACTCTGCCCCATATAACCCACACCTCTAGGATTCGAGGGAGATCAGTTTGCCAAACACGGGCTTGCTGTAGAGCTTGTTCATCGGACCAAGTCGAAGGAACGACACCCCGCTCTACATAGCCCTCTACAATAGTAGAAAAGTAACGAGGGTCACTCATAACCTCTATATCCATACCGGTCTCTATTGGATTCTGACTCCCAGGACCTAGTGGGGAACCTATACTATGGGATAAACAGGCACTCCTTAGACCGTGTTAGTCTGAATGTCTCATACAGTGGAGGTATAGAGTGCTCACTAGTTTGTAGTGAACTACCACCACTAGTGGAAGGAGTGTTATAAGGTCTTTGACGAGAATCCTCGACTCTTATTCCATACATCTGATGGGGAATAGGTTGCTTGCTAGTAGTGTGATGTCGGAAGTTTCATTCCTCTTCTGAGCTACTATCAACAACAAATTCGCCCTTAGGTGTCAAGTACCTATGAAAGGTATGAAGTGAATCATAACCAGCGGAATCCGGAGGTTATGGTGGACTGAACGATAAAGGACATCGATCATCTCATTATCTGAATAGTTAGACTTGACAGTCAAAGAAGAAGTATAAAGGTGCAAGGGAGGAGGAGTCCGATTGTCCTAGTTCCGCGGTCCGTGGGTCGACTCTCTACCCCTACCTCTACCTCGTCCTCCCCTACCTCTACTAGAGGGAATATCGTGCCTCACTGCAAACTGAAAAAGAGTTCTCTCAGAATGTGCAGTGGAAACACATGTCTTAATACTAACCTGTGATAGACCCTGTACTAAGGATTGTATAGGATCCTGTGCATGTGATTGTGTAGGATCCTGTACAATACTAGCGGGTATCACTGGTGACTGGGCAGGGGGAGGTCTACAAGTCTTTCGAGGTATATAATACTCGACATCATCATAAACAGAGACCTCGTACACGGAAAAGGGATGAGTATCTCCAGGAATGGAATACTCGGCATCATTCCTTATATACTTCATATGACGAAACACATGCCTTAATACTAACCTGTGATAGACCCTGTACTAAGGATTGTATAGGATCCTGTGCATATGACTGTGTAGGACCCTGTACAATACTAGCGGGTATCACTAGTGACTGGGCAGGGGGAGGTCTACGAGTCTTTCGAGGTATATAATACTCGGCATCATCATAAACAGAGACCTCGTGCACGAAAAAAGGGATGAGTATCTCCAGGAATGGAATACTCGACATCATTCCTTATATACTTCATACATTGGTGCAAAGTAAAGAGCATCATTCCATACTTATGGAGCCAAGGCTTTCCTAAGAGAGCCATGTATGAAGTATTAGCCTCAATTATATGAAAATTTGTCTCAGTTAGAAAATTTTCAAACTTCAAAAGCATAGAATAGACCCTAGAGCGCACTGGCCTTGGTCATTGAACCCTTTCAATGTAATCTTATCGGAAGAGAGCTTCAAGTGACATAGGAAAATGCCCTTTAAAGTTTTATAAGTAAGGATGTTTACTAAAGTTCCTTGGTCGATGAGGATCTTATTCAACTCATAACTATTGACTTCAGTAGTGATATACAAGGGATGATTGTGCTCAGAAGTCCCCAAAAAAAGATCACAATCTAAAAAAGTAATGCATTTAATATCTCAAATGGCATGCATCCCTAACAGAATCGGAAGCAAATAATGCTTGATAGGACTTTGATTTGAGTAGGGCTTTTACCAATGTCTCTCTCAAGTTAGGGGACATCATTAAAGCATTGTAGACGCTAAGAAGAGAAGAAAATTTTCTTAGATGAGCCAACAAGTTACATTATAGTCAACATTCGGTTGAGGGCCTTTCCCTTTCTACTTAGATTGCTCTTGGGAGGAAGGGGTATGATCATCCTGCTGAGTAATAATGTTCTTATCTTTTTTTTTTTTTTTTTTTGCAATTTTAGCCATCCGAGATGGGAGGACCTTCCCTGAATGCAAGTGAACTTCATGTATAGAGTCATCCTCAACAGGAGTTCACTTGGCTCTGGGGTGATGGCTTGTGTTGGCTCTAAGGAGAGTGCATGTAGTGGGTTATGTGATTCTTCTTTTAAATCCATATAACAAGCACCCTCTAGAATAGTAAAGAACGGTTCTCCCTCACACTCAGACTCATCTTCACATACATGATCATTTACATTGCAAGTAGTATATAAAATATGAAAAGAGTGAGCGCTGGTATAAGTAGAAGTAAAAGTATGAAACTAAAAGTAGCCATAATCTCCTTCTTTTATTATTTCATTATAAATCGAAAGGAGAACAAAGTCCTTCAGCACAAGCGTTGGAAGGAATCCCATCTTCCCTTTTGAGGTTACAACAAGCTTTTCATACATTTTTTTATTACATAAAGGAGAAGAAGAAATATTCTCTGAAGGCACTACAATAAAAGAAGCAGAAAAAGTTGCTAGCGATAATTAGGGCGGTAACTGCAACTTGGCATGGGGAGGCCTCATCTCAACTACCTCTGAACTCTGGACTGCCCGGTCGATTATCCTCTTTGTCTTCAGAGAGAGTGCTAACTGCCACTCTCCCTCGGAACCTTTGGGTGATCTGCTACTACTATCCTGACTGCCATTGTGGCTATCAATACTACTGGACCCAGAAATCACCTGAACTATCTGAGTGGTCTTGCCCTAGGGCTGCACTAGGTCACTGTTCTGTAGATGTATCTTCCCACTAGCCATAAGCCTCTCAACTCTGTTATTGAACACATAACAGTGCTATAAAATATGCCTGATATTTTTGTGATAGGGACAATAGAGTGGGTGGGCTGTCTGTCCCTCCACTCTAGTATTATCCTGAAATGTTAATATATTTTTCTTAATAAGGAATCTAAATATCTTTCTCACACTTTCTCTTTTGAATGTATATTCCTTACTAAGCTTTTTTTGTAGGTACTGCTGATCCTCTAGAGTCCTATAGAAAGGTCTAGACTGTGCTGTTGACTGACCCGATGAGTATGACTGTTGTGGAGGTGCTGAACTGACTATGGGCTTCTTGCCCTTATCCGGTGTCCCATGAGTAATGTGTACCTCACCTTTCCTAGGAGGAGGTGCACCTGAAGACTCCAGTCGCTGAGGACTGTGGAAGAGCTAATTGTCAACCTTAGAAGGGACTGCATCAGGTATGCTGTCCTGCAAACTAATCACCTTCGTCAACAACTTTTGGAAGGTTTTGATACTAAAACTCTTCAGGTAGGGTGCTATGGGATCATAGATGTTCTTCAACAGGATCTCTACTGCATGTTGTTCCTGTAACTGGGGCTCACACTATAGGCTATGATTCCTCCATTTGATTATGTAATCTGAGAGACTCTCTCGATGACGTTGTCTAGTCACAATTAACTCTCCAATAGTGATCCGATGTTCAACACTGACAAACCTCTGGACAAAAAGTTACTATAACTCTATAAAGGTGCGAATTGAGTCATTGGGGAGGTCGGCGTACCAAGCAAAGGTCACCCCAACTAGGCTGCTAACAAAAAGTCTCAACATCAAGTTGTCGTCCCACCTATGTTGCAACATACGGCTCGGTACTGAGCCACTTACTTCCTTGGGTTCCCAAACTCATTGAACACTCTGAAATGCAGGAAAATAAAGCCAGGAGGTAGGGCTCCCTCTTGTACTCAACCAGGTAGGGTCTCCCCCTACTAACAACCTCTAGACTTCCTTGAGAAAATCATCTGCTCAACCTTCTGGCTATCAAGTCCTAAATCTGTTATGCTGATAATTGTGTTGACTGACTTTGAACTGGGGTAGTAGCTGTTGTAGGTGTGTCCTGGTACTAGTGATGGTACTGTGGGCTCATCCTTGGACTTAGTAGAAGTGGCTACGCCTATCATCTGGGGCATTGCCCCTAAAGTTGTCAATTGGGTGGTCATCACCGTCATGGATCTGACCATCTCTGTCTTCTGAGTTTGGAGGTATAAAATTATAGCCTCTATATCAACTGACTTGGGAGACCCACCCACCTCGGGCTCTCCCTGCTCGTCGCCCTCGTGCTCTCTCTGCTCATCCAAGTGACCTCGACAGGTAACTACATAAACTCTGTATACTGATAAGTTTTCGTTTGACTCATCCTCTAGTACGTCCTCCTCAGAGGTTTGACGAAGTGCCTATATGCACGGACCCAATGAACCGTCGGGAGGAACTACAAAATCCGTATCGCAAACCATCAAGACTTCCTCAGACCCGGAAGGAACTAATGCCTCTATCTGCTCAACTGCCTCTGCCAACTATAGTGTCTCGATAGGGGTGTCCGCCTATCGTCGTCTCTAAACCCACCTACTACGATGGGACCTACTAATTGACTGCTGAGGAGCCATAACTATTGAACGGATCTGAGCTCTGGTAGACTCCAACTGTTATCTCGGTCTATGATGTGTGCCATTAGGGAGAAGCATCCTCCCTGGACTGCTATCTCATGCATTACTATAACAACTGAGGTAGGTGGAACTGAAACTGGTCGTGGCTCCTGCTGCATGGGGACCACTCTCCTTCTGAACATGCTCCTGGTGAGTCATTGCCTATGCCTATCTTCCTCAGATGTATCCAATCGTAGTCTTCTATTTCTTTTCCTCTAGGCCCTTCTCTAAGGTCGGAGGTGAAAGAGGAAGGTACATCTGAACCCACTGCCTGGGGGACAGGGGGAATAAATGCTACAAGAAGTGTCGGGGTCTGCTCAGTTATCTCAGGGAGAGAGAGAGAGAGAGAGAGAGAGAGAGAGAGAGAGAGAGAGAGAGAGAGAGAGAGAGAGACGAGCGAACACAGAATCTCGATGGGCGGAGGGTGAAGGAGCCTCGGTTTGGGCACCCCTCTTCCTAGAGGAAGGAGGGAGAACTCGAACTCGAGATGCCTTTGCCGAAATAACAGGAGCAACAAATGGCTGTCGGCATTGACGGCCAGAGCAACCTGCACAACAGGTACAGTAGATAAAGGTCTCCTAACAACTAGATAAGTAGGAGGAATCGAGAGTGGTCTAGGCACTAGCTGCCTAACCATAGGGCGCACTGGATGCGCAGGAAGGGGAGCAGGACTAGCAGGTGCCCGAGCTCTGCGCCGAGCCACTAGTCGTCCGAAGGGGCGCATGGCTGCATGTCTTCTACACTGAGGAGGAGAGAATGCAACAGCCTCAGCTGGGGTCGGCTCGCCAAGAGTGATAAAATCCTAGTCCGTTAAGGAATCAAAAGTGATCCCTTTAACGGGCGGACTCAGGGAGAGTCACATGTGTGTCCGAGCCAACATAGAAAGTCACGGAAGAAGAACGGGAAGCCATGTCACTGCTGTCAAAAGAATAGAAGAATTTGAAAAGATTAGTAAGAGTGGAAACCACGAGAGAAGAAGAGAATTTGAAAAGGTATGGAATGGCCTAGAAGGAAAGGGATCATAACTAGGGGAAACCCCAGCTAAGAAGGGAACCTAACTAAGAAAATGATCCTAACTAAGAGTAGGACGGACTTAATCTAAGGAGTACCAATCATAGAGTATACACAAGAAAGAATAATATAAGATCTAAAGATGAAGAGAGAAACAAGTCCCACTGTGGTCCCCAGAAACCTGTGCACCTCCGAAAGGTCACCGTCATAACTATAGAGTGCAGAGGGTATACGACCGCACCATCCCGAGGGATAGAAATGATTGTAGGCCTCTGTGCTCTTTACAAGCGGGCCAATGAAGGGCAGATTAGATTGTAAATACAATCAACCATTAAGGATAGTGGCTCTCGCCAACTCACCCCGATGGGTGATAATATGTACAACCTAATCACTATCATAGGATTTTTCTCACCCAATACATCAGCTCGAGTGAGATTTATTTATTATGAAATTCTATTTCCCACTAACGCAAGCTCTCGTAGTTAATTACATCTTAGGACAGAGCCTAAGAATACTCTCAATTACGGATCCAATATTATTCTTCCCAAAAAGGGAATTGGCTTAAAAGGGAAAACTAAGAAATCATACTCAAAATGAAAAAAAAAGATATTCAAATGGCTTAGTCAGCATACACGGTTCATCTCAACATCTGGAGGGACTAAGGCAATAATGAGAAGGTGGAGAAAAGAAATCATGCACTCAAAACATACAAAGGGACAAGATAGAAGTGATGTCATCCATGTCATGCAGATAGGCAAGATTTATAGTCCCTGAAGAAAAGAAATCTTATCCCTCGATGAGGCGTACCACGAGACACCGAATGTAGTAACATTGAATCCTAAATCTAAGGTGGGATTATTGTTCTACTTAATACTAACACCCGTGTTCTAACTAATGCAACATAGACTTATTTCTTGTCTGAAAAGGAAAGTCAACTAACCACCTAAGAGCTTAAAACCCATGCTGTCCAGTCTTTATAAAAGATAAGTAGATAGGCTGAGTGTTTTGGAAGTAATGCCGACGTTTAAAGAGTTTCCTAATTTGCCTTGGACTTATCTATGATGCATGCTCCTAGAACTAATGTAATTAAATTTTAAATAAATTTATTTATAATTCAATGCATGCTAGCTGAAAAGACTTCAAAATAATTTTTTAGAAAAGACTAGCCTTCCCCAGGTATGACACCTCATCCTCATAGGTCCAAATTATCCAGACTCTACCCGTGGGCGAGGAAGTGTCTTATTAGGAGGAAGAAAGATACAATAATATGCATGTGACCCTAAATGATTCTAGCTATTCTCTAGGTTGTTAGGTTTCTATATTATTTAATTCTTAAAATTTTAGAATTTGATTATGAGTAGAAAAATAATTTTTTATCCTAGAGAGCCTAACAAAAATCAGGCCAAGCATATGTAAGAAATAAACCTAGAATAATGTGCAATTTTTAATATGCACACAAAGTAAACACATTAATATAAATCAACCCAAAGTAAAGTAAAGAAAGTCCATGATAAATGTCATATAAGTACAACCCAAGGTCTACAGAAAAGTAATGGTGGTCGGGTCCCATCGACAACAACCTGGATTCTAATCCTAATGAATGACGCAAGTCTTAAAAGCAAGGCTTTTCATCTTCAAGTCTTCGCCTTCCTCTGGATCACCTCCTTTGGATCGCCTTCCTTCGGATTGTCTCTTTCGGGCTTCGTATGGTTTGTCCTCCAGAAAGGGTACCCAAATGAATAAAAAATTTTCTATGAAGGGTCTTTCTTTTTCTCTTTAGTTACCGAATATTTGAAATGCCTCACTTTAAAAAAATTTTCACAACTCGATAATAATTACATCAAATTATATTAAAAAAAAAAGAATATATAGACTCAAACTCCTACATGGTTATCCTAGGAAAAACATCCCAAATAGTTTATATATAACAACCCAAATAGTTTATATAGCATGTACAATCCAAGCAGTTTATATATAGGAAAAAAACACATTGCCAATCACACTTGATCATGCTCTTTTTATTTGGGGAGGGGGCTTTAGCAATTTTTGGAGTTCTTGCAGAAAATGCCGTTAGTTTTAAAGTTTAATGATTATTACCCCCTCTATTAGTGCTGCACGAGCATGGCCACATGTATAAGATATCGTTAGTATTAAAGCACCCCTTGCCCACAGGCAATCTAACACATAAATCACATCACAAGCAAATTATAGAAAGCATAATAATGAGATAAACAATCATCACAACAAACTAGAGCAATTAAATCAATCAGCACTCGTGCCACACATAAAGCATCACAACACATAAAGAAGAAAAATAAAGTAAAACATCAACCCTAATCCTAGAATTAGAAGTGGTGCCCCCCTAGCAAACCTATGTGTTTGTAGTAGGCTTGTGTGGATTTGGATAGTGTGGGTCTCCGAAAGGTTTTTGCTCATGTGGTTTGAATGCAAAGTACGATCACACTATCCCGTAGGACAAAATGGTCGTGGACCTTTACACTCAACATAAGCAGGCCGATGGAAGAGCAAGATGGAGTTATATATACGATTAGCCATGTAGGATAGCGGCTTTCACCTACACACATCGATGGATAATAATATATATAACCATAAATTCACGAGATTTCCCCTATTCGATACATCAACTCGAATAGGATTTATTTGATTGTAGGGATCGATTTCCTACGGGCGCAAGCCCCCGTAGTTAATTACATCTTAGACCTCGGTTCAAAAAAACTCTCGATTAGGGATGTTAGATTATCTTCTCTAATGGGTTTAGTGCAAAGGGAAAATTCTAGGCTTTCCTAATCAAAGGGGAAGAAGGTCCCAACTTGGTTCAATCAGTCACACGTAGTTTAGTCATTATCCGGTTGGCTCGTAGAAGTGGAAACTAAAGAAAAAGAAGAGACACAACACTCAAACATGCATGAGAGAAAGAGGGAAGTGATGTCATCTATTTGACGCGGATGTGCAGGATTTATAGCTTCCAAAAGAATGGAGAGCTTAACCACCAATAAGGCGTGTAGTGGTACACTCGTACCACTCACCTTTAGACCTTAAATCTATAAAAGATATAATGTCGTACATACGACGCTAACATCTACAACCTAACTAATGCAATCCTAGACTTATTCCTTGCCTGAAAAAGGAAGTCAGCTAAAACCACATAATCGTGTAAAATCCATATTATCCGGTCCATATGAAAGATGGGTGGGTAGTTAGACATTGAAATTCGGGATCGACAACTAGAGAAATTTTTAAGTGATCCCACACTTATGAGTGATACTATGCTTCTAATACTAATGCAATTAATTTTTAACTTTAATTAGTTGCTAATACAATTTATGCTAGTCAAAATCTCCAAATCAGGAATATATGAAATTTTAAAAAGGCTTATAAAATAGTTTTTTTTTTAGAATGACTAAACTTCCCTAGGTCCGGCACTTCATCCTCATAGGCCAGATTATCCGGACTCTACCTACAGGCGGGGAAGTTGTCTAAAAGGAGAGAGAATGCATGTATGCGACCCCGGACGATTCTGGCTATTCCCTATAATCGTTATATTTCTATGTGAGTTAATCTTAAATTTTTATTATTAATTACGAATAGAAAAAATTTTATTCCTAAAAGAGCCTAGCGAATCAAACGCAAGCTCATACAAGAAAGAAACTTATGAAAAGCATGCTGGTTCTACTGCGCAATAAAAGTAAACAAACAATCAACAAAATAACAAAAAGCCCACGAAAAAGAGTATCCATGACAAGTGCCATACAATATTACATCAAAGAGTACAGAAAAGTAGTGGTGGCCGGGCTCCACCGACAACAACCCGGGAACAATACAAATCTTAAGATAAGGCATTTTACATCTTTAGTCTTCGTCTTCCCTTCCTTTATTCGTCTTTGGATCATCTTCAGTCCTTCGGGCTCCTTGTAGTGAATGCTCCAATAGGATGCCTAAATGAAAAAGGAAACCCCCTGTAAGGATTTTCTTTTCCCTTTGGACCCCTTTACATTTAACACTACAGGAAAAACAGCTATTACCGGCGGCCATAACCGGCGGTTTGTAGGCCGCCGGTGTTACCGACGGTTTGGGCGGCGGTTTAGCCGCCGGCGTTTAACGGCGGCTTACCGGTGCCTATCCCTCATTGTGCACTAACGGCGGTTATATAACCGTCGCTAAACCGCCGGACAACAATATGGACCGGCGGTTTACCGACGGTGTTGGCCGTCGTTGATAAGTAAATTTGTACCGACGGCACGAACCGCCGGTACACCGCCGGTAGAAGCCCTAAAATGAACACCCGCGCCTCGCATTTCATTTTCACTTTTCCCTCTTCTCTCTCTCGGTCGCTCTGCCCTACCTCGCCTCCGACCACTCCTGAACCCCGAATCGACTCCGCCGCCGACGTGTCTTCTCCGGCCGCCGACGTGTCTTCTCCGGCCGCCGACAGATCAACTCCGCCCGCCGATAGCTCTTCTCCGACCACCAACCTACTCCCTAACCGAAGGTAACCGTCGATCTCTCTTCTCCGGCCGAATTTTCAATTTCGTGAATGAGCGTCTAGGCTAATAAAATGTTGTCAGTAATGTACATTCCCTTAACAAAACCTATTTGATTATCATAGATAATTTTAGGAAGGATAAGCCCAATCTAGAAGCCACAATTTAGAAATAATTTTGTGAAAAGTGTTACATAAGGTAATAGGTCTAAAATTGTTCCAATTGTTAAGGATTAATGCATTTAACAATAAGCACAATAGAAGTATTAGCAAATAATTTAGGAAAAGTATTACCATTGAAAAAGGTTCTAATAGCCTTACAAAGGTCCCCTTTAATGATATTACAACAACTTTGATAAACCTTAGAGGTAAATCCATTCGAGTCCACAAGAGAATCCTTGTTTAAATTCATAATCATGCTGAGAATCTCATTATCATTAGGAATCTTGGATAAGATATAACTCTCCACAGTAGAAATAATATGAGGGATAACTTCATGATTAGAGATATCCTCAATGGTACAAGTAGAGCCAAGAATGGATTGAAAAACTACAGGAAAAATGCCCTAAACCGGTGGTTCTAACCGGCGGTTTAGGGACCGCCAGTAGTACCAGCGGCACAACCGGAAGTTTGGCCGTCGGATTTCAAAAACAAACGACGACCGACTAAATCGCCGGGAACCGTCGGTACATAGACCGCCGGTGAGCCGTCCACTACAGGAAAAACAGCTATTACCGGCGGCCATAACCGGCGGTTTGTAGGCCCTACACTCTATACATTATTACAAACACCCTAAGACCCATAAGAAGTCAACCATAGTTAAATATTAGCCTAATGAATTAAAGGCCAAACCCCAAGCTAACACAACACCTAAACTAAATTAGCTTGACATAAACTTAGGATTATATTTTGGTCAAACCTAACTAAATTCATCCATAGGATTCGAAGCCTTAATTAATGCCAAGCTTAGCTAACCGTTAGGTCTTAATTTCATTTCTATAAAACATAGCCTAAATAGATTATAATCATTCAAATGCCATGATTCTTTCACAACACTCGACAAAAAAAGAGTGATATATGAACAAAAAAAGATCAAATGAGAGTAAGTGGAGTTGCTAGAAAGGTGCTATGATGATCCTCACTCATCAATAATATATGCACAATTACACTCTTTTTAAGCAAGCTAATAAAGCCATTAAAGGTGCCGATAGACCGACGGTTGAAATTCCGGTTAACACCGGCGGTATTGGCCGCCGGAAAACCGCCGCAAAAATAAACCGCCGGTAAAAGGCCGTCGGACACGCCGGTCACTGAACCGCCGTCAGACCGCCGGTAATTTGGCAAACCGCCGGTCACTAACCGCCGGTAAAAACCGCCGGTTTTCACTGTTTTGCCTGTAAAAATGCCTCATTTTCAGATTTTCACAACATTTACTATCAAATACATTACATCAGAAAGAAAAGAAAAATATACTCTCCTGCAGGGGTTATCCTAAGCAGTTATAATCAAAATCAAAGATCGTCCAAGCAGTTATATATATATGAAAATGCTGAAAATAAATCACACTTGGCCGTGCTCTAATTATTGGGGGCTAAGTAGCCGAAGCAAGTACCTAAAGCAGTTATAAGTAATTATTATTAATTTTAGCCCCCTTTAGCGCTGTGTGAGCACGACCACCTGCAGGAAAATAATATCAGTATAAAAAGAGCGTGTCTAACCTATGAGTATTCTAACGCTCACAACAACAGTGCAGAAAGAAAGCTAGAAAATACGTCACAGAAAGTTAAAGCAAGTAATAAAAACAACTAGTACACGGGTCACATGCAGAGCGTCACAACACAGCACAGAAAAGAAAGACATAACATCAATCTATCCTAAAGCTAGTAGTCATGTCATAGCAAATCAATCTAAGTGTAAGTCGTGGGGTTTTGGTAGGTCCTATATATGATAGTTTAATTAGGGTTGCTTTGCATTCTTGTTTGTCAAAAGGAGCAAAGGGGAGTTTTAGTTGAAGTTCAAATCTTAATATTTTAAGATTGATTTTAAATAAATATTTTTTTTAGTATTTGATCAATTATCACATTTGTTTCACATCGAGGCTGTGAGATTTATTTCACCCTCATTGTGGCTAACTTAATAGCCTCGAAGGCTTGGGTTACTCAATGATAATTAACTTTGTTATTTTATTTTAGTTTGTTATGAAAAGAAAAAGAAAATGTGAATTAAGTATTTTTTATTAATCAAGTTTGTTAGTTTATATTAAAGATTATTCTAAAATTTGATATTTAGAAGTGTTTTTATTCTAATGAATTTTAATATTATGATTTGATCTTCTAATTAAATCTACATATTTTAGATTTTAGATTGGTTAGGGATTAATTATTAGATTAGTGACACTTGATTTAGGTTTAAATTTTAGACTTGTAATTTAATAATTATAAATGTTAATAATAACTTGATTAAGAATTAAGTGTTTTAATAGATTTTTAGAATTACATTAGGATTGGTTGGTTGATTATTAGTGGATTAAGAAAAAGAAACTAAATCTAAGAAAGCGTGTCACAATGTTTTTGTTTTAATGTTTCTATCCTATAGGGAGCATGCACCATAAGTCTATGTTTTCTAAGACCCGGTCCTTAATTTTTGTCATTAGATGTTACTAAGGTTGTAGGACTAAAAGCAATATTGTTTTTTAACCCTTAAGACTTCTATGCGTATGTCAAAAAGTTTTAGGGATCTAATAAAGTAAAAGCGATCCTAATTATAAATGAAGTTTCTACAATGACCTAAAGGTGGGAGGCGTGCAAACATCTAGGCCCCTAAAGATTTTCTAAGTTTTAAGAAAAACTTACAGCACCGGGGGCTATGACCCGGTGGTTCCGCCCGTAGCCCCCCTACCGGAATGAATAGAGGCGACTGATGTTCGGATCCGGTTGTCCTAGCTCCCTCTTCAAGTGCTCCAATGCTCCTTATCCATTGCTTTCCAAAAGGTACCTCGCAAGTCATAGAAGAAAGGTGGATCAGTTCTATAAGCAAATAATAATATAAAAAAATGGAAATGCAATAAAAACTAGAACGTACCTTTTGTACACCGGTTAAGCTACTTGTGTTTTGGGTTCTCCTCATTTTGCAAGTGTTTAGTATCAAAGCACAAAAGAAGCGACAAAGAAAACTAAAGGTAAAACAAAAGACAACTAGATGCAATAAAAAGAAAAAGAACGAAAATCAAATACGAAAGGGATATAGACATCATTGTTAATGGACACACAACTTTGAAGTCAAGTGTATCCTAAAGCAACATTAATAATGCCCTTTACTTTTCCCACAATCCAAATAAGGCACTTGATACAAATCCGACTTGACTACACAAACTATTTCCTACCAAACTCAAAGCAACAAGAGAAACCCAAGTTCCCAAAACTAAAATTAAAACAAAATATGCTTCCAATCGCCACATTCTTCCAACCTTATATCTTAAAAGCAAACATTAAAAAAAAGAAAACACAATTTAGACTAAGAGATATCACTTCATTCAAAAAAGAGAGCTCTAAAGAATCTACCAATGCAAATCCATCTACAAAAGTTATTAGCCCAAATTAACTAGAAAATTGCTTTTGTTTTGTTTGAATGAAAAACTACATGAAATTCAAAAAATCATCTTTTTTTTTATTGTTTATCTTCTCTTGTTCGAACAAAACTCCGCAAAAATGACCAACTATCAAGTGCCTTTTTATGACATTTGGAGTGGGGTAGTTTGTGAGAATTCCTCAATGAATAGGCATTATAAAGCCCTCCATCAAGAAACCTTCACAAAACAAAATCAAAAAAATCTCAATATAAGATAATTCAAATTAATAGGCATTATAAAGCTCCACGGTCCGCCTGGACTGCTCCGCGGTCCGCCTCGACTGGTCCGCGGTCTGCTCCGCGCATGGGGCCTGCTCCGCTGCAGGGCGCGCGGCTGCCCCGCCTGGCTACCGCCGGCAGCTGCTGGCCGCAAGTTTCACGCGGCCAGCCGCGATCCGAGGGCTTCACGCACGGATCTCCGCGCTGGTCGTGGCGTTTCGCGGTGTCTTTTCACTTAACCGACTTATGTGGGGCCCACTTGCCGAAAATAGGCATTTTTTGGTCATTTTTGGCCCAAAAAATTCCTAAAAAATCTAAACTTTTTTTGAAAAATTCGGAAAAAATTTAGAAAAATTGGATATTTCGAAAATTGTGATAACTTCCTCCTATTCTCTCCAAAACCTATAAATAGGCCCCTTAGGCCTTTAGAAAATTTGCAACTTCTCTTTCTTTCTCCCTCTGGCTCTCTAGCGGCTGAGGCTTCCACTATTTTCGAGTGGGAAACTTCCCCTGCTCGAATTAGCGCCCCTCCTCGCGCGCAGGAGTTACAGGACTTCTTCTCCTCCCCCACGGCTCTCTGGCGGCTGAGGCTTCCGCTATTTGCGAGCGGGAAACTTCCCCTGATCGAATTAGTGCCCCTCCTCGCGCGCAGGAGTTACGGGATTTTCTTTCCTTCCCCCACGGCTCTCGGACGGTTGAGGCTTCCGCTATTTGTGAGCGGGAAACTTCCCATGCCTGAATTAGCGCCCCTCTCCGCGTGCAGGAGTTACAGGATTTTTCTTCCTTCCCCCACGGCTCTCTAACGGTTGAGGCTTCCGCTATTTGCGAGCGGGAAACTTCCCCTGCCTGAATTAGCGCCCCTCTCCGCGTGCAGGAGTTACGAGATTTTCCTTCCTGGTGGATTCTCGTGAGGCAATCAAAAATGGGTGATCGCACTTCTACCAAAGATGTTTCTGTCATAGAAGATCGTCCTACTGCCCGTTCATATGGTTCGAAGAAGGCTTTTAAGGCGAAAAGAGCCGACGACATAGTTTCTACCATTACAGAAGACTCCTTCATCTCTTTCAGGAAAAAGTATCATTTTCCTAATGACTTGGTGATGAAGGTGCCTGCGAGATCTGAACGCGCATGCTCACCTCCTCGAGGATATGTGACAGTGTATGAATTTAGCTTGCGAGCGGGGTTGCGATTTCCGCCGCCAACCGAACTGGTGGATATCCTGACAGCTTGTGGATTGTGTTTGTCTCAATTCTCCTACCGGGCCATGTCGGTGGTAGTTGGCCTGATTGCATTTTTCAGAGAACATGGAGCGGTATTATCTGCAGAATGTCTATCCCGAATAGGGCGTATCCATACTGATCCGCAGGGCCGTATTTCCTTCAGGTCTAAATGGTTGGAAATTCGTACTCGGGATCCATCCAAGGATTGGAAATTAGCGATTATTTCTTTGTGCAAAATGATTGGGGTCTCCAAGAAAGGTGGGGGGAATTAAGGGAGCTACCTATTCTCCTTCATGTTGGACCGGATGACTTGTTGAGTATGTTGAAGCTTCCTAATACCGAAGCTCTTCGTTACGAGATGCGCTCTCTTAGCAAATGCTTGGATGAGGAATATTTATTTAAGGTGGGGCTATCCACTCATGCAGGGAGGTCATCCGCACAGAAGTTGAAGATATCCACAAAAACCTCGGAAGTTCAAATAACTCAATCTAGGCGACCCGAGGGCGAGGGAGATTCACATACGCCTAAGAAGAAGAAGTCGAACGAAGTTTTTGCGGTTGTCGGCAAGGGCCCTCATTTTTCTCCGCCCAGGATATATATCCCCGAGGATGTACTGAAGCATAAGTACATCGGTCGTCGACGGATCGAAGATTTGGTGAGTTCACATTCTTTCTGTTTTCATTGTGTTTGCATTTAATTTTGAGGATATACTTTTCCCTTATCTTTTTTCTTGCACAGTTCCTCGAGGCGAACAAAGTCTTGGATAACTGGAACGATGAGTTCGTGAAGGTCAAATACCTCCAGGGAGAATACAAGAAGAAATACGACGGCAGGGTGAAGGAAATGGAGTCAGTGGAGACTCAGCTCGATGAATGTAGAACAGAATTGGCGAACAAGATTTCTACAACCTCTTCCCAGAATGAGAGGATAGACCGTTTGCATATACAGTTAGTGGATGCGGAGTCAACAAAAAACCAACAACTGAAAAATATACAAGTCCTTGAGGTCGAGAATAAGAGACTTCTGAACAAATTGTCGGAGAAGGTAGCTCAATTGTCACCATCTTCAGCCGTAAAGGAGTTCAAAAAATCTTATGTTTTTAAGATTTATATTGAGGATCAAGTCCAGGAAGCTCGCGATTATTTTTACGACGTAGAGGTGAAGGCCTTAGAAGCGGAGCTTATGCAGGATGGTTTCATTAAAGGCTTTATAAAGGGCGTTCGTGCTGTGAAACGCAGAAACGGAGGGGATATTGAGGGGTTGACCCCAAGCCAAGCTTCTAGTGATCCTTCTCCAGATTCTGGCGGCGAAGAATTGGAGAGTGACTTGCAAAGGATCTCCGCGTTGGAAGAGGACGACGATGATGATCTTGAGATTCTGTAGAATTGTTTTGATGCTTTCTATGTCGCTTTTATTTTTGTTGCGATGATTGTTCGTATGTTGCTGTTGTTCGTGTGTTGCTATTTTTGGATGATGTACTTGATGTTCGTGGGTTTATAAAAAAGACAATTTTCTTCTTTATGTACGTTAACTCATATGTTGAGGAAGTCTTTCTATATCTGTATGAATGTGAGAGATATCTACTTTGGAATACTCTGACCTATCCGAGGTTGTTAATCAAAGCATTTACTTGATGATTTTATCCTGTGTGGAAGAGGTCGGACTAGATCCCCCTGGGATTAGTCGTCTATTGATTGAGATACAACATGGGTTGTGTATTTCTCGAATCATAAGAGAAAACTCAGAATAGAAGAGACAGTGCAATGGCAAAGCAAACATCACATTACTGTATTATATAAAATAGTACGACAATTCCCTATTAAACTTAGGGATACAAAAACAAGTGTTCTTCTACAACAACGTATGAAAAACTCAAAAAAAATCCAAGGCACAATTACAAAGCGAAACGAACGTCACGAACGATATTACACATAATAAATAGTAACATCAATCTTCTACTGATAGTATTTGCGAAGGTTGTCCACATTCCAAGTTCGGGGAAGCATCTTTCCGTTCGCATCTTTTAACTTGAAGGTCCCAGGTTTGACCATAGCCGCTACCAAATATAGACCTTCCCATAGGGGGAGAGCTTGTTACGCTGAGGGATTTTTCCTGTAGCTTCAAGGCTTCGCAGAACTAAATCCCTAAGGGAAATAGTTTGAGGTTTTATCCTTCGATTGTAGTGACGAGCGATCCGTTGATGGTATGCAGCGGTCTTGAGTGAGGCTACATCTCTTGCCTCGAGGAGGAGGTCTAGATTCGTCCTGAGTTTTTCTTCATTCTTACTGAAGTCGAAGGTCTGAACTCTATTGCTCGGGACCCCTATATCCACTGGTATGATTGCTTCTGTACCGAAACAGAGGTTAAATGGAGTCTCTCCTGTAGGTGTTCTGGCTGTGGTGCGGTAAGCCCATAGGACATTCGGGAGTTCTTCAACCCATTGCCCCCCAGCTTTCCCTAGGCGTGTCTTCAGCCCTTTCAAAATTGTTCGGTTTGTGACTTCCGTTTGCCCATTTGTTTGAGGATGGGCAACAACTGTGTGGACGAGCTGAATGTGAAAGTCTTTACAAAAAGACGTAAAGATTTTTCCAGTAAATTGAGTCCCATTGTCGGTGATGACCTTTGCTGGAATACCGAAGCGACAAACTATATTCTTCCATAAGAATTATTTGGCGTTCGCTTCAGTGATTTTTGCCAAGGGCTCTGCTTCCACCCATTTTGTAAAATAGTCCACAGCCAGGATGATGAATTTTTGTTGTCCTGTTGTTATAGGGAAAGGCCCCATTATGTCGATTCCCCACTGGGCGAAAGGCCAGGGACTTTGAAGAGATGCAAGTTCTAGAGCTGGAGTATGGGTGAGGTTGGAATGCAATTGGCAGTTCACGCACTTTCGTGTAAACTCGAGTGCGTCCTGTTTCATTGTAGGCCAATAGAACCCCTGCCTCATGATCTTATAGGCCAAAGCTCTTCCTCCCAGGTGCTCGCCACATACTCCGGAATGAACTTCTCGAAGCGCATAATCAGCTTCTGAAGGTGGGAGACACTTCAGATATGGCCCGGTGAAAGCGCGCTTGTATAATTCATCACCAATAATGGTGAAATTCGCTGCTTGTCTTCGAAGTCTTGTTGCAGCCATGGGCTCTTCAGGCAGTATCCCATTTTGTAAGAAAGACAAAATGTGATTGATCTAAGACTCCTCCTTCGTTTCGTTGATCGATTGTATAACCCATGGACCTTGAATTCTAGGAAAGTGGATTTCCTCAATATGCTTCCTCTTGTAGATGTCTCCTGTCGTTGATGTCGCCAACTTTGAAAGAGCATCTGCTCTCGCATTTTGCTCTCGGAGAATGTGTATGATCTGATATTCTCCTATTCAGGTTAAAAGCAGTTTTGCAATCTTGCAATATTCGGCTAGTTGTGAATTGTGGATCTCGAATTCCCCTCTATTTGGGATGAATCGGTGTGGATTACCAGATTCTGTACTTCACAATCGATTGCTAGCTTTAGCCCAGCAATAAGAGCTTCATATTCCATCGTGTTATTTGTTGCCGGGAATTTGAGTCGGAGCCCATACTCGAGAGTAATCTTCTGTGGAGATATTAGCAGAATTCTAGCTCCTGCGCCAGAACTTCCCGAGGACCCATCAACATACAACGTCCACTGCGGAGGAGAAGGCAAAGTATCTGGTTGAACATCAGATGCTGGGACGGTGCATTCGACCACAAAATCGGCGAGTGCTTGAGATTTTATATCGGGTCTAGGAAAGTAGTGAATGTCGAATTCGCCAAGTTATACGGACCACTTGACGAGCCTACCCGATGCTTTCGGTTTCTGCAGAATACATTTCAGCGGCAGATTTGTGTAAACTTCTATTGAGTGGGCTTGGAAGTAGGGACGTAGTTTCCTGACAGAATAAACCAACGCCAATACTGTCTTATCTGCTAATGGATAACGCCCCTCCGTCTCAGATAGGATTTTACTGACATAATAAACAGGGCGTTGTGTAGCATTTTCTTCCCGTACTAGGACAAAACTGATGGCTTGGGCCGAAACAGCTATGTATAAATACAACTTTTCTCCTGACGTCGGCTTGGAAAGTAATGGCGGGGAGGCCAAATACTTTCGTAGCTGTTCGAAGGCTTTTTGGCATTCGTCTGTCCACTGAAAACCAGAGTTGCGGGCACCTCTGAGTATTTTGAAGAAAGGGAGATATTTGTCTCCTGAACGCGCCAGGAAGCGTGACAATGCTGCAATTCTCCCGTTCAGCCTTTGGACTTCTTTGATGTTCTTCGGGGGCACCATATCTCTTAATGCTTGGATCTTTTCAGGATTGGCTTCAATTCCTCTGTGGGTTACCATAAAACCCAAAAAATTTCTAGAAGCAACTCCGAAGGAGCATTTGGTGGGGTTGAGTCGCATGTTGTAACGCCTCAGCAGACGGAAGCACTGCTCCAAGTCGGAGATATGTCGAGACTTTTCGAGGCTATTTACCAACATGTCGTCGACATATACCTCCATGTTATGCCCAATAAGGGTTTTGAAAACTTTATTCATGAGGCGTTGGTAGGTTGCTCCGGCATTCTTGAGCCCGAAGGGCATTACCCGATAATAGTACAGTCCTCTGTCTGTTTGAAATGCTGTTGCTTCTTCGTCGGTCGGGTTCATCTTGATTTGATTGTAGCCAGAGTACGCGTCCATGAAACTCAACATTTGATGACCAGAAGTGGTATCGACTAACTGGTCGATACGTGGAAGGGGAAAGCTGTCTTTTGGGCAAGCCTTGTTGAGATCAGTATAATCTATGCACATTCTCCATGTGCCGCTCCCTTTTCGAACCAAGACGACGTTTGCCAGCCAATTAGGATGATGCACTTCTCGTATGAATCCGGCTTTCAAAAGTTTGTCCACCTCTTGTTCGATTGCATGTTGACGATCTGGGGCGAAATTTTGCTTCTTCTGTATGATTGGTTTGTTTGCAGGATTGACCTTAATAGAATGTACAATTACTTTGGGGTCAATTCCGGGCATATCCGTCGGACTCCATGCAAAAATATCCTGATTTTCTCGTAGAAAATCTGTGAATATTTTCTTCTCGTCTTCTGATAGAAGTGACCCAATCTGCACCGTCTTTTGAGGATGTTCTTCAGAGATAGAAACAGTAGTGAGTTCTTCAACTGGTGAGGCTCTCTGAGGTATGTCCTCGCTCCGGAGATCGAAATCCTCTATGTTTAGAGTATCGATAGGGTGTGTTCTGACCTGCCTGAGATAGCAGGTTTGTGCTGCTTGCTGATATCCGCGTACCACACTAATTCCTGTTGGAGTATGGAACTTCAATTTGAGGTGAGGGATAGAGGTGACAATCCCAAAAATTGATTGGAGTGGCCTTCCAAAGATAGTGTTGTAAGCCGATTCAGACTTTACAACAATGAACTGAACATAGTGTGTGGATTGCCGGGGAAATTCTTCAAGTACAACTGGGAGACTAATTATCCCTTCTGCTCGTACAGGTCGATTATTGAACCCGTATAGAGGGCCTGCAGTGGGCTGGAGTTTCTCTCTTGTGAGGCCCATGTTGAGGAAGGTAGAGTAAAACAAGACATCCACAGAACTGTCGTTGTCTACAAGAATTCTCTTAACGTTGTAGCACGGGTCACCTATGCCTGCATTTATGACAAGCGGATCTTGGTAAGGGGTTTTTACTCCCTCTAAGTCGGAATCATCAAAAGTGATTGAGTGATCTACACGCGCTTTCTTTGGAGTTGGAGTTTTGTCCACAGCTAAAAAGATTTTATCGGATAGCAGAGGGCCTCCAGCTATTGTTTCAATTTCTCCAACATCGATTCGGTTGTTTACTGGTGGCTTCTGCTGTCGTTCTTACCTCCCAGCAGGACGAGTTTCCTCTCGGGGAGGAGGATTCTGAATAAACTGGCGAAGATAACCTTGGCGGATAAGCCTTTCAATCTCCTCCTTTAGTTGTCTGCAAGCTTCAGTAGAGTGACCACGACTACGATGGAAATGATAGTATTGGTCATGATTTCTTGCGTTCGGCTTCAAGGGATGTGGCCACTTTACTGTATCCTGATCTCGAACAGCCATTAGCACATTTGCTCGAGATGTATTGAGAGGAGTGTATTCTTTCTCTTGTCAGGGTTCTCGCCGTGGCAATGGAGGTCTTGGGGGTAGATTGTTCTTTCCTTGCTTCTTTCGTTGCGAGGAAGAATTATCTGTTCCAGGCGCTCCCTTGCGCTTTCCAGTAGACGGTTCAAATTGTTTCCTATGGGCGTTTATAGCCTCATCCGCTGAGATTTGAGCTTCCACCCGGTGAATTAAATCGGCATATGATTGAACGGTGTCGCGCATAAGTGCCGAATAGAAGGGGCCAGGGTGAAGGCCTCCAAGGAAGACTCCCCTCAATAGTTCTGGATCTACTCCTGGGATTTGTCGAGCTTCTGTGGAGAATCGCTGAAAATACTCCTTTAAAGATTCTCCTTCGTTTTGGCGGATTCCAGAGAGGTGGGAGGAATCCTTAGCAATCCTTCGGTTGGCTACGAATTGCTCGACAAAAGTTTTTGCTAATTTCACAAAAGAAGGGATTGTCCCTGATGGAAGCGAGTAGAACCATGTGCGAGCCTGTCCTTTGAGAGTGGCAGGAAAGACTTGGCAGAGGAGAGCGTCCGAAGCTCGCTGAATGTGCATAATGGTTATGTAGTGGTCGATATGCTCATACGGGTCGGACGTCCCATCGTAAGACTCGATCCTAGGTAGCTTAAATTTAGCTGGAATCGGGTGTTGCAGTATGGCCTCAGTTAGAGGTGAAGATTCCTGAAAGTCTCTCTGTCGGAGAGTTTGTCTCGTGTCTCCTTGGGGGAATTCTTCCCTTACTAATTTTCGTAGTTCATGGCACAGGGCGTCGTGAGGGAGATTTGCTCCATGTGGTTGAGCAGAGTTTTCAGGGAGATCTGGGAGGATGCGATGTTGTCGAATTGAAGGTGGAGGATGTGTAGAACTTGCCATATCGGCAAGTTCGTTATCCTGTCGAGACTGAGGAAATCTTCTAAGTGGAGGGAGATGAACTTCCGCTTGAGGATGTCCAAATTGGACATCCTCAACCCGTGGTGGATTTTGGGGGAGGAAAACTTCCTCCTGTCGTGCTAATTCCGGCTGTCGATTCTCCCGGAGGAGTTGAAGAATCTCGTTCTGAGATTCTTCCATTTTCCGGATCCTTTCTTCCAAAGAAGGCCCTGAGGTCCTTTCGCCGGCAGCATTTTGCCCCCCGGGGTGCAAAGATACTGAGATTGGTCGTCTATGGTTAATAGGCGAAGTTTCTGGACTGACGAGAGTTGGAGCGAGAAGCTCCAACCAAACGATTGTTGCGCCTATTCACCATCGTAGCAATACTCGAAGTAGTGGGATAGAAGTTCCCACAGACGACGCCAAACTGTTGCGTGTTAGAAAATACGCAGCGGTAGAGTTTGTAAATTTGCGTCCGAGCGTTGCATGTAAGTTTAACACACAAACAGAAAAGAGGAGTGAACACCAAGAGTTTTTACATGGAAAACCCAAAAAGGGAAAAAACCACGGGGCCTCGCCCAGTTGCAGAATTCCACTAGTATTTTCGTAAATTACAAATGGCGGATTTCGTCCCACAAGTTGGGATAATCCAAATACAGTTTGTTCCTTCCACGAAATTTACAAGATTCTGCGAATTCCTGGCGTTTCTTGAAAATCCGGCAGAGTTCCGGCATCTTCAGGCGGCAGGAAAAGCTCCGGCGGCGGTGGTCGAGGAGGTGAGGAATCTCCTATTCCCCTTTCTCCTTCTCCTTCTCTTCTTCTTCTCTCTTCACTTGAGTCCCCTTGGTGTAGAATGAGGGCTCTATTTATAGCTTTTCTGGAGTTGCATGGCCCGTAAATAGGCGTGAGATCAAGGGCGAACAGGGAGTGGTTTGAATGGACGGCCGATATCGAATACTTTGATCATGCACCGTTCGTTGGACATTTGAAGGCCTTAATGATGTTGGAATTCGATGATCTTGGGCTCGTTGGATTCGTCTCGTCGAGCCGTTCGATTCGAGTATAAGCTCATCAAAATCGGAGACCGTTTGGTAACTCAAATTGCGGTTTGAACCTTCCATCGGCACTCTGAACCTTTGATTCGGACTCATTTGGGCTCGGATTGAGTTGATCTTGGTGTCGTTGGGTTCGTATTTCCGAGACGCTCAGTTTGACTGTAAGCTCGCTGAAATCAGAGTTCATATGCTCCCGAAATTAATTTTTGAAGTTCCCAACCAGCTTTTGCCTCGAGATTCGTGCCCGACCAAGATAATTTTGAGATGGTGTATCAGTAATGATATTGAAAGTTTAAATTGCATTAGCAAATTTGAGAAGATCCCGGGTCCTCTTATGTGCTAGGTTAAGGTGGTCCAAAATGTCACTATTAAAAATGGGCTAGGTTTGGGGGTTCTAACATATTAACTAAATATTATCCCTTAAGGGGAGTAGTTAGGCTTTAAGTTTGCTAGATTTGAAGTTTTCTAGACCAATATATGAATTTTAGAAGTTTCAGACAATTATCAAATTATCGAAATTATTAATAAAGTGTATTTTAGGGGTTTTGATCCAAATCAACTCTAAATTGATTGGAATCACTCCCAAAGTCCAGAACAGACCTAAAGAGGTGTTCCCAAGTGTTTGGTGAAAATTTAAAATTTTTAATAATTTTTAATAATTTAATTAAGGTAAAAATGAGAATTTTAATTAGAGTTAAATTAAGGTTCAAATTAAAGTCCAATTAAGGGGTCATAATTATCTAAGGTTAAGGGTCAAATTTTAAAAAGTTTGATGTATTACAGGTAATTTATTGAGTTGAAATAAATTTATTAGAATTTTCTGAAGTTATCGAGGCCTAATTAATGAGTAAATTAGGGTTTTTTAATTAGGTGGTCTAAAGGGACCTAAAAATTCGTATAAACTTCTGGGAGGTTTAGGATATCACTAAGTTCAAGTGTTCAAAGTTTAATGTCAATTAGGGATCTATCCTAGGTCCTAGAATTTTTCTAAATTCGCTAGATTGGTCCTAAGATACTCTAAACCTCCTATTTAAAGCCTTAGACCTAATATGAATGGCTAGGATCGAATCAAGACTCGATTGGGGGGAAATAAGGTTGAGTAGCATAGGATTTGAACCAAGGGAGCATTTGGAAAGAGTTTAAGGTATTAAAAATGATCAATTTGACCTAAATAGGTCAAATTTGACCAAGAGAGACTTGGGTTGGCTAAGTCAAGGATTGACTTGGTCAACCCAGTCAATTAGACCCAAAGGATGGGGGGTTTGGGTCAAAGGAAAGGTTTCAATTGAATTAGAACTTGAATAGATCCATTTAGGCTAATTGGGTCAACCTAGGTTGACCTAGTTAACTAGGTTGACCTGGTCTACCAGGTTGACTCAAGGCATGGGTCTGGGCCCAATAGGTTGGGTCTTTTGACCTATTGATCCAAGGGAAGTAAGATTTGGGCTTGAGAAGCCCTGAAATGGATTTAAAATCAAGAAGAGGAGATTTGGGTCAAATTGGGTCAACCCAGGTTGACTTGGTCAACCAGGTTTAGTCAAGGCCTAGGCCAGAACTCAACAGACTTGGTTTAACCCACTGAATTGAATGGGAGGGGTCATGGGGTCTGACCTGGTCAATTTGTCCAGGTCAACCCCTTTGACCAAGGGTTTGTAGAAAAACAAGAGCAATAGAGATGAGCATTAGCTATGTAAGAAGGGGTGTTGAATTTGTACGGAGAGGGGATGATTACGATCACCTAGGTGCTGATTTTGAACGAAGAAGAGGGGATTTTGATGAATGGTTTGGGTATGATCGATGGAGGGAAGATCATGATAATTGGGGAGCACCTTCGCTTCGAGGAATATGAGGTTATGGAGGATTTAGGGGAAGCGGGTGTAACCTGAGGGTGAGGAAACTGAAGATGCCAATCTTTGAGAGGGAGGATGCGCAAGGGTGGATCTACAAGGTAGAAAGATATTTAACCGTTAATGGGTTGACAGAGGAGGAGAGATTGATGGCGGCGGACCTATGTTTAGAAGGGAAGCTTTTATCTTGGTATTAGTGGAGGGACATGCGATAACCCATACGGAGTTGGAGAGAGAGTTCAAGGATTGTTTGGTAGAACATTTTTGAATTGGGAGGGGTGGAGACTTTTACAAGCAGTTCTTCTCCTTGACATAAGAGGGTTCAGTGACGGAGTACTGGAAGATATTCGAGTACCTTGCTAGCCGATTGGATTGCCTTCTTGAGACAGTACTAGAGGGAAACTTCATGAATGGATTGACACCAGAGATTCGAACAACTGTTAGAGTAATGAGGCCTCGTGACTTGGGAGAGGCTATGGAGCTATATCAATTGGTATAAGATCAAAGGCACCTGGAGGGAGAGGCGGTAGCTAAAGAGGCTCGTACAGGATGACCACCACCTTATTTAAATCGAAGGAGCCAACACCGGATACTCTTCAGGGGACTTCGAAGGAAAATATTGCAAGAGGAATACCTAGTGACAAATTCAAGAAGCTCACAGAGACAGAATTACAGGAGAAGAGGGCGAAGGGGCTCTGTTTCAGATGTGATGAGAGGTAAACGCCGGGGCACAGGTGTATGGACCGAACTCTTCAGGTTCTCACCGTTTGTGATGAAGAAGAAATTGAGGGTGTCGTTTTTCCACCATGCAGACAAGATGGATCTTTGGGAGGGGAGTATTGTTAGACTGGTCCATTGGACTACACGGAACCTGCCTAGCGCAACAAAGGCGGGATCTCCGCCTCCTGCAGAGATCGGGCGGTCCGAACGCCCAAGCAGAGCAATTTAGGAAGAATTTTTGAGGGATTTGGGAGGTAAATTTGAATGTACTGTCTGTTTAGGGATTTTCTTTTGATTTGTATGCATTAAATACTTTATTTTCCTAGGGTTAGGGCATCTTGAATTGGGCTGAAATTTAAGATCTCCTAGATTTAGGTTTTCTTTGGGCTCTAGTGGCATCTAGAGTTTTGGGAGAGATTGATCCTCCTCTCAAATAGAGGATCAAGTGTATCTTGCTATTTCAGTTTCCCTTTCATAAAAAAATACAAATTATTTACTGTTTTTGTGTGTTTTTTGCAGATTTTCATGTAGAATCTCGGTGTTTTCCGAAGATTGATAGGTACTTGAGGTCTACAAGTATTTCCTATCAGCTTTTTCCATTAAACCAAGGATCATGAAAGAAAACTATTTCATACTTGGTATGAACTTTGAGAGAGAAATATAGGTCTGAATTTTGTTTGCCACACCACAGATTTTCAAAAGCAAATACTTTTATTTTTTGATTTGCTCCAAAAATAGGCATAGTCATTGAACAGTTAAGATGCAAATTAGGTGTTAGAATTATATAGTGTTCAAACAAAGTTGCATTTACTTAGAAAGTACAGAGCATCAAGAGTAGGCAAACCTATATCGCCATCGTAAATGGTTGGTAGTGCTGTTTCAAGATATGATTATAATTATATATATTCATCATTATTATGAAGGAAATGACTAACAAAGCTATTAATTTTCTCCTTAACATCTTTAGGTGGTAGAATAAAACTAGTAGTGTAAATAATTCCAAATGGTGGATCAAACAAATTGAAATATAAAGATAAAATAGAGCAATTTCTGTTCTCAATCACGTAACCAATTGTCAAGTCTCTAGAAAATTTTGGAACAATTATTTCCTTTATGTTTTGATGCCTAGAAAATCATAGGGGAAATTTTTAAGATTGAAATGCATATTGGAACATATATCATCCTCTATTTGCATGATAACTACATTAGAATAGAAAACGGTTTATTTGTTGAAATTGATATTAAGATCAACGGCATTTTCAAATGTGTTTGGTATATTGCATAAGCAATGTGCATTATATATTTTTGCCTTATTAAAAATCAAAAGGTCATCATTCTGAGCCTAATTTTTGATAGCTCTACTTTGTTTTTTATGATATGAGCTGTGCTTTTTTTGTTTTTTTCCCGTTTATTAAGGAGGAAAGAAAGAGATGACTTCATTAGCAATATCATTCCTGAGAGTTAAGAAGATGAAAGTAGCAATTACCACGACATCTGGTTCTATGATAAAAAAAGTTGATAGATTCACCTTCAACTTTTGAAAGCCGATAACATTGAGCGCCTGTACGTAGTTTAATTAATTCATTTTTACAAGTTATTTAAAAAAGAGAGATGTTTTGGGGCTGTTTTTCCAACTAATTGTACATATTAATTTCCTAGATTAAATTATAGCTAATTTCATGAAAATGAATAATATATAAAGATTAAAATTTTATTATGGCTTTTGATATTTACACATGAAAATTATAAGTCATTAGGTTTGAGTTTGCTAGAGAATGTTAAAAGGTTATTGGATAAGGTATAGGTTGTTCGATATAATTAATAAAGTAATAAGTCTTACGCTAAAATAAAACTTGCCCATCTCGGCCCAACATGTAAGTACAATTAAGACAGCAGCAAGAACATTTCAATCTTCCTTGCAAAATCTAGAGGCAAAACCCCCCAACAATATACAAAATCACTAATTAAAATTTTCTGCATCACGGAAAATGTAGTTGTTATATCATACAATATAAATCAAAACCCGTTCAAAAAAGTAGTGAAAACTTCCAAAGAAAATGTAGTCGCCAATTGCAAAACACTTAGAGGCATGCTTTTACTTATCAATCATAATAACAGGTATCTTTCACCTAAAATACCTTTTTTTTTTTTTTTTTTTTTTCTTTTTTCACCACAAGGACAATTTCCTTGTATATATATATATAGAGAGAGAGAGAGTGTGTACAAATACCAATAAACTGCTTTGTACACAAACAAACATAAAAGCTAACAGAGTAAGGCGAGATACAACAGGGAAGAGATTAAATAGCCCCTGCAACGTAGAAGAAAATGAAATAAAAAACTAAAGCATGCCTCGCTCGCTCTTCCCTTCATTTTAATGGAAGCTTAGTAAAAACCCAAACCACGACGCAAAACCAAAACAATACAAACTACAAAAGCCCTTAAACCATTCATATTTAATCAAAACAAATATATTTTAAAAACCTTGGCATAACCACATTGATACAAAACATGATCTCTCATTTGAACGCAGTGTCGAGAAAGACGACGTCGTTTAGATCAGTTGAAAAGAGAGAAAAGCTACCCATTTGGCCGTGGAAAAGTCCCAGTTCGTCGCCAGCGAGGTTGAGATAAAGCTGGTAAGTCTCGTCCGACGTCTCATCGACTTCATTGGAGCTAGATGAATCATGCCCTGAAGGAACCTCCACTCCCGCCGATGCGCAGCACTTGCTCTCCGCTGTTGGCGCCGTCGCATCATCCACAACCTGCTCGGCAGCCGAATGGAGCGTAGGTAATGGCTTTCTAAAGGCGTCGCCAACCTCGGAGTTCCAAATGCGGAGGAAGAAGTCTGTTTCAGGCTTGCCGGCGGTGAGAGAGTCGTCTGCGGGTTCGGAATCGGCGGGGGCAGAGGATGTGGAGGAGAAGAGGATGGATTCCCGGGAGAGGCGGGCTTCGGCTTCAAGGCGGGCACTTTCCCACTGCGCCATGTGGCGGGTGGCAGGGAAACTAGCGCCGGCGGCAGCAGCGGAGGATGAAGGAGAAGCGGGCGCGTATGTATCAGGATTAATGCCCATTCGGAGAAGGCGTTTCTTCAGGTGTGTGTTCCAGTAATTTTTTATCTCGTTATCAGTCCTGCCTGGGAGTTGCGCAGCTATGGTGGACCATCTGCTAATTGTAAGCAAAGAAAGAGGAAAAATATGTAGTTAATGTTATGCTTATTAATTACTGAACTGGGGGAGCAGAAGCAGGGACCATAGAGATATGGACAAATAGGTTCATTAAATGGGGGGTGGGAAGAGAATTAATGAGGAGAGATAATGCAAGAGCGAAGGGGGGAGCACAAACAGGGGACCATAGAGACAACAAAGCGATCAGGGAGGCTATAAGCATGTTGCCTTATTAAATGGTATGGGCCAAACAAGAGAAAAAATATATAGAAAAAACAAAAACATAACATAAAAAAAGAAAGATAATTAATGCGATAAAGACATATGTTGCATGTTCTGAATTTAGAAGTCTACATGAATTCAATTCTTCTAGTTTTTGACGTACATTACAAAGTCAAGATTAAATGAATTACTGTTCGGTCAAAACTATTTACATCTATTCAAAAAAAATGTTGAGCAATTAAAAATTATATTTTAAAATAAATTTGTTTCACAAAAAAATTTATTTTACTTAAAATTATAATTTTATTTTTTAAGCCAGTTATTTTTTTTCCAAAATTTTTATATAATCTATAAAGAAAAAAATCACAAATAATAATTGGGACTAAAACTTTTATAACTTCATAATTACAATATATTTAATAATATATATGCAACAGCACAATAGTAGAACTAATTGTGAAAGCATCCAAATCAAATATATTTTGAGGATGCCAATAAAAATAAAATAAAATAAAAATTAACTCAAATCACACCTGATATTCCTCAGTTTCGATTATTGTTCCAAAAAAAAAAAAAAATTCATATTTAAAATAATAATGTTTTTAATATTGTATTTGAAATCACGCGTTTAGATTGGGAAACTATTGACATACAAATTAAAAATAAAAACAAATAATACTGTAAATAAATATTTATTTAAAACAGCATTAGTATTTCATTTATTTTTAGCCATTTCACGTGCTCATTAAATCCTTTTATTTTTTCGGCCGCTTTTTTCCATAAGCTACCAAGACCCCATCAACATTGACCATCCATGGACGCCTTTAATGTAGTATCCTCAAATCAGTCTAACATAACAAAAGCTCAAAGAAAAGTAACTATAAATATGAATTCAAACTTGTTAACCTCAAAATATTTCGCTTCCACCAAAGATTTTTCATTGAAAAAAAAAAACTATAATTGCAAGTTTCCAAACCAAACTTTGGTTTAAAAGATCAAACTTAAAATATAAAATAAATACTTTGGAAAACAAAGGATATGCCTTTTCTATGTGCCTGCTCTTAATGAAAGAAAAAAAAAAAAGATTGAGGAGAGGAGGCTGACAAAGCAAAACAACAGTGACTATGCACAATATCCAGAAGTGCTTAATGACGAGTGATCGATGCAATTAATGAAAAGTAGGAGAGAATTAAGTATGAAAGACAGAATAAACAGAACGAATAATCAATTATAATGAAAGTAAATGGATGGTTGTGATATATACTTATTTCCGACGATCCCGTGCAACTGGATGATGGACTTCTGTTCTTCTTGTGTGAACGGCCCGCGCTTGATGTCAGGCCTCAAATAATTGGTCCACCGAAGCCTACAGCTTTTCCCGCACCGCAGCAACCCTGCATTGGAGTCCTATAACCATTGTTAAGATCATTGGGATAGGTTTCGTAATGAACGGCTGAGATTGGGCTGAAGAAGAATATTTTAGGCTACTTTATTGCTGATAAGAAGATGAAGAGGTTTAACTCATTATTGCCACTGCCAGTGGTACGAAAGTAAAATTCTAAAAAATAACAAAGCATATCTTATTCCTAAACTAAAAATGGATCGAAAAGCCTGATCTCGACGATAAATGTCGAAGAACAGTGAGAAGGAAAAGTAGAAAAGGGTATGGAGGATTGTGGGAATGGACACCTGCGAGCTTAGGAAGTGAGCACCAGCTACCATGGCCATTGGATTGGATGTAATCGACTAGGATCTTATCTTCCTCCGGCGTCCAGGGCCCCTTCTTCAGCCCTTGCTTCGCGCAGCAAGGAGCTCTTCCCATTTCCCTCGCTCTTGAAGAGGAGAAAAGGGGTCAGCAAGCCAGATCCCGCAGATCTTTATAGCGGCCGATCTCGATCTTCGATAGAAGCTAGTTAAGTATAAATGCCAGTATTTTTCAACTGCAGTGCATCAGTAAAATTAAATTGAAAAAAGAGGAAAATTGATACGAAGAGCGATCGGTCTATCTCTCTCCTCTCCCCCAATTTAATGTGAAGAAAAGTACAAGAAGCTTTAAATGGAAGAAATAAACAGGGATTTTTGAGATTCTCACGTAAACCAGCTGGGGAAAGAGTTAATGCGGGCTTTGAGAGAGAATTAAATGCCCCTGGCCCCTGCGGCTCCGTTGCGATTGATGATCATCTCCATACAACCATGAACCATAGTTGCTTAGGGTTTCGAGTGAGAGATTGAAGGAGAGAGAAGACGGATACTCTCAGAATTAAATGCTCATTGAACTTTTGCACTCGGGCTCGGTAAAATGAGGAGTTGATGGCCTTGTGCAGGGTTTGACTATTTATAGACGGAAATTAATGCAACTGTGGACGTCTTGTGATTTGACGATAGTGCCCTCCAGCTTTTGGTTTATAGCGGGCTCTATTAGAAGGTTCGATCAGCTATGTAAAATGAACACGAAACAGGGAAATGTATCACCAATGAAAAGGTTTTAAATAGAGATGTCAATATTTGATCCGACTTAAAACTCAATCCTTATCCGATCAGGAAAATTATGGGTTTGAATCAACATGTTTTTCATACGAATCAAATTTGGTAACAAAATCCCTTCACATTTGGTTAGCTCTTTAACTATCCCTTTTACTGAGACTGAGATTAATAATGTGATTTTTTATGGCGCTTCCTCTTCAGCCCTGGGTCCGGATGCAGTGGCAGAGCCAGGATTATTTATCTGCGGGGGCACAAATTTTTAATTTGAAAAATATTGTCAAGCTTTTTTCATTTGAGCTTGAAATTGAAATTAGAATGTCAATTTTTTTAAAATATATAACTTAGGTTTTCATGTCTAATTTAAATAAAAAAATAATTAAAAAATATTTTATAATGAGTAATAAATATAAAAAGGCTGCATTTTATTAATTTAAAAAATATAAAAACTTATAATCAGTATATTTTAAGCTACTTAATTTAAATTTAAATATTGTAATCATTCTCTAGTGTAATTTGCTAGATTTAATTACATAATTTTTCTATAAAAGATAATTTGGATATTTTAAAATAATTTAAAAAATTGATGAATTTTTTTATTTAAAAAACTTGTAATGTGAAGAAAAATAATTAAAATGGAAAAATATATAAATAAAGAGATAAATATAAATGAAGAAAAAATTAAGATGATCTAATAAAAATAAAAATAAATAGCTAAGTGAAAAATATCATCTCACTCTCATGACTCATGAGATAGAGAGAGGAAAGAGGCATCAAGTACAAAAGTTGCCACTTTAGCAGAAAAAAATTGGAAATGGAGAGAGAGAGAGAGAGAGAGAGAGAGAGAGAGAGAGAGAGAGAGAGAGAGAGAGAGAGAGAGAGAGAGAGAGAGAGAGAGAGAGAGAGAGAGAGAGGAGAGAAGAATAGCAAACAAAAAGTTATTCCAGCCAATAGGGGGAGGGGAGGGGGGGGCACGTGCCCCCCTAGGCCCCCCCTAAATCCGCCAATGTCCGGATGGGTACACTTTTGACTTCTATAAGAAAACTTGGCACGTCATTGATTTTTTATCTTTGTAAAGATGTTAAAAGTTTCTTCATTTATGGCAAACTCCCTAAAGGGGTAAAAGCTACGGCCATTACGCTTATTCCCAAAAGACCGCATGCTACTAATATTAATGATTTTAGGCCTATATCTTTATGCAATGTTTTTTATAAGATCATAGCCAAGCTTCTTGATAATAGACTTAATTCTGTTTTACCCTTTATTATTCATGAGAGCCAGACTGGTTTTATTAAGAACAGAAGCACTACTGACAATATTTTACTTGCTTCTCAAGTACTTAGAGAATTTAATTTTACTAGCAATATGTTTTGTGCTAAATTGGATATTAGGAAGGCTTTTGATACTGTATCCTGGGGTTTCCTTTTGAATAGAATGAGACAAAAGGGTTTCCATGAGCTTTTATTAAATGGGTTCAAGGTTGCATCTCTGATGTTTATTTTTCTATTTGCCTGAATGGTTCTTTGGAAGGTTTCTTTAAATCTTCCTCCGGCTTAAGACAAGGTTGTCCTTTATCTCCACCTCCCTTCAGTTTAGTTATGGATGCATTATCTTATAGCCTTTACTCTGATATTTTGATGAATAATTTGGCTGGGTTTAATTTTAAAGGTAACATCTTTAACCACCTCATGTATGCAAATGATTTGTTAATCTTTGGTAATGCTAAGATTCAAATTGCTACTAGTTTGAATAAAATTCTTAATTATTTTACTGAAGCCTCAGGTCTGTTCATTAATTATGACAAATGCTCTATTATTTTCTCTCACAATTTGGTTAATGTTGTTCACTTCTATAACTTTTTGGGTATTACTCATATGAATAACTCCTTTATTTATCTGGGCATACCTATCTCCTCCGAGTGACTTAATTCTTCTCATTTTCAGAAATTGTTAGGTAATATCATTTCTTTGCTTGATGGGTGAAAGGTTCGTCTCCTTTCACTTGCTGGTAGAGTTCAGTTTTTAAAATTTACCATTTCTAACACTTTAGCCTATTGGATCAGAGGATCCATTATACCCAAAGCCATCTGTAAAACTATTTCTAAGCTTTGTTCTAAATTTCTGTTTCACGGTAATATTAATGGGAAAAAGGTTCACATGATAGCCTGGGATAAAACTGTCATACCTAAACAGAAGGGTGGTTTAGGGATTGCTTCTATTGAGTCCCTTTATTATAGCGCTCATTGTTCTTTTATTTGGCGACTTCTTACCCAAGAGTCCTTAATATCTACCTGGTTTAAAGTCAAATATTGCTCCCCCTGGAAACCCCCTATGGTTAAAGCTTCCAAATTCTGGAAGAGTATTTATAGAACTGCGCACAACATGATGAATCATTTAACTTTTCAAATCTCTTCTACCTCTAACTTCTCTTTTTATTGGGACCCTTGGTTAAATGGGAAGGCTTTGAGTGCCTTAATTCCAACAGCCAAGCATTTATCCAGACTATTGATTAAAGATTGCATTAGAGATAATAAGTGGATGCTTCCTGATTCACTTCATGTTTTGGTTGTTCACGAGATTAATAATATTAACATTAAAGAGCAACCGACTTTAGCTTGGGATGGCTCTTCTAATCCTAAGTTTAAAAATTTCTATGACTCCTATTACTCACATCTGGAAGAGGTTTCTTGGAGTAAATTTATTTGGCACAAGTATTATTCCCTTAGATATTCTACTTATACCTGGATGGCTATTTTGCAGAAATTAAAAACCGCAGATTTGCTGATTAGGAGAGCCTTTCAGATCAATCCTGCTTGCTTCCTTTATCATAAGGCTCCCGAAGATCATAATCACCTTTTCTTTTTCTGTGATGTTTCATTTTATATTATTACTAACCTACTTCCTGAGTTAAATGCTTTTTTATTTAGACCAAATTTGTTATAGATTCTGGACTACTTGGAGAATTCTAATCTGCTATCCACTAGTGAAAAATCTTTCAGTTTTCTGACAGTTTGCTGCACAGTTTATCAAATTTGGAGAGAAAGAAATAATAGAAGATTTGCTAGCAAGTGGAATAGTCCAAATTCTGTGATTAACATTATTAAGAATGCTATTCACGTCAAAGCCTGTACCTGGAAGAATTACAATCAGATTAAAGACAAATTCCCGAGATGACTGTCTGAGGATTCTATTTTCTTCTGTTTCTCTATTTTTCTGAACTGATTTCCTTTTTGTATATTATCAAGTCTAGTTGGCTGGGTTTGTTCCAGTTTGGGATTAGGTGTTCTTCTCTAGTTTTGGATTCAGTTCCTTTATGTTTGTTTCCAGTCATTTATCTTTACTGTTGTAATTGTTTCCTTTTGTCTTAATAAAATGGGCTATGCCCATATTTACCCAAAAAAAAAAAAAAATCAAATTTGGGTTCCAGATCTGACCCATTTAAAAAATTGGGTCAGGCTCGGGTTGAACTTGAAACCCAAAATCAAATAACTGTAGTGCGACCCCAGCTCATAGCTTGCTCACAGCGCACAAGACCCTCCACCCGCAATTCCGCACTTGAACCTTTCCCGCAGCGCATCAGACCCGTTGCCTACTATCCTACACTCGCGCATTGTGCTCGCTACCGCATCGCACTCGCATGCTCGCGCCGTACCAGTAGCGCACGAAATCCGCCACTTGTGATATGTGCCTGCACTATATGCTTTCTTCTCACACCGCACCTAGCCTACAGTGCATCAGACTTTGACAGAGGTTTCCTCGCTCACATCGCACCTAGCCTATAGTGCATCGGACTTTGACAGAGGTTTCCTTGCTCACAACCCATAATATAGCTTTCACAAAAGTAATATAACCATAATTGAATTGGTCAACTAGGTCAAACCAAGAGTTGGGGTTGAGCTTAACAAGTTTGAATTGATCAATGGAGACCCATGGAAGTGATCTTATGCATTGGAGTGGTCATTTGGATTAAAATTAACATTTAAACCCTTAAAGAGCATTTTGGTCAATCATGGTTAATTTGGTCAACTAGGTTAAACCAAATGAGTACTTGAGTTTAATGCATTCCTGATGCTGTTTAGGGTGCATTAGAAGAAGTTTCAAGGTTTGATATGATTGAGCCATGTTGAGTTTTAGGAAAGTCCAAAAATGCCCTAAAATTGGTCATTTTTTACCCCTAATCAACTCTAGTACAAAGAAGGAATGTGATATTTATTTTTCTTTTTGATAGTTTGTAATAATTTCTAGTTTCTTTATTGCAATTTGCTGCTTTAAAAAAAATTAACTCTAGGTCAAAATGGGTTCAAAAAATTACAATTTACTGGTCAATATATCATAATGGAGGTTATAAGCATGGTCAAGTATTTTGGGGAAGGTCCCAAGGTCAAATTCTATAATGTGGAGGGTCTAGTGGCATGGTCTATAAATATTTGAAGATTTTATAGCATTTGAAAATCAATTTAGTTTATGGGGTTAGAAGTGTTAGATTGGGCTCAAATTTGAAGGGTTGACCCTATGAACATGCTTAATCAATATGCACTTGATAGATTATAAATCAAAGATCATTTTGATTGGATTTTAAGGTAGTTAAAAAATCACCCAAAAAGAATTTCTTGTCCTAGGTCCTTAACCTTAAGGTTTGGTTTAGAATTAAGGATTTGAGTTTTATTTGAAGTAAGTGGGGCTTGATGATCTCATATAAAGATGAGGTCAATAAATGGACCTCAAATATGTCTAACATACTAAAGTTCTACTGTATATATTGGCATTGACTGAATGGAATGGTAAAGTTTAAAGTTTTGATTCTAAGAGAAGAAAACATCTAGCCTTAAAGAATCATGGTTTAGCCGATACTAGGGTAGTGCCATAAAGGGTGTTATCCACCACTAGTGATTCTAATCCCGAGGAAAGGCAGCACCTGACTCAAAGAAAAAGAGAAGTAGATGATTATATGGGAAGAAAGCATTGGGACTCACACCTAATAATAGAGGATCGAGATTGGATTGAATCTAAGATGGTGCCACAAAGGTTGTTATCCACCATTGGTGACTCTAATCCTAAGGAAAGGAAGCACTGAGACTTACACCCAACCTTAATGAAAAGAGAGGTAGGCCATGTGGGATGGAATCACCGGGACTCACACCTAACCCAAAGGATCGAGGTTGGATTGAAATTAAGATGGTGTTGTAAAGGGTATTATCCACCACTAGCAGTTCTAATCCTAAGGAAAGAAAGTACTGGGACTTACACCTAACCTTAAGGAAAATAAAACTGGATGATCAAATGTGAAGGAAGCACATGGACTCACACCTAATCACAGAGGATCAAGGCTGGATTAAAATTAGGATGGTGCCACAAAGGGCGTTATCCACCACTTGTGATTCTAAATTTAAGGAAAGGAAGAATTATGACTCACACCTAACCTTAAGGAGAAGAAATACATTGTATTGCAATCCACCATTAGTGATTATGGACTTTTGAAAAATCATTCTTACTAACTTTCTTTTGAAAGGATAAGGCTTTGCTAATATGTATTTAAAAGGAATCAAGTAAGAGTCCCTAGTGGGCTGAGGAGTCGCTTGAAATTATTGTATTTGAGATAGTGGTGGTAGGAGAACTCTAGAACGACTGGCGGCAGGCTGTTTTCCTTTATCTATCATTGGAACTATAGCTACTCTCTTTTCAAAGGATTTTACAGGCTTTTTGACTTTCTTTTTTCCATACAGATCTCTTAAGAATGGCATCTAGGGAGCCTATTCCTACAGGTTGCTAGCCTTGTTAAGGAGCTTTTCAAAGGTTTCAATGGTGAATCCTTTTAGAAGAAAAAATAATTGGCCAGTAGATATTCTTCAGAAGAATATATATATTTTTAATTAAAACCCACCAAGGGGCTTATGCGTTAATTAAGAAAAAAATTATAGAGTCCTTAGAGGAGACTTACAGCTGCCTACTGCTCAAAAGAGCTATAAAATAAACCCAAAAAAATCCTAAAAGCTGAAGGTCCCCTATACTAGCATATACAAAGAAACCTAGCCACATTCTAGGGCTGCAAAAAGACAACACCCAAAAAAGAAAGACAAAAAATTGGAAGATGAACATAGTCTTTCTCCAGAAAATAGAGCAGAACCTCCACCAACATAACTAGTAGCTGAACCTACAACACCGATCAAGCATGCAAGAGAAATTGACAAAACAAATACCAAAACTAAAGAAACAAAATGTTAATACAAATGAGAAAATATTCAAAACAGAAATCCAGCAGAAAATAGAGATACTCTCATTTGTATAATAAGGAAGGGGGTGAAGATGCCAATTAGAAGAAGAAGAACCATTATAGATGCTTAAGAAATTCCAATTAAAAAATGGCCAACCAAAAATGAAACCAATGATAAAGTAGAAATCAGTGAAACATAAAACATTACACAAGGGTAAGTTAAAACGAGTTAAGTTCTAGCTGCCAACATAAAATACCAAAAAGGGGACCTGACAAATAGAGCTCAGAGTCGTGCCCTCATGATTAATACCCCAAAGCCGCTCAATTTTAAACCAATAACTGCACTAGCAACAGAGAGGATCAGGAAACAGAACAAGGTAAATGATAGTCAACCAATCCACCCTCACAAAAATAAATCCAACAAACTATAATATCCAGTTAAAAGAGACATGCAACACCCAGCAAAGCCAACAAAAGCTATAGCCCCCCAACCAATAACCAACAGAGACAACCCGTCCAGCAGCCAACAACTGAAGCTACTCGAGAGGCCCAGGAGAACATAGCAGAAGGTCAAACCAAAGTAGCACAACCTCAGGTAAAAACCTCCCCGCCAAAATAAGTAAAAAAAACATAGGAATAGAAGAGCAAGAAAAGGGATACAATTTAGGTCCCTTCCGATACCAATCATTGCTCAACTCCCTAAAAAACACGCACAGTGGCTGACACAGATTAAAGCCAAATGCCATAAAACCCAACAACACGAAGTCAACCAATATAAGCCCCGTAATAAGACCAAATAAATCCAAGAAGGGGGAGGATAGGAAAACAACCACAACACAACAACAAATATCAAGCCATAACAATAACAAAATAGATGGTCAATAAAATAGAAAACACAAAACCCAGCAATAAGGCAGATATAGTAGGAAATAGAACCCAACCATAACGCCAAACACGAACTAGAAAGGCTCCAGAACCAGACATCCATCAGATGAAAATTCCTAAGATCATTACCAATATAGCCCCAAAGCCCAACCAAGCTCCCATGGATACCCCTACAGCCAGCCTAAACAACAACCTAAAGGTAAGAAATCAATAATGGGGAAAACCATCAGCTATATAATATGAGAAATCACATGTCAAGTCCAGATCCACAAAGACATCAACTAAAGTGAAAGCCATAGAGAAATGTCAGCAGCAGTTCAACAACACTAGAACACAATAATAAAAGAAAAAGAAGACAATCATAGTGAACCACAGAGACCTCCAAAGAAAGACCAAACCCCACCTGGCATACGACCATGCTAACATAAAAAACCACCAATCTAGGCAACCATGAAGAAAACCCTATAAAAAGAGCACACCACACACAAATTGAAAGAATAAAAAGAGAGCACGAAGCCAATCAACCTGGGAAGAACCAAAGCAGCAACCCAGCTAATAACCCAGAAGCTGAAATAAAATCTCCCAACAATACAAGAGATAGCACACACGCCTCGAACCACTAGAAAATAAGTAGAGGGTGCTAGAGCAAACCTAAAAGACTTAAAACTGACCATACAAAAATAAATTCATAGCAAACTCCACAACACCACACAGGGCATCCAAAAATAAGCCAAGGAAAAAACCCCCAAAGAGAGAGAGCAAGAAGAAACCAACCAGAAAACCAACTTAAATTCTAACATAGGGAAGACCAAGAGCATCAAGTCCAAGAATACCTTTTAAATCCATCGGAATGGTGGACCCAATAAAATTAGAAAAAAATACTTTGGACTACAACCCCAATTAGCAAGCCAAGAACCACATGGTAGAATGAATAATTCAAAAAAATCAACAGATTCTTAATTTCCCTCACCTGATAAAAAAGATTAGAATTGCTATCATCACCAGAATATAAGAATCGAAAATTATAATCAGAGTTAACCTCAATAAAAATATTAGTTAAGTTAAGAGAAATACACAACTTAAGACCATAAAGAATAGCAATGGTGGTAGCAAAGAAAATATTGTCATTCTAAAAAGGACCAGCAAAAACTATAATAAGACTACCATTACTGTCTCTGATAGCTCCACCACAGCCCACAGAGGAGTCACTGCTAGCACCATTCACATTCAGCTTAAAAAAGATTTATGGGGGGTTTGGTCTAATAAATAATATTAGCCTTTTTAATAATAGGATCACCCTCTAAACTAAGGCCTAATGTAGTCCAAACAAAATAATAGTTTATAAAATTCTTCAAAGAGAGCAGTTTAACAGAAACAAGAGACAAAACCTTACCCTTCACCTTCTGAATAACTATATAATGATTCATCTGAACACCATTAAAAAGGGAATTACTCCTCTCTAACCATAAGTACTATAATATAAGAGAAGGAATAACATTTATGATGTGACCTTTAGAATTAATGAACCAAGCATTAAGCATAGTCTTAAGGGACAAATGAGCATTAAAATAGTTCAACTGAAACAAATCATCAAAATGAACCCAAGTTTTAGCAACAATAGGGTTGGAAATAAAAACACGATGCATATTATCCATATGGTAACAACATTGACAATTAGAAGGAAAAATAAAACCATTTTTTGGTGAAATTATCATCTGTAGGAATAAATTTATGCAAAATTCTCCATACAAAAATAGCCACAGTAGTAGAAATACTCTTATGCCAAATCAAAGATACAATTTTATCAATATTCCTCCAAGATCTAAAAGCATGCCAAGCATTCTTTATGTGAAAACCACCATATTTAGACAAATCACATAAGATAATATCCTTAGAAGCATTATTGATAGATAAGTTCAGAATTTGATGAATAATGAAACCAAGAATGACATTAGCAAGTTTCTTATAGTCACAACAATTATCAGTTAAGAAAGAATTAATCTTACTAGCTGCAATGGAGGAAGAATTCATAATGGAATCAATAGATTGTTTACCCAAGCAATGATCTTGCCAAAAGAAAGCAATACCATCACCAAGCCCCCAAGAAATGAAGGGCTCAACATCCCATTTAACCTTGCAAAGCCTTTGCCACACTCTAGAATCACCTTGATTAAAATGACAAGTAGTAGGGTGCTTACCAATACAGTACTTGGCATTCATAAAATTAGCCCAGAAGGCTCACTTTAGCACTAACATTATACCATAATTTAAAGGAGAGTACCAAAGCCAAATCATTCACATTCTTATAGCCTAAACCCCCTTCAGCCAAAACACCACAGTATTTATCCCAAGCTGCCCAGGCAATTTTGGAGTTAGTAGAAGTACCTTTCCAAAAAAAATTATTGATAAGCTTATGAACTCTATTCGAAATCGCTTGAGTCGGAAGAATAGTTTAAAAATTATAAACTGGCAAAGAGAAAAAAAACACTTTTGATGAGAGTAACTCTATCACCAAAGCTAAAAAAATTAGAATCCCAAGAGAAAAGTTTATTTTGAATAGATGCAATAAGATCATCAAAAAGAAAGGTTTTCTTTCTACCTTTAAAAAGAGGGACACCCATATACTTAATGGGTAATTGACCATGCATAAAACCAGTTAAATCTTTAATGGCTAAAATACGATCATTAGGAATCCTCTTAGAAGCAATAAAATAGCTTTTATTTTTGTTAAGAGATAAGCCACTAACCATTTCAAATTGATAGAAAAAATTTATAAATTTATGAATCCTATTAACAGAAGCATTAGTAAAAACAATAAAATCATCCGCAAAACATAAATGAGATATGACAAAACCACCCAAAGTTCTAAAATAAAGACTAGGAGTATTCTCAATAAGATTGGTAAGGCCCCTAGATAAAAATTCAACAGCAATAATGAAAAGTGCAAGAGAAATAGGGTCACCTTGCCTTAAGCCGTGAGAGGATTTAAAATAACCATTACTAGAACCATTAACAATAATAGAGAAATAAACACCTTCAATACAATTCTTAATAAGCTTAATAAAAACCAAATTAAAGCCAAAAAAATTCATAATATGATAAATAAAGTTATAATCAATATTATTATAGGCCTTGGTAATATCAAGCTTCTAAGTTACCCACTCTCACCCTAACATTCAGGTCTTGGAAAAATTCTTGAGCCAACAAAATATCATCCGCAATGGCCCTCCCTTTCATAAACCCCATCTGAGAAGGAGAGATAATTCTAGGTAAAATAGAAGTAAGACGATTCATGAGAATTTTAGAAATCAATTTGTTAAAAAAGGTACAAATATTGATAGGTCTAAAATCATTCTAAGTGCTGACAGAGTTATTTTGGGAATAAGCACAATAGAAGTAGAAGTAAAAAACTTCGGGATAAAATTACAAGCAAAGAAATTCAAAATAGTAAAAAAAAAAGATCATTTTTAATAATGTGCAAAGATTTTTGAAAAAACTGAGTGATAAAACCATCAGGCCCAGTCATAGAGTCACTATTCATACCAAAAAGAGTCTCTTTAACTTCCTCAAAAGATAGAGGTTTAGAAAGAGTTTCATTCTCCTCTTGGGATATAAGGCTAGGAATAAAAGAATGATCAACAATTTGAGCCGGATTGAAATTCTTATTGAGGCTATTTTGAAAATGTTGAACATCTAAATTAGCAATCTCCATAGTACTCTCACTGACAGAGCCATATTTCTGTTAAATTTTATTAATATAATTTTTAGCCCTTTTCCTCTTAACCAACACATGAAAATATTTAATATTATTAACACCTTCAACCAGGTGCTTAGCCACATCTTTCTATTTCTAGAAGACCTCTTCTTGAGCATCTAATTTAAAAAACTCCTCTTTAGCATTTCTTAATAAAGTGAAATTAGCATTAGAAGGATCAACTTGACAAGTAGCCTCAATAGTATCAACTTGGTGCTCCGCTTTCAAAATATTGGTAAAGAGATTTTTAAACACATTATGGTTACACCAATTTAATACCTGCTTAAGCTTTTTCATCTTAAGCCAAAGTCTCCTCATGCCAAAACTAGAATTATCCGGATGTGAAGGTGCTTGCCAATTATTCTGAACAACACATATAAAAGAGTCACAAAGTAACCATATATTTTGAAATCTGAATTGAGGAGAAGCATTAATTTGTCTAAAATTAAGGCTAATAAGCAAAGGGGAGTGATCAGAAAGAGTCTTTCTAAGATGTTGAACATTAAAAGAGTTAAATTAATTAAGCTAAGAATCATTAAAAAGAACATGATCCAAACATTGATATACGTAACCCCTATTCCAAGTGAAATTACTACTAGAAAAATCAATATCAATTAAATTATAATTCAAAATCATGTTACTAAAATCCTCCATAGACCGATAAGAGAGGGAAGAGCCTCCTATCCTCTCAGAAGGGTTAGTAATAGTATTAAAATCACCAACAACAAGACAAGGTAAATTGTAAATATTATGAAAATTAATGATTTGACCCCATATCAATTTTCTAATATAACGGGAAAAAGAAGCATACACAAAAGAAGCACAATAATGAAAATTAAAAATCTCAACATTACAATGCATCACTTGAGTAAAGTCACCAATAACATCAATTTTAACAGGATCCCTCCAAAGAACCCAGATCTTATTAGCCACATTTGAAATAGCATAATTAAAACCCAAAAATTGAGATGTTCTAACCAACATAGTAGAAGAAATAAAAGGCTCAAGCAAAACAAGAATAGAAACATTGTGAATACGACATAAATTCTTAACACGAATTCTAGAAGAGGGACAACTAGTGCCCCTCACATTCCAAATAATAGAATTAAACATAAAAAAAACAAAATTAATGAGAAGTATGCGAGTGAGTGGTTCTAGGAGATTATAATATGATATGTTGTTTCTTCTTTCCTCTCTTACTATGAAACTTAATGTAACTGCTGTCATTATCAACTTTAGCAAAACATTTAGCAGCAATTCTCATATCCTCTGTGTTAGTAAAAGCATCACTATTATCATGAGAAGTTGAAGGAAGTTTACTATCATTTTAGTGGACCCCTTGACTAACATGTTGAGGACATTCATCCTCCTTAAACATATCATCATCCTCTCTATTACCTATAATCCTCACGGCAAGGCCATCAATGCATTCCCTAAGAGGAAGGCTATCCTCCACCAAAGCTAAAATCAACCTCCTCCATCCCATCACTTTCTTTATAAGGTAATTCAGTGATCGCATTAGCTTCTATCACATTCTCCTGCTCATTAAAAATCAAAGGATTAGAAATTATGTTAGATAGCATATTACTATCCATTTCCAACAATTTTTTGTTAATCATACAAGGACTAATGGAATCGATAATAGCATTATTTTGGATAACAATATTAGTCAAATTTTGCTCAACCCTATTCTCACAAACAGAAGATGGAATAGAAGAGGTTTTAACATTTACTAAATGATTTGAACAAACAACATTAGTAACAGTTGGTTCAAGATCATCACCGGCTAATGGCATAGGCTCCTCAATAATTTGAGATGGTTTAGAGGCATTTCACTCTAAGTCCAAGGGGTAGTAACTTCAAGAGAAATCATGTTGGCATCAACCCCTTGTCGTTGTTTGGATGAGTCTTTTTCTTTATGAAGGTGAGGATGCTTCCAAAAACATTCATTAATATCATGACCATGTATTTTGCAATGAAAACAAAAGATGGGTAAATTTTTTAGTATTAAAGAAATGAAGTCTCAAATTTGGGAAGGAAATCCACACCGGAGAGATAGGGGATTCCTCCCTAACGTCAAAATTTGGAATTCATTTGAGCAAACAGATTTGACACGCTTGTATATAGTAAGATCTCCTATCAAATATATGACTATAATCAAGATCATTAGGAAGTTGGATAGCAACATGCCTTTGATCTAGTAAGCCGATATGAAATGATCTTGACAGTTTTAGGTTAAGAAAAATTTTCGTATAACATCAAGGTTCGAACGCCTTAGGAGGAATTTACCCACCAGCGTTAAATCAAAGGGAGCAGCTAACTATGCAACCACAGAGTCCTCAAATAATAAGGTCGGATAACCTTTAAATGAAGAATGAATGAACTGCAACTTAGAAAAAAGATGACAAAGAACAAGATTTCCCCTCAAAAAGAGAAGAAGCCGGAGGGTTAGATAAAGTCATCATCTCTCAGAACCCAAAAACTAGAAAACCTCAAAATCAGTGAAGCAAGAGAAATGAAGGAAGAAAAGAGAAGGAAATTAAATGAAAAATGCAATCAATCCAAGCTAGAAGGGCAAAACCAAACACACGAGAGAACGAAACCTTGATCGCCTGGAAATCACCTTGGATGCCAGAGCAAAGAGACGTTAGCTGAGCGTGTTATAACCCTGAAACATATTTTATCTTCAGAAGAATATCTACTGTAAGTTACTCTTGAAACTAGGGTTCCACTCCATCGAAAGATTTTTCCACCTGATGATGTACTCAACCAAAGACTCCCCTATCTTTTATTTTTCAACGACCACATCACCCTCTTTTGTATATTACTTTGGCCCAAAAATCTCTTTAAGAATATATTTTCTAGTTCATTAAAGGTTCTTACCGAACCAATGGGCATATTAATATTGTTGGTGTTTGAAAAGAGGATTTGCCTTATAAGGTGCAAAATAAATTTAAATTAAATTTCTTTGCAAAAATTAGGAATTAAATTTAAATTTCAATTATGGAGTTGAACAGACTATTATGCATAAAATATCACCTTGGAAGGTGAAAATAAAATCTCCTAAGAGGTTTAGACCAAGAATTGGAGGTTTACTAATGAATGTCGTAGTCTGATTTAAGGGAGAACCATTTATGACCATGGAGGGTCATAATGAAGTTTAGCCAAATATTCGACCATGATAATCAAGAAAATTAATCATTAATTTCATATTCGAATTTATGTTAACATATGATATCTCCACGGAGAAAGAATATATCCTTCGTTAGCAATTCTTTTATTATGATGATAATGATCACTATAAATTTGATTTACCAAAAGAAATATTAATTGAGTTTTAAAAAATTAACGTGGGTTCTAAATATCCTACGAGCACAAGTTCTCATAGTTAATTACATTGTATAAAAATGGAGTCTCTTAAGAAAATTCTCGATTAAAATAATGGCATAAATTTTAAGGAATTTTCGAGGAGTTATATCAAAAAAGGTGAAGCTAAAATTTCAAGTGGGATTAGAACAAGATTGAGCACTTATTTTTGAAGTCAAAGGAAGAAAGGTAGGAGACACTTTGAGATTCTAAAATAATTTAGAAGTGTCCCAACCTAATCTAAGTATTGAGCTTTAAATTTTGGATTGAAAGAGATTTTAGTTTGAGTTGATTGATTTATTAGAAATTTGTTATCATATTCTTAGAGGTTGGGGTCTTATGATCCAGAATTTGGCATGGATCCTAAATCTATAATGGACACCGAACAATGATGGTCCGAACCTAACTAATGTAGTGAAAAACCTAGATTTACCTCAGTTTGGGTTAGGGAGCCAGCTAACTACTTAGTTGATTTAAAATCCATAAGTTTGGTCATTATGAAAGAATGGTAGGAATATTTTTATTAAAATTTGGAGAGTTGGGACAGACATCTAGAGCTTATCCTAATTGGTCTCTTGACTTATGTTGGGTGAAAATGTTAAAATAAAATGCAATTAGAATTTAGATTTTTTTAAATATGTTTCTAATGAAATGCATGCTGGTCGACTTGATTAAATGCATAAAATAAAATGAAACAGTTTTTAAAAAAAGGCTTGAAAAAATTTTCCCTATAGATTTTACAATATTCTCTTGACTTATCTGAACCCTCAAAGGCCAAGTGATCTGTTGGGACCTATGGGCGGGGAGGTGCCTAACAAGGAAGAGATAGTAAGATATGCTTATGAGAACTCACAAAGGTCCCGAACTTACTTCTTAGGTCATTAGAGTTTCTATATTATCTAAAAAGTTTAATTAGATTTTGAGTAGAAATTTTTTTTTGCTGTGCCCTCATGAGCCTCCGTGTATCAAGGATAAAACAAAATCAGCACACAAATGCAAAAAAAAAAAAAAAAATGAAAAGCAGGCAAGATCCTATACTCAAGCAAAGTGGATAAAAAATCAATACTATAATTAATTCCTCAAAATAATCTCCATAGGTAAAGGCTCCATTTATTACAACCTATAATTGAAAAAATTAAAAATGGTTGGGCACCACTAACCATAAACCCGAATTCTAATCTTAAGACAGATGCAAGTAGACTTTGAGTGGGATACTCTTGTATCTTCAGCTCCTTGGTCTTCTCCTCTTTAGGCTCCTTGGATCCGTCATACCTAGATAGCCAAATAGGAAAGAAAACTCTACCGCCAAGTGGGAGGTTATTCTTTCACTTTGGGTAGAGGAGTGATCCAAAATTAAGCTTCCAAATGGAAAACGACTATCGCCCTAAGGGGTATCCTTTCCTCTTTCGAATTTAGTTTTGGGTGTAAGTATCCCAAACTCAAAGACTTTTTCACAACTCTTAACTTTAAATAAATTACATTGATACTAAAAAGAAAATCTCAGACTCTTCTACAAAGTTATCCTAAATATTTAAATATTAAATCAATCCAAAGTAATTATATATATAATGAAATTAAAGTACTCAATCCAACAATGCTTGGTCATACTCTAATTTATTTGGGGTCTAAGCAAAGCAACTGTATCATTTATAATAATTACCATTTTTAGGCCCCCTTTATTGCCCTGTATGAGCTCGACCACCTATAGAAAACTCAGTGAGCAACCAGAACTATCCTAACCTAAGGGTAAACTATCACCCATCACATCAATTCATAGAGTGTAGTAAATAAAGTAAGAAAACATATCAAGCAATTTCAATCACAACATGCAAAGAATTCTCAAAAATACGACACACAACAGTAAAGTAAACACCGGCCTAACATATACTAGAGTTAGTTGTCCTAGTAAACCATCTAAAATGTGTGTAAAAGTTCATGTGGTTGGGGTAGATCCTAAGCTGGGTAAATTGTTAGAATTTTCTAATGTTCAAGTTTGTTAAATGTCAAAGGGAAAAAGTATGTTTGAAGTTAAATGTTAATGTTTTAAAGTTTTGTTTAAGGTGTCATTTAAGGGTTGTTTGATTGGATGAATTTAATTACTTAAGGACTAAAGGGTTAATGAATTTTAATTAATTTAGTTAATGGCTAATTTTAAAGATAAAGTTAATTTATATTTTTCACCAACTGATTCATGGCATTGTGCCACCAGGCTTAAAGAACTAGGCCTCCTTAGGACACGTAGTCTTGCATCGCTGAGTACTCCATCCTAAAAACCTTATTTATGTAGTTGGATTAATGATTTTAGTTTGGTTAACTAATTAAGGATTATTTGATTTAAATTTTTATACTCCATTGAATTCATTCATGATGTTGTGCCACTAGGTTCGAGGAATCAGGCCTCCTTATGACACGTAGCCCCACAGCCCAGTGTAGTCTATCCTAAAAACTTCATCTTAGAGTGTTTGTTGTGTATTAGAATGTTGCCTAAGTGATTTTATTAATCAAATTAGAGTTTTTTAGAATTTTAAATGAATTATTAGATTTTTTGAATTATTGGAATTATTTAATAGCATTAATTAAGGGTCCAAAAGTTGACTTTTAAAACACAATTAGTTTGAAGGTTTCAAAATTTTAATAAATATTAGACCTTATGATGAGTAGTTAAACTGTTACTTTGCTTAATTTGGAGTTTCTTATTAAAGTTATGATTTTTTTTTGGGCCTAAATTTGAACTACGTTTGACCGAAAAGTTCACTTTTTTAACTTTGACCACCTTTTGGAAGTTTTATATTTTTAGAAAATGCTAGACCTTAAATGGAGTTGATGACACTAACTTTGGTCAATTTGGAATTTTTATAAGTAATGATTTTTCAAAGCTTGCTTAAACAATTAAATTTTAAAATTACTTAATTAGAAAGGTTTTGGTTGTTTTGCCCCAAACTCATTCTAAACTATATGGAATCACTCCCAAATATCAAGTATGACCCCATGAGTGTTTCCAAATGATTAGATGTTATTTAAGTTTTTTTTTAATAATTTTTAATTAATTAATTATTAATTTTTATTAAAAGTCAATTATAGTCAATTTATAGGTCAAATAACGGGTATTTTATTTTTGATAGGTAGTGAACTAAATTTTGGTCAGTTTGATATTTTAATTGTATTTTTTGGATCTAAATTTGATTTATTATAATAATTTGAATTTTTATGGTCCTTAAAAATGCCAAATTTTGATATGGTAAATTTTCTGGCCTAATGAGCTCAAAGTTCAATTTAATTTAAACTTATAGTACAAGATGTCGCTAAGTTTGTGTTTGCCAAGTTTCACCCCTATTATATGTGTGTACAATGTTTTAGGAATATTCTATGACATCTAGACCACATCCTTAATTATTTTTTCAAAGGTGTCTCTAGAGTTCAATTGGGATTGAAATTTTGTTCAACTAACCTTGGTACATATGCAATCACACCACATCAATCATGCACTATAATTCTAAGGATTTGAAGATTTATGAATTTTCAAAGTTTTGGGTCCAAAATGGACCCATTATTTTGAAAATTCACATCACAATAAATTAGTGGGTATTTGATCTTAAGAAAATTATAGAACATGCTTAAGATACCCAAAAATCCTTCACCAAAAATTGGACCCAAATTGACCAATGGACTGCAAGAAAATTACAAAAAACTATTTTCAAACAAAGTATAACATCTCACAGTATAGTGACCAAATCAATTTAATTTTACTTTTAATAAATAGTAAATTTAATTCCCTTTCTAATGATACCACAAACATCCAATTTGATAAAAGTTTAATTTTATGTGAATTTTAAAATATTCTAGGCAATTTATTAAAATTTTTAATCAATTTTAAATTTCAAATGGCAACACCCATGTCCCTACTTTTGACATGTGTCCGGGACACATAGTCTATCAAAACCATGGATGAAACTATGGTTTCGACATAACCACATCATCATAGGTTTACTATTGTCTGATTGGATCGGTGACATGTGGCAGAATGTAATAGTGCCATGTCGTCTCGGTAGTTTTGAGCTAGAACTTGTGTTCGAGTCCTGAGGCCAGCATGTACACTGCTTCAATTTGAGCTGTCATATCAAATGATCGAACGGCTCAGATCGAAGGCCCTTTCTTAGTTCAAAATTAATCACAACTTTGCTCATAACTTGGAAAATACTCAATCATATCTTAAGAAATTTGAAACATAGGCTAAGTACAACATAATCTTGTTATGCCTGGAGTTTAGAGGCCCCTTGCATTACAAATTTTCTATAGTTTCAAATTGATATTCTACCTAAAAGTGAGAAAATCTTAAAATCTATCTGGTGGATTTTTACGATCTTGGACTCCTTTTTTTCCTAATGATGTCCTCTATAAGTTTGTTGAAGATGCTAATAGATTTTGACAGCTGGATTTAAAGTTGTTGAATAGAGATGGGTTTCTCTCACTAGAATGGCATCTCACTAAAATAGTTATTTAAGACCTAAAAATAATGGGGGGAGGATTATAATGGACTTGGGAAGAGCTAGAGAGGATGGGGAAGGCTCTAGGTGTTGCAAATCTATTTTTCATGTCTTATGTTTTGATGATTGACAAACACGGTTTCTCTTGGACAGCTTGTTGCTTCTAACTTTTCAGGAATCGAAGATCGGACAATCAAAAAGGAGCCAAGTTCAGGAATGCGTAGGTTTAGGGTTGAGTCAGTCTGTATATTTGTTTTTTACCATTTGAGTCCACTTGTAATAGTCAAAGAGACTGATGCTATGTAACCCTTCACACACACACTTGAGAGACTTAGAATTTCTGTGTTTACTCCTATCGGCCAGGACGATTTTCTGGATCGGCCTGGACGATCAGCTTAAAACAGAAAGTCTAATTAAGGATTCTTAAATTAAGGCAGCCGTCATTAACAGATCGTCCTGGACGATACGTGTATCGGCCAGGACGATAAGCTCAAAACAGAAAGAAGTAGCCGCCATAGTCAAGTATGGTATACTGTATCTTTAAATTATCGGCCAGGACGATCCTCGGATCGGCCTGGACGATATTCACAAATTATGCCATAATTGTTCAGGGAATCAAGGGAGTAATTAAGGTTGATTGATACGATCATATCGTCCTGGACGATCGCAAGATCGGCCAGGCCGATCTAGTCAAAAACCTTAAGTTATTTCAGGACGATCTATATCGGCCAGACCGTATCCAGGGCTATTGTCAGGACGATTTTCCTCTGGTTTGAACTGATCGGCCAGGACGATCGTGAGATCGGCCTGGACGATCAAGCCAATTTTCAATCATCTTGTTTCCCATCCAGGGCGATGCTCTGGCCGATCTTCATTGATTTGTACTGATCGGCCAGGCCGATGTCCATATCGGCCTGGACGATATTGTCGGCAACTTGCAATTAATGAGCTCTTTTGTAGCTCTTCTATTTAAGAGCTCTTGTTCAACATTTTTAAAAACCTTTGGCTGCTGCCTTGACCTGAGAAGACCTTGATGAGAGAAAGAGAGAGAGGAGAGAGAGAGGATATTGTGAGGGGGAGCTTGTGAGGGGTTTCACAAGGGTTGCTTCAAGGATCTCTCTACGTCGTCTTCGTCTAGAGTTTCTCGTCCGTGGAAGGGTCGGTAGAGGTAAGGAGTTTTGCTTGTGGTTCTGGTTCTCTGCCAGCTTCAGGAGGAAGCAAAAGGAGATAGGTTCTCTGCTTTGCCGGGGTGGCAAAAAGGAGGTTCTTGTGAGGGCTTCTCCGCCTAGCCGTGGGGGCTAAAGGAGAGTCACTTTTTTGTAGTGCAATACTTGGAGGGTGCCTCCAAGAAGTGGACGTAGGTCGAGTCGACCGAACCACTATAAATTTCTGTGTTCCTTTTCTTGCTTCCGCACTTTTAAATTCTGCATTTTTGTGGTGTGATTTGGTTTATGTGATTTTAATTCTTTGTTTAAAAAGAAGTTTTTAAAATACCAATTCACCCCCCCTCTTGGTTAGTTTGGGACTAAGTTCATAGGGCTTAACATCCCCATCGAACTTTTAAGTGGTATCAGAGCCTGATTCGAAAATTAAAGTTTGAAAACTTTTTGAATTTGATCCATGTCTAACTTTGGGAATCGCAACACTACGGAAGGGTATTCTATTACCCGACCTCCTCTGTTCGATAACCTACCTTTTGATTTTTGGAAAACTTGCATGTCAACTTTTTTACAATCTACTGATTATCGCATGTGGATGCTTATTCAAGAAGGTTATTCTCCACCTTCTCGTGAAATTAACAGTTTTAAAACTGAAGTTGCTTTTACCGAATGGACTTTTGATGAACGAGATTTAGCTCAATTAAATGCGAAATGTTTGAATTGTTTTTTCTGTGCTTTAAAATCTGAGGATTACATGCGTGTTTCAACTTGCAAAACTGGTAAAGAAATTTGGGATAAATTGTGCATTACCTATGAAGGCACTAATGAAGTTAAACAATCCCGTTTAAACATTCTTTTGCATGACTACGAACTTTTTCGTATGAAACCTCATGAATCAATTTCTGACATGTACACTAGGTTTACTCAGATTGCTACTTCATTGCATGCACTAGGAAAAGAACTTTCGAACTTTGAAAAAGTTAACAAGATTTTGAGATGCTTGCCTTCGTCTTATGATGCAAAAATTACTGCAATCACTGAATCTAAAGATTTAAACACCTATTCTATTGATAACTTGCTTGGCTCACTCATTGCTTACGAGCAAGGGGTGAATCAAAGAAATCTTGATGCAGGTGAGAAGAAAAAGAAAAAAACAATTGCATTGAAGGCACACAAATCGGATTCTGAATCTTCCGGGTCTGAAAGCGATGGAGTTTCCTTCATCACAAGGCAATTCAAAAGCTTTCTAAGGAAGAAACAAAAGCATCATCAAAGTTGGAGAAAAGGTAAGGATCATAAACATATTAAAGGATCTTCTGATGTTGTTTGTTTTGAATGCAGAAAGCATGGACATGTGAGAACTGATTGCCCTAAGCTTAGAGATCAATCAAGAAAAGAAAAAAATGATGAGAAAGCTAAGTCTAAGAAGGACAAGAAGAAAAAACAAAGGAGCTTTTGGGCAGAATCTGGTACTGATTCTTCTGAGACTGAACCAGAGGAAGAAACTACAAACTTGTGTTTCATAGGAAAAGATCAAAGTGATCAAGAAGAGGTATGTGAACTTTCATACGATCAACTTCTTGAAGTTTCAGAAAAAATCCATGCATCATATAGGAAATTAAAGAAAACTCATGCTAGCTTGAAATTAGAATTCTTAAATCTATAAAAAGAGCATGAAATTTTGATTAAAGACCATCAAACAATTGATTCAAATCACATGACTTTACTTGATGAATTTGATGAGTTAAATAAAAATCATGGTAAGTTAGTTGAAGAGCATGATGCATTGAAAATATCACACACATCTCTTGAATCTAATTTTAAGAAGTCAAAAGAAATAGAAAAAAATTTGAGGATTGAAAATGAAGTTTTAAAAAACACAAACTTGAAGGTTCAAAATGATTTAGAAGCATGCAAGAAATCTAGGATGACTTCTACTTCCAATCAATTGCCAAAACCTAGAGAGAGGCATTATAACTCAAATCACTTAAGAAATCCCTTTCCTGGAGTTAGATGTTTTTCTTGTGGGATGCTAGGACATATCTCACACACTTGCACAATTCACCATAGTTCACATTGGGTGTGGAGACCTAAGGTGCATGATCCACAGCATACCACACATGCATTGCATTCTTCTCTTCATAAGAAGGAACCCAAACCTGCTTGGGTTCCTAAAACTAACATTTGATGATTTTGCAGGAAATCTCTCACAAAAGACCTCGTGAGAGTATGTGGTACCTGGACAGTGGATGCTCTCGACATATGACTGGTGATGCTAGCCAGTTTGTTGTACTAGAATCCAGGACTAGAGGCAAGGTTACCCTTGGAGACAACACCACCAGGAAGGTGGTAGGAGCAGGTATAATCGGTAATTCCAAGAACCATATGATTGAAAATGTTTTGCTTGTAGATGGATTAAAGCACAACTTGCTCAGCATCAGTCAATTCTTTGACAAAGGCTTCATCGTATAATTCTTCACGAATTCATGCATTGTAAGTTTAAGTAACAACACTATTTTGCAGGGAAAGAGGGTAAACAACGTCTATATGCTTGATTTAAATAGCATTGAATGTGCTGCTTCTTTTTGCTTAAAAACTGTCATTGATGATTCTTGGTTGTGGCACAGAAGGCTTTGTCATGCAAGTATGAAAACCCTTAGGAAAGTGATCCAAAAGGACCTAGTTAGAGGTGTCCCCAAACTTAAGTTTACAAAAGACCACCTTTGTGATGCCTGTCAACTAGGAAAGCAAATCCACTCCTCTTTTCACCCCATAAAGGACATTAGCACCTCTAGACCTTTAGAAGTCCTTCACATGGATTTGTTTGGACCCATTAGCATAGCTAGTTTGGGAGGGAAAGTCTATGGTTTTGTGATTATTGATGACTACTCGAGGTTCACTTGGACTAGATTTCTTTCTCATAAAAATGAGTCTTTTGAGGAGTTTAAAACTTTTTCTACTTGGATTCAGAAGAAGCTAGGGTATGAGATTTTGACCATCCATAGTGATCATGGGGGAGAGTTTGAAAATGAAAGATTTGGAGATTTTTGTGAGGAAAAGGGGATTAGCCACAATTTTTCAGCCCCTAGGACTCCTCAGCAGAATTGAGTAGCTGAAAGGAAGAACCGGACCTTGGTGGAAGCCGCTAGAGCCATGCTTGCTGAGTATTCACTTCCAAAATACTTTTGGGCTGAAGCGGTTAACACAGCTTGTTATGTGTTGAATAGGGTGAATGTTAGAGTCAAATTAGAAAAGACATCCTATGAGATGCTTAAGGGTAGGACACCCAATCTTTCCCACCTTCATGTCTTTGGTTGTAAGGTTTTCATTCACAATAATGGAAAGTCTCACTTGGGAAAATTTGATCCTAAATCTGATGAAGGAGTATTCTTGGGATATTCTAGTGTTGGGAAATCTTTTAGAGTGTTTAACAAGAGAACCTTGATGGTGGAAGAGACAACCCATGTAGTTTTTGATGAGTCTGATCATAAGAAACATGGAGTAGAAGATGATGATGTTGGGGAGATTACAAGTGGAGTAGAAAATTTGGGGAAGGGGAGTGAGCACCTAAGTAATGGAGGAGTAGAAGGAGTCACCCAAGGAATAGAAATTTTTGATGAAAGGGGAGAAACTTCACACACTTTGCCTAGAGATTGGAGATACTCTACTAGTCACCCCAAGGATTTGATCTTAGGAGACCTTTCTAGTGGAGTTAAGACTAGACATGGACTTAGGAAGGAGGTGAACCACTCTGCCTTTATCTCTATGACTGAACCCACCACCATTAACCAAGCCCTCTCTGATGAGTTTTGGATGTTAGCAATGCAGGAAGAGTTGAATCAATTTGTTAGGAATGATGTTTGGGAACTTGTGGAAAGACCTAAGGGACAAAGTGTAGTTGGGACAAAGTGGGTATTTAAGAACAAAGTGAATGATTCAGGAGTGGTGGTGAGGAATAAAGCAAGATTGGTGGCTAAGGGGTACAATCAAATAGAAGGGATAGACTTTGAAGAGACTTTTGCCCCTGTAGCTAGATTGGAAGCCATTAGAGAGCTATTAGCCTTTGCCTGTTATAAAGGATTTAAGCTTTTTCAAATGGATGTCAAGAGTGCCTTTTTAAATGGGGAGATAAAAGAAGATGTGTTTGTAGAACAACCTCCAGGTTTTGAGAGTTCTCAATTTCCAAATCATGTGTTTAAATTAAAAAAGGCTTTGTATGGTTTAAAGCAGGCACCTAGAGCTTGGTATTAGAGGCTTAGCACATTTTTACTAGAGAGGGAGTTTGTCAAGGGGAGCGTAGACACCACCCTTTTTCTTAAAAAAGTTGGAGATGATTTACTCATTGTTCAGATTTATGTTGATGATATACTCTTTGGATCTTCTAATAAAAATTTGTGTGATGATTTTTCTAAAATAATGAGTAGAGAGTTTGAGATGAGTTTAATGGGAGAATTGTCTTACTTTTTGGGGTTTAGCATAAAACAATTGGAAGATGGAACTTTTCTAAATCAAACAAAATACATAAAAGACATTTTGAAGAAATATGAGATGGACAAAGCCAAGCCAATTAACACTCCCATGACTTCTAGTGCTCCGTTGGATAAGGACCCAAGTGGTAAGTCTGTTGATCAGAAGAAGTATAGAGGCATGATTGGATCTTTAGTTTACTTGACTGCAAGCCGACCTGACATTATGTTTAGTGTTTGCCTTTGTGCTAGGTTTCAAGCTGACCCTAAGGAATCCCACATGACTGCTATTAAAAGGATTTTTAGATACCTTTTGGGGACACAAGGATTAGGGATTTGGTACCCTAGACATAGCACTTCTTTTGAGATTATTGGTTTTTCTGACTCTGATTTTGCAGGATGCAAGGTGGATAGAAAGAGCACCTCTGGAACTTGTCAATTCATTGGACAATCCTTGGTCTCTTGGTCTAGTAGAAAGCAAAATTCTGTTGCACTTTCCACTGCTGAAGCTGAATACATTGCTCTTGGAAGTTGTGTGGCCCAAGTTCTTTGGTTGAAACAACAGGTATTGGATCTAGGATTACATGTAAGCACCATCTCAATTTTTTGTGACAACACTAGTGCCATATGCATCTCTAAAAATCCTATCCAACATTCAAGAACTAAACACATTGACATTAGGCATCACTTTATTAGAGATCATGTGACTAAGGGAGACATTGAGTTACACCATGTGACAACTGAAAACCAACTGGCAGACATCTTTACTAAACCACTGGCCTTCGACACTTTCAGTTCTTTAAGGACCAGATTGGGTGTAATTGACATAAATGCATTAAACCTTTTTAGCTAAATTTTCTTTTTTTTTTTTGCTTTTTTTTTTTTTTACCTTTTCGTGTGCCTTATTTTTAGATCATCACTGATATGATATTATATTTCTTGTTTTTGTCTTTAACAATTTGTAGTTAATATGTTTTCATCTACTTAATCACTTAGATAGTATGAATATTTTGTGATTGTGTCTCTTTCCCTAACTTAGTATTAGTGGCATAGTTTTCTTTTCTAATCAAAAGTCTATCTCAAAATAAAAAATTGTTATGAAACTAAGATCCTTTCTAAAGCTTGCTTAAGTAAATCTATCTTGTATTTACAATGATTAAAAGTTTTTTTGTCACATCATGATCCCTCGTTACTCTTGTCTTCCATTATTAATCCTGCCTGTGGTAATTCTTCCCTATGTTAGAGAGAGAGCTCCTATTCTCTAATATCTGAGAAGATATATTCACAACTAAGTTTTTTTTAAAAAGAGTCTAAAAGGGAATCTAGCTTGCAAAAATAAAAAAAAAATTGGCCAATGATGCCAACAAAAGAAGCGCAAAGATGCAAAAAAAAAATTGAAAAATCTATAAAAAGATGCGCAAAGCGCCACAACATTAACAAGAGACATAAAATGAGCCCACTCAAAAGCAAGCTACTCTCTCTTTTTATATCTTTTAGAATTTAGAAGTTTTGATTCTCAAAGGCTTGATCTCGATTATCGTTCGTTTGTGACAAATCTACCTCATTGTTTTATGGAGATATTTTCCTTATGCCAAGTGGTGGGTAGATTCTTTTTCTCATATCCAATTAATTATTTGAGTTAGGTCATTGATTTCAAAAGATGATTCTACCCTAAGAAAACGTTTTTTGGCTAAGGGTAAACCATGAACGGATATTCTCCTATTCTATGGATTAAATGAGATTGGTAACCCGTTAACTCACAGGTTTTTAAATCAATCACATGGAATACTATATCATTGATGTGCCTTGATTAAAAAAAAAAAAAAAATGGGGAATCTCTTTTGCTATGCTTTCTTGTACCCTCCTTTTTGATATGTCAAAAGGGGGAGAAGTTTATGAGGTTCTTTTTTTATCAATCCTGAATTGTTAACTATTAAATCTTTTTGTAGTGTTTTGCCATCATCAAAAAGGGGGAGATTGTTGCAAATCTATTTTTCATGTCTTATTTTTTGATGATTGACAAACACGGTTTCTCTTGGATAGCTTGTTGCTTCTAACTTTTCAGGAATCGAATATCGGACAATCAAAAAGGAGCCAAGTTCAGGAATGCGTAGGTTTAGGGTTGAGTCAGTCTGTACATTTGTTTTTTACCTTTTGAGTCCACTTGTAATAGTCAAAGAGACTGATGCTATGTAACCCTTCACACACACACTTGAGAGACTTAGAATTTCTGTGTTTACTCCTATCGGCCAGGACGATTTTCTGGATCGGCCTGGACGATCAGCTTAAAACAGAAAGTCTAATTAAGGATTCTTAAATTAAGGCAGCCGTCATTAACAGATCGTCCTGGACGATACGTGTATCGGCCAGGACGATAAGCTCAAAACAGAAAGAAGTAGCCGCCATAGTCAAGTATGGTATACTGTATCTTTAAATTATCGGCCAGGACGATCCTCGGATCGGCCTGGACGATATTCACAAATTATGCCATAATTGTTCAGGGAATCAAGGGAGTAATTAAGGTTGATTGATACGATCATATCGTCCTGGACGATCGCAAGATCGGCCAGGCCGATCTAGTCAAAAACCTTAAGTTATTTCAGGACGATCTATATCGGCCAGACCGTATCCAGGGCTATTGTCAGGACGATTTTCCTCTGGTTTGAACTGATCGGCCAGGACGATCGTGAGATCGGCCTGGACGATCAAGCCAATTTTCAATCGTCTTGTTTCCCATCCAGGGCGATGCTCTGGCCGATCTTCATTGATTTGTACTGATCGGCCAGGCTGATGTCCATATCGGCCTGGACGATATTGTCGGCAACTTGCAATTAATGAGCTCTTTTGTAGCTCTTCTATTTAAGAGCTCTTGTTCAACGTTTTTAAAAACCTTTGGCTGCTGCCTTGACCTGAGAAGACCTTGAGGAGAGAAAGAGAGAGAGGAGAGAGAGAGGATCTTGTGAGAGGGAGCTTGTGAGGGGTTTCACAAGGGTTGCTTCAAGGATCTCTCTGCGTCGTCTTCGTCTAGAGTTTCTCGTCCGTGGAAGGGTCGGTAGAGGTAAGGAGTTTTGCTTGTGGTTCTGGTTCTCTGCCAGCTTCAGGAGGAAGCAAAAGGAGATAGGTTCTCTGCCTTGCCGGGGTGGCAAAAAGGAGGTTCTTGTGAGGGCTTCTCCGCCTAGCCGTGGGGGCTAAAGGAGAGTCACTTTTTTGTAGTGCAATACTTGGAGGGTGCCTCCAAGGAGTGGACGTAGGTCGAGTCGACCGAACCACTATAAATTTCTGTGTTCTTTTTCTTGCTTCCACACTTTTAAATTCCGCATTTTTGTGGTGTGATTTGGTTTATGTGATTTTAATTCTTTGTTTAAAAAGAAGTTTTTAAAATACCAATTCACCCCCCTCTTGGTTAGTTTGAGACTAAGTTCATAGGGCTTAACATCCCCATCGAACTTTCACTAGGAAGGTTGGAGGCTTGAGATGATGAAAATGCAAGGATTTGAATTTAAGGATTAGTTTTTGTCCATAGGGAGGGGGAGGGGGACCACACCCCTTTTCCTCTATTTGGCTAATCCCAAGCCAAACCTCATTTAAAGGTCTAGTTTAAGCTATATTATGGGAGGAAATAGGTCACTCTCCAGCAGGTTTGAACAAATTTTATTGGAGGTAGAGTTTGCTTAGGTGGCATAGTAATGTATCCATGATTTAACCTCTTTCACATGGACTCAAAGGAGATTGTTGACTTGTTGACCTATTGACTAGTCAATGGTGATCGGGATATGTCTTGAGAAGAAGGGAGCTGTAGGTTTTTATCCCAAGGGGTTTTAGTCAAGGGGTTGGGGTTTTTGAGCAAATACATGAAATTAGATAGGGTTTTGACCCCTCCAAGTGGGTTGACCAAGTCAAACATAGGGAGTTTTGACATAAAGATCCTTGGACATGTATTAAATATCTAATTGAGTGATTTTGGAGGGTTGATTGACTTGAAATGGGTTCAAACATTGAAATTGACATTAGTTTAGGTTAAGGGCTGACATGGTCAAATTGGTCAAACTGTAGAATGAGTTTGGATCAAATAGGTTCAAATGAGTGTTTTGTGATCAATGGAGATGGTTCCATGTATCAGTGAGGTCATTTGGATTGAAATTGACATTTGAATCCTTAAGGGCCTTTTGGTCAACCTTGGTTGAGTTAATCAATCAGGTCAAACCAAGACTTGAGTTAGGATCCAATGGATCCCAAATGATATTTAGGATCTATTGGGTAAGTTTTGGAAATTGGTATGGGAAGACCATGTTGAATTTTGGGGAAATGACCAAAAACCCCGTAAAGGGCATTTTGGTCATTTTGACCTCTGCTCAACCCCAGGTCAAATTTGGGTCTAGGAAAGTGTAGGTTATTGATCAAAACATCATAACAAGGTCCATGGATGTGGTTGGAAGGTTTGGAAGGAGTCCCAAGGTAAACTTTTATTGGATGGCATGTCTAGTGGCATAAGTTGTAAATATTTAAAGGTTTTGTAGCTTGTGGAAAAAGATTTAATTTCTGAGGGGCTAGGGACCTCATAATGAGTTTAAATTTGGAGGGATGACTCTATAGAAATGCCAGGTAAACATGTAACTAACATATTACAAATTAAAAGTTATTTGACTAGGTCTCCATGTGATATATGATTTACCCTGAATTAGGTTCAGGACACAGGCTTTTGACCTTGGATTTGAATTTAAGGATTTTGGGTTTGAATTGGATTGTTCTTATCAATCTCAATCAAATAAATTGTTGAGATTAATTGATCATGGTTGGATTTTGATTGAAAATTTATCTAGAACTTGGAATTAAGGATTGAATTGGATTTTGAATTGGGCTTGATCAAGGCTTTGGTATGGGGATTGAATTGAGGAGTGGAAATAAATTTGGTTAAAATTAGATCTTATATGGGGACCTGCATGGATGAGAGGTAGAGACCTTCCAATCATTGCATCACCAGAAAAAAATCTAACTAGGTCCTAGTGACCTCATACAAAAATAAGGTCAACAAATAAACCCTCAATATGTATAATAAACTGAAGTTCTAGTGCACATATTGGCATTGAACGAACGATAGATTGAAGTGGAATTTTGAAAGTCTAAGGAAGGGCATCACCCAACATTAAGTTTATAGGATGCAGATAGAAGACTTACATCTAATAGATAGATTAACTGGGAGGTCTAAAGAAGGGCATCATCCAATCTTAGGTCTATAGGATGCTGATAAATGACTTACACCTAATAGACAAAATCAACTAGGATGATCATGTGGGGAGGAATCTTGCTCCATATAGAGCATTGAGTATTGGAGATCATACAATGGGGTAAGAATATGCCCATCACAAAGGATCGAGTATGGGATGATTATATGATGAGGTAGGAATATACCCATCATAGAGGATCAAGTCTGGGATGATCATATGATGGGGTAGGAATATGGACATCATAGAGGATCGAGTTTTGGATGATAGTATAATAGGGTAGGAATATGCCTATCACAGAGGATCGAGTCTAGGAGATTATACGACGGGGTAGGAATATGTTAATTATAATGGATCAAGTCTAGGAGATCATATGATGGGGTAGAAATATGCCTATAATAGAGGGTCGAGTCTGGGAGATCGTATGATGGTGTAGGAATATACCCATCATAGAGGATTGAGTGTGGGAGATCATATGATGAGGTAGGAATATGCCCATCACTAATGATCGAGTTTGGGAGATCATATGATGGGGTAAGAATATGCCCATCATAGAGGATTGAGTCTAGGAGATCGTGTGATGGGGTAGGAATATGCCCATCCTAAAGGATTGAGTCTAGGAGATCATATGACGGGGTAGGAATATGCCCATCACAAAGGATCGAGTATGGGAAATCATATGATGGGGTAGGAAGATGCCCATCACAGAGGATTGAGTTTAGGGGATCATATGATGGGTAAGAATATGTCCATCATAGAGGATCAAGTCTGAGAGATCGTATGATAGGGTAGGAATATGCTCATCACAGAGGATTGACTCTAGGATGATTGTATGATGTGGTAAGAATATGCCCATCATAGAGGATCAAGTCTGGATGATTGTATGATGGGTTAGGAGTATGTCCATCACAAAGGATCAAACCTAAGGGAAGGCATCACCTAACCCAAAGGGGGGAAGATTATATATGATTGATTGATGAATTTGATCTTTTAAAATTTAGAGGGGTGAATTTGATGGTTAATTTTATGCGCATTAGGCATGGTACTTATTGAAGAGCTTCCCCAATGTTAAAAACAACAAGTATCATCCTTCATATTTGATCAATATATATGAACCTCCCTCATAAATCATTTATAAGGTGAATGATCCAATCAATGTTGATACAAAATTTCCATTAGTCTTATAATAGACTAAAATAGGTCTCCAAAGGACAACAACCAAGCCTCATACTTGGAAAGTCCTGAGGTGGCAGAATTTATCACGATTTCAAATCAGACATGACTTATATAATTTTAAATTTTTTTTGAGTTTGAAAGCAACTTTCTTTGAGGCCTTCATGCTGCTCCAATTGGAGTTGGGCACTCTACTCAGTCATGACTCAATTTTGAAAAGTAATTTCCAGCAATGTAAAACACACTTCTAGATGAGAACAATCTTGGACCTAACATAGAATGATATTTTACATTTTAGATTTTAAAAGAAATGATGCTCATGTTTAAGGACTCACATATTTTCCTTAAGAATGAGATTTAGATTCTTATTAGGAGTAGAAGATTCATTCTTTTTGTTAGAAATTTCTACTTAATCATTTGGACCCTATCAAAATGACAAGTGGGAATAAATTCACAAGTAGATTGAGAAGTAGAGTGACTCCAATTTACCTAAAAAGGACTAAGGGCTTGGATTTTGTTAACCCATATCAAGTTTCATAGAAACTGAAATGGGGTTCTCCATTGTATAAATTTTTTAAATTAAAATCAATTTCAAAATATTTAAGTTGGTGAGAGAAATTTAATCTTTTTTAATTCTCTTATAAGACTCTTTTATATCTGATAGATTGTCCATGCATGACAATAAATCTAGATTTAAGATTTTTCAAAGTCAATCTATTAAAGGTGATCGGGCTCTTTGAGATTTAAGGATTAAAAAGTATGAAGCATCTATCTTTTTTTTGTGATGCGCTTTGCACATATTTTGATTTCTTAGGGCACTCTTTTGATTTTGTTTTTTACAAGAGGCTTCATCTCCTTTAAAAATCTTAAAATGATTGCACTTTTTTTTAAAGGATTATATCTCTTTGCATAAGAGAATGAGTTTCATTCTCTTATACAAAGAAGAATAATCCCTAAATCGGACCCAATCTTTTGATAAGAAAATGAGCTTGACTAGGAAAGTTATTGAATAGATTTAGAACATGCAAGAGACACTTATCAAGATAGATGCGAGAAGATTTTCCTTTCTAAAATCAACTTAAGTTTGACATAGATTTTAATTCAAAAATCAAATCAATCCATAGAAGTGGTGGGAGGGAGGGCCCTCTAAATATCTATTGGATTCAACCACAACTCTCTTCTATTTTTAATTTAAAATAGAGGTCAATTTCTCTAAAAAAAGATGAATCAACTATCTTGAAAATCCAAATTCTAGTACTCTTGAAAAATAATATATTTTCCTTAAAAAAAGTAAGTCTAGGTGGAAAGACTCTGCCAATATAAAATTATATTTCTACAATCTCTTCAGAGGAAGAGACTTTTTTAGGGTCTACACTATCCCTAGATAATACTGCACCATTTCAATCTAAAGATATATCACGATAAGACCCTCTTTAGAAGTTAAATTTAAATGGTGTCACTGTCTGGTAAGATCTCAGATCCATAATTATTCCCCTTCCAAACTACTAGTGACCTCACAATTATGAGAGTGGCACCCCAGGTAGTTTCTACAACTCCTCTATAGAATTATGTGGTGGGGCATGTATATTAATGTGACCTAACATAATCTAGTATAGTGGATTGGTTATAACCCTCAACTGGGGCCTATGATTTATTACTGGTGATTGCATATTTCTAGTTTGGTAGATCTTTTCTGTGTAGTAGTCAAATGGTGTGGTGGACATCACACTATCATTCTCTCAACCTCCCTTCCTTGAGTAATTGGAGGAGGGTGGAAATGACTTCCACCAAAGAGGGGGTAAGTGTAAGGAGTAGATCTCTCAATCAGCCTCAAGTTTGACTTGCTTTAAGGCTTCCGACTAAACAGTCTTTCTGGCCTTAACAATTTTTTTTGACTCTGCACAGGTGGTTCTTCTACAATCGCATGGTTATGCAATGAGAATGTACGTTTTCCAGCCATTTGAGTATATTTGATTTCATGGAATTAAGAAAAGGTGATTCAAATCAATTGGTTTTGAAATAAAATTTGAATCTTGAAATTAATTGATTTTCTTCAAATTTTGAAACTCAAGATGTTGAGTTTTCACTCAACATGAAGGTTCACAAAATTGATAAGAAAATCTCAAGAGTTGGCCTTGACTCTCCCACTCTAAGAGCTAACTTGGGGTGAAATGTTAATGCTTAGATTTGGTTGAGAAGATTTGAATTTGATGTTGAAATTGAACGAATCCTCTTCAAATTCCAAAACTCAACATGTTAGATTTTTCCTAAACATGCAAGTCTACAAAATTGACTTGAAAAATCCCCAAGATTGGGCTTGACTCTTTCATTCCACCAATTGACTTGAGCATGAAATGTCAAAGCCTATATTTTATTAGAGAAATTTGAATTTTGGAATTGAAATTAACAGATCTTCTTCAAATTTTGAAGCTTAACATATTGAGTTTTGTTCAAATATGTAAGTTTACAGAATTGACGTGAAGATCCTTAGGTTTGGTTTGACTCTTTCGCTCCACCAATTGACTTAGGGACAAAATGTCTATGAGCTTAAATCTGATAGGGGTTTCAATTTTTTAAATTGGAAATGATTTGTGTGATTTTAAAAAGGGTTTTGAATGTTTGAAAATTGACAAAATTTTCTCAAATTTTTGAAACACAACATGTCTAGTTAACTCTCAATATGAGTGTTTACAAAACTAGTGAGAAAATTCAAAGAAATTGGCTTTACTCCTTCACTCCATTGATTGACTTAGAATAAAAAATGTCAAAGCTTGGATTTGGCTAGAGAATTTGAAATGAAAGGAGTTGAAATAGAACTTTTGAAATGCATTTGAGAAATCACAAATAATTTTGAGTTTGGATCATCATTGTATGCACTGAGCTACTAGGAGATATTGCATAATAACACATTGCAATGATATCAAAATTGAATTTGATTATTTTGATAGTAAATCTATATTTGAATTTGAAATTGATGGGTGTTTTTCAAGTTTTGAAACTCAGCATGCTGAATTTCACTCAACATGATGGTTTAAAAAATTGATAAGAAAATCTAGAGAATTGGGCTTGACTCTTTCATCCCACCAATTGACTTGGGGTGAAATGTCAAAGCCTGGATTTTGCTAAATCAATTTGAATTTTGATTTTGAGACTTCAGGGTCTTCTGAAGATTATGAAACATAGCATACTTGAGATTTATTTGGATATATAACTTTGTAATATTTACAGGAAAATATTATAGGATTTGGCTTGACTCTTTTGCTCTACCAATTAAGTTAGAGGAGAAATGTCAAAGCCCGACTTTGACAGAGGTTTCTTCGCTCACCTCTCACTTCATTTCTTTTTGATGTTGGCCACACTCACCCAAAAGAGAAATGGGTAGAATGGTAGTCAAAACTCTAATTAAAATAAAAAATTTTCCATTATTAAAGATGGAGAGAGAAATTTTGTCCCACTGAGCATGCTATTTTTTTTTGTGGGTGTTTGAAAGGGGATATTCCTTGCAAGCTGCAAAATAAATTTAAATTAAATTTCTTAGGAAAAGTAGGAATTAAATTTAAATTTTAATTCTAGAATTGAACAAACTATTAGGGATAATATATCATCGTGGAAAGCAGAAATAAAATCTTCTAAGGGGTTCAAACCCAGAATTTGAGGTTTACTCTTGATTATCATAGCCTGATTTAAGGGAGAATCGTATATGACCCCAGAGGGTCACAATAAAGTTTAGCCAAATATCTGACCAAGATAATCAAAAGAATTGATCATAAATTCCATATTTAAATTTATGTTAACACTGAAAGTTTGTTAGGGATGTTAAGCCCTATAGAACTGGCTCAAGGCTAACAAGAAGAGAGGTGAATTGTTAATAAAATTTTTTACACAAAGAAATAAAATCACAAACCAAATCACCACAAATAAAGTGCAGAAATTAAATAAATGCAGAAGCGATAATAAGAAAAGAACACACCGAATTTATAGTGGTTCGGTCAAACCTTGACCTATGTCTACTCCTTGGAGGCACCCTCCAAGTAATGCACTAACTAAGTGTCTCTCCTTTATCCCCCACAGCTAGGCAGAGAAGCCCTTACAAAATTACTTCCACCTTCTCCGATGCGGCGAAGTCGCTGGGTCCTTTGACACCAAAGAGATCTTCTTCTTTGGTGAACTTACCTCGAGACAAGCCTTGAATTTGATGGTACTAAGGTGCGAGTTCGCCGGAGCAACTGTGTGGAATCCCCTCCACACTCCCTTGAGTTCCCCCCTCACAGGATCTTCTCCCTCTTTCCTCTCTCCCTTTCCTCTCTCCCTTTCAAGCTCTCTCTTCAAGTTTCCCCCACAAGAATGAAGCTACAATGGCTGCCAAAGACACTTACAAAGTTCCTTGTCATAACTTAAATAGAAGAGCTAAAAATGAGCTCATTAATGCAAGTTGCCGACAATATCGTCTAGGATGATAGGCATATCGTCCTGGCCGATTAGTTCAAATATGAGAAAAATCATCCTGAATATTGCCCTGAAATGAAGCTGGATGATGTCTAATCGTCCCGGACGATCTTGCGATCGGCCCGGACAAAATCACCTTTAATTGCTTTCCAAAATTGCCAGAGAAATTTTGGAAAAATTATCCTAGATCGTCCTGGATGATATTTTATAGTCCAGGCCGATCCACCAGGCCGATATCCAAAAATAAGAATTTCCTAAGTAGATTTGGTGTCAGATTCTTTCTGAATTGAGCCTATCATCCTAGCCGATACAAAATCGTCAAGGATGATGTGTTTTGCATAAAGACGGCTGCTTTAATGAGGATGCCCTAATTAGGGTTTCTGCTTTTGAACAGATCGTCCCGACCGATATAAATATCGTCCAGGACGATATTACCAAAAACAGTAAACTTTATGGAATAGTCAGAAACTCTTATACGTTACAAAGCATCAGGAGCCATAACAAATACAATAGACTCAAGAAAGGAAAATGTGTACAAACTGACTCAGACCTAGTCTACCCAATCTTAAGCTGGTTCCAAATTGCAGTCCGTGTTGCAAATCTATTTTCATGACTTATGTTTTGATGATTGACAAATACTATTGATTCTCTTGGACTGCCTGTTACTTCTAACTTTTCAGGAATCGAAGATCGGACCGCTCAGCTTATTCTTCGTCTAGAGTTTCTCGTCCATGGAAGGGTCGGTAGAGGTAAGGAGTCAGTATCTGATTGTGGTTCTCTACCAGCTTCAGGAGGAAGAAAAAGGAGATAGGTTATCTGCCTTGCCGGGGTGGCAAAAAGAGGTTCTTTGTAAAGGCTTCTCCGCCTACCTGTGGGGGCTAAAGGAGAGTCACGATTGTAGTGCAATACTCGGAGGGCACCTCCGGGGAGTGGACGTAGGTCGAGTTGACTGAACCACTATAAATTTCTGTGTTCTTATTTCTTGCTTCTACACTTTAAATTTCCGCATTTATTTTCCTCGTTGTGTGATTTTGGTTTATGAGATTTTTACTTCTTTGTGAAAAGAATTTTTAAAATACCAATTCACCTCCCACTTGGTTAGCTTGGGCCAGTTCTATAGGGCTTAATATCCCTAATGAACTTTCAAGTGGTATTAGAGCGGGATTCAAAAATTTTAAGTTTGAAAACTTTTTGATTTTAATCCATGTCTAACCTTGGGAATCGTAACACTACGGAAGGATATTTTATTACCCGACCTCCCCTGTTCGATAACCTACCTTTTGATTTCTAGAAAACCCGCATGTCAACATTTTTATAATCTACTGATTATCATGTGGATGCTTATCAAAAAAGGTTATTCTCCACCTTCTCGTGAAATTAATGGTGTTAAAACTGAAGTTGCTTTTACTGAATGGACTTTCGATGAATGAGATTTAGCTCAATTGAATGCAAAATATTTGAACTGTTTTTTTTGTGCTTTAAAATCTGAAGATTACATGCGTGTCTCCACTTGCAAAACTGGTAAAGAAAATTAGGACAAATTGTGTATCACCTATGAAAGCACTAATGAAGTTAAACAATCTCGTTTGAATATTCTCTTGCATGACTACGAACTTTTTCGCATGAAATCTCATGAATCAATTTCTTACATGTATAATAGGTTTACTCAGATAGTTATTTCACTGCATGCATTAGGAAAAGAACTTTCAAACTATGAAAAAGTAAACAAGATTTTGAGATGCTTGCCTTCGTCATATGATGCGAAAATCACTGCAATCACTGAATCTAAGGATTTGAACACTTATTCTATTGATAACTTACTTGGCTCACTCATTGCTTACGAGCAATGAGTGAATCAAAGAAATTTTGATGCAGGTGAGAAGAAGAAGGAGAAAACAGTTTCACTAAAGGCGCATAAATCAGATTCTGAATCTTCTGGGTCTGAAAGCGATAAAGTTTCCTTCATCACAAGCCAATTCAAAAGCTTTCTAAGGAAGATGCAAAAGCATCATTGGACAAAAGGTAAGGATCATAAATACTCTAAAGGATCTTCTGATGTTGTTTGTTATGAATGCAGGAAGCCTAGACATATGAAAGCCGATTGTCCTACACTTCAAGATCACTCGAGCAAAGAAACGGAAAAGGGCGAGGAGAAACCTAAGTTTATGAAGGACAAGAAGAGAGTCCAAAAGACGTTCTGGGCAGAATCTGGTACTGATTCCTCTGAGACTGAACCAGAGGAAGAGACTACAAACCTGTGCTTAATGGGGGAAGATTATCTTGAGAAATGTGATGAGAAAGAGATATGTAAACCAACCTATGATGAATTGTTTGAGATTTGTGAGAAAATCCATGCAGCATACAAAAAACTTAAGAGGACTCATGCTAACTTAAAATTGGAACTTGTAAATTTGCAAAAAGAGTATGAAGTTATACTTAAAGATCATTCAACGATTGATTCTAATCACATGGATCTTCTTGATGAATTTGATGATTTGAACAAAAAGCATACGGAATTAATTAATGAGCATGATGCATTAAAAGTTTCACACACATCACTTGAATATGATTTCAAGAAATCTAAAGAGGAATAAAAAAACATTAGGGTTGAGAATGATGTTCTAAAAAACACAAACTTGAGGATTAAAAATGAATTGGATACACTTAAGGGAAATTGGAAGACTCCCACTTTGAATCCAAAGCCAAAACCTAGGAAGAGGCATTATAACTCAAATCAGTTAAGAAATCCTTTTCCTGGAGTTAGATATTTTTCATGTGGCATGCTAGGACACATCTCACACACTTGCACTGTTCACAATAGTACACATTTGGTTTGGAAACCTAAGATACATGATTCACAGCATACCACACCTGCATTATATTCTACATTTCCTAAGAAGGGACCAAACTAGGTTGGGTTCTTAAATTTGACTGTTGTTGAGTTTTGCAGGTGTGCTCTCACCAAAGACCTCATGGGAGCATAGGATAATTGGACACATGGAGGCTCGCAGCTTAAAATTTCTTAAACTTGCTGCTTTATAATTTCTTGAAATGATTTTTTATTAAGTTTTGTGTTATGTTTGTTGTGTGCTTGCTTTGTGTTGCTCTAGATTGCTTTATTTTCATTTTTTGGTTTCCTATATGATTATTTTTTAAGCTTTTAAATTTTGGAGTTTTAGAGATTATGTTCAGCATTTCAAAATCGGTTAAATGGAGGAATATCGTTGATGGTTTCCCACCTTCTGGCCTTGTTTAGTTGTATAATTTTCTTCTCTAAATAAAAGTCTAACTCATTTTAGCCAATAGTTTTTGAAACTAAGATTCCTTTTATCTTGCTACAAAAATCTATCTTGTGTATAATATCCAAAGTTCTTATATATCTCTCAAGTTATTCGAGATCTTGCCTTTGCACTGATCATATGATTTTTAGTTCTGTTTTGTGGGTAGTTCTTTCCTATGTTAGAGAGAGTGCTCATATTCTCTAATATCTAGAAGATATACTCACAACTAAGAACCTCTTTTAAGAGTATGCAAAAGAGAATTGAGCTTGCAAAAGATAAAAAGGAAAAGTGGCAAAGACGCTAAAATTGAAATTAAAAGTATATACACAAATGTGTATCAAAAATCAAAAGATGCTCAAAGAACCAATCAAAGGTTCAAGAGGCATAAAATGAGCCCACTAAAAAGCAAGCTATCCTCTCTTTTCAAAACTTTTAAAACTTAGAAGAACTATGGGTTATGTGAGATTTTCAAAGGCTTGATTTCAAATTCCATGATTGAGAAAAATTACTTTAACATATTATTTATGAGATATTTTCTTTTGTAAACAAGTTTTGAATGGATCTTCTTTTTTATCATATTTAGTTATTCTGAGTTAGGCCTCTGTTTTTCAAAAGATAATTTATACCCTAAAGGATGTCTGATCTAGGGTTAACAAAATCAGATATTCTACCTTCTTCCGATTAAAATTTGTTAACCTATTGATCTCTTGAAACTCTAAAGTTTAAATTATTTAAGAAATACTCATATGAATTGCTTTGATAAAGCAAAAAAAATTTGGCTTCTTTTCAAATTGTTTGTTTTTAGCTTTTTATCACTGTTCTTTTTTTTTTCTTCTACTTTGCTTTTGTTTTATTTTTGAGGGCTTTAATCATCACCATCATTCATTGTTTTTTTCAAAATCTAGTCACATCTTCCTGGCCAATACTTTTATCATCCTGGACGATATGGCAAATTCTCTTCAAATTCCCATATGCTGAACTTTTCTGTGCTTGCTATAATTCTTCGTCCTGGACGATACTTTATCATCCTGGACGATCTGATCGAACTCTGTTGCAATCATGATGATAGTCCTGATCGATAACCTATTTCGTCCTGGATGACGCATTTTATGGTCATCGTCCTGGCCGATACACTAGATCGTCCTAGACGATCAACGTGTCAGTACATTTGAATCCTTAAAATCGGCCCCGGACGATCAATTATTGGACAATCGTCCTGGCCGATCTACTGTTTGTCCTGGACGATACACATGGCATAGATTTAAAATGTTTTAACTTCGCCAGTATGATCAATTATTGTGCATCATCCTGGACGATACACCTAATCGGCCCGGACGATCTGCTTTTTTAACGGTCGTCCGGCTTGACTCCTCGGGATGAACGTCTGTGTCTAATCGTCCTGGCCGATATCTGATCGGCCTGGACGATCGGACCGCCTTTTTGACCAATTGGCCTGTACGTAATTATTGTGCCATATTGTCCTAGACGATTCTTCGATCGGCCTGGACGATATGGCCATTTCTTTAAATTCTGACCGTTCCAGCCATGATTTTCACTTCGCATCCCTTCTCCTCTTGTATTTTCTTGCTAACTCCTTTATATGGCTAGTGGGAAATGTGCTCGACAAACTTCTGGGAGTTCCTCGAGGGATACTCTGGACCCTCGATTCCGGGAGGCAGAGGATCATGCAGCTTACCGTCGCTACAAAGAGTGTGGCATTACCCTTTTCTGAACAATCAATCCTGCACACCTCTCGTATCTGGTAATGGATCTCTTTGCCCACACTTCTCTTTATTTTATACTCACCCTTGTTGTCCCTTTTTCTTCTGAACTCCTGCTAGAATTTTATGCAAATCTTCACATAAATTCTACTTCCGCAGCTCTGACCTCATATGTGAATCGACGCTCGGTCGAGATCACATATCAGGACTATGCGGAGCTTTTACAGCTATCCACCACCGGGGATAAGCTACACATAATCGTTACAGATCCTTATTTTGATTGGTCCACGACAAACCATTTTCTTCGCCAAACCAACACACCCTTTTATGTTGGAGAGACTAGCTGTTTAGTCAAAGATGCTAGGACAATTCAACATGTTCTTCGCACCTCCATAATTCCAAAAGCCGGGGACCGAATCCACATCACTCCTCTACTTTCCTTGACTACCTTTTTCATTATGGCCCGGAGAGAATTTAATGTCACTGATCTACTCTTTCGCTACATTGATCATTTAACAACTATTCGCGATCTAGGCCATAGGAGAAAACCCAACCATGCTTTAGTACATCTCATAGCCTACATTCTTGAATCCAAATACAATCTTCAATATCCTGCTCGTCACGACCTTCAACCTCCTTGCTACTCAAACAATTCTTTCACTATCCTTCATAGTACTCGTCTCCACCTAAGAGATGGGGAAGGTCGGGGGGCTGAGGAGGAGGAGGAGGCTCCCGCTCCCATTCCTGATCCTTTTCCTCTCCACCAGCACTCATCGTTTGATCCATTGATAGAAAGGTTTGATCGATGGGAGATCCGCTTTGATGCTTACATTGTTGCATAGGAGCAGCAACATTCTGAGGATATTGCCCGCTACGAGCAGCACCACATAGATGATTTGGCCCATTTTGATAGCTACATTACTCACCAGCAACAACAGCATAACCAGGACATTGTCTGATTCAATGCTTAGTTTACTACGCTTGCCATCTACTTTCAGCAACCACCTCCACCACCTCCATCTGATGATCAGGGTCCCTCATTTTTTTAGTCTGTGTTTTCTGTTGTCTGTTTTTTGTTTTCTGTAGTTTGTTTTAGTTTATGTTGTGTTATTTTCTTTTTCCTTTGTGTGTCTAGGACCCTCTTTTTATGATGACAAAAGGGGGAGTAGGTTGTGGTAGGAAAAGTTGATATGCTTGTAATTTTGAAATTTTAATGAATTGCTATTTTTTTCTAAGTTTTTCCTACTCGTGTTTGCCATCATCAAAAAGGGGGAGATTATTGCAAATCTATTTTCATGACTTATGTTTTGATGATTGACAAACATTATTGATTCTCTTGGACTTCCTGTTACTTTTAACTTTTCAGGAATCGAAGATCGGACGAATAAATTAAGCCAGTTCAAGATTACGTAGGTTTAGGGATGAGTCAGTCTGTAATTTGTTTTTCTCTTCTTGAGTCTATTTATAATGTTCAAAGAGACTGATGCTAAGCAACCCTACACACACACACTTGAGAGACTTAGAATTTCTGTTTTTACCCATATCAGCCCGGACGATATTTACATCTTCTAGGATGATCGGGCTTAAAACAGAAATCTAAACAAGAATTCTTAATTAAGGCAGTCATTAACAGATCGTCTTGGATGATAGGCGTATCGGCTAGGACGATAAGCTCAAAACAGAAAGAAGTTGCCATCATAGACAATTAAGGTATTATGTATTTTTTAATAATCGGCCAGGATGATCATTGATCGGCTTGGACGATATTCACAAATTATGCCTTAATTGATTAGGAAATCAAGGGAGTAATTAAGGATGATTGATACGATCATATCGTCCAGAACGATCACAGGATCAGCCAGGATGATCTATTCAAAAACCTTAGTCACTTTTGGACGATCAATATCGGCCAGCTCAAATTCAGGGCGATGCTCTGGATGATTTTCCTCTGATTTGAACTGATCGGCCGGGACGATCGTGAGATCGGCCAGGATGATCAAGCCAATTTTAAATCATTCAGTTTGCATTCAGGGCGATGCTCTGGCCGATCTTCTGAGATTTATACTGATCGGCTAGGACGATGTCCATATCAGCCTAGACGATATTGTCGGCAACTTGCAATTAATGAGCTCCTTTGAAGCTCTTCTATTTAAGAGCTCGTGTTCAACATTTTGAACAATATTTTGCTACTGCCTTGACCTAAGAAGGCCTTGAGGAGAGAAAGAGAGAGAGAGGGAGAGAGAGAGAGGATCTTATGAAGGGGAGCTTATGAGGGGATTCATAAGGGTTGCTTCAAGGATCGCTATGCTTCTTTTTCATCTAGAGTTTCTCATCCGTGGAAGGGTCTGTAGAGGTAAGGAGTTAGCATCTGATTGTGATTCTCTGTCAGCTTCAGGAGGAAGCAAAAGGAGATAGGTTCTCTGCCTTGCCGGGATAAACAAAAAGAGGTTCTTTGTAAAGGCTTCTCCGCCTAGCTATGGGGGCTAAAGGAGAGTCACGATTGTAGTGCAATATTCAGAGGGTGCCTCCGGGGAGTGGACGTAGGTCGAGTTGACCGAACCACTATAAATTTCTGTGTTCTTATTTCTTGCTTCTGCACTTTAAATTTCTGCATTTATTTTCCTCGTGGTGTGATTTTGGTTTATGAGATTTTTACTTCTTTGTAAAAAGAATTTTTAAAATACTAATTCACCCCCCCCCCTCTTGGTTAGCTTGGGCTAGTTCTATAGGGCTTAACATCCCTAACGAACTTTCAGTCCGATCGTGTGAACCTAAAATGTTAGTACATAAGACAGTCGTAGAGAAATAAAAATGTTTACTATCATCAAAATAATAAACCATTGATCCGCAACAATCTTCCCCTTTTTTATGATGGCAAACAATTCAATTTGAATTTTCAAAGAGGAATATTTTTTCCTAATCTCCCCCTCACTAGAATAAACCTTTAAAAATAGGGTAGATAATTTTTTATTTAATTTTTTTTGAAAAAAAAGAATACAAAAAATATATAAATTCAACAATACGTTCTCCCCCTTTGACATTATAAAAAAGAGAGGAGGCAGAAAAAAAAATGAACAAAAAAACAAATATTCTTAAAATGAGAAAGTTACCTCTTGGTTTTAATAAAAAACTTAGTATAATTGTATTGACAACGCATAACCCAGAAAAGGTTGGAAATTCAGAGTTTGATAATCACAACTCAAGTTCTTTTGGAGGCTAAAAAACTTTTTAATCCAATATCCAAATTAAGGAATAAATGGGAAAAAGAAACATTAATTTTTCAAAACTCCTTTCATAAAACATATCTAATAGAAGATCAATGCATGAATTGCTGAATCAGGAACCAAGATTTTCAAGCACAAGTTTCGAACATATCAAGGATTTTCTTATGTTTTTAGTAGTATAAGAAAAAATAAGCATATTTTGTTTGTGGTAAAAAAAAATATATTTTTTTGTGGGCTCATTTTATGCTCTTTATCACTTAAATGACTCTTTAAGTATCTTTTGATTTTAATACATTTTGTGTATTTTTTGTTTTTTTTTTTAATTTGGCGTCATTGCGCATCTTTTGGTTTGGCATCATTGGCCACTTTTTTTTTAATTATTTTAAAAATATGTTTTCTTTCTTATATTTTCAAAACCAAAGTAACCCAAATTATTGACAACACGAACAACTTGATTAAGAAAATTTTATGGTGGATTAAACAATCTTACAAAAGATTTCTATGCGATAGAAAAAATGTAGGGAGATAAAAAAATCAGTTTTAAAATCCAATTTAAAATATGATGAAGATTTTGAATCAAAAGTAAAATAACCTCTTTAAGAAGAGAGAAAGATAAACAAAATTATGAGTTCTCTTCCTCTAACTGTTTTAGAGAAGTCAAACACAACTTACCAAAGATTTCAAGAAAAAATAGGAAGTAGATTTTTCATTTTTAGAAAAGTGAATGTGTGTGTTGATCAGAGAAAAACTTTCACAAAAATAAAAATTTCAAAGAATAAATAAAACAAAAACACAAAATAAAAATTAAAAACATAAAAATAAAAATATAACACAAAAACATGAAAGGCTTTTAACCATTATCTCTCTCCTAGTCCGATGCTTCAGAAATCAGATCTGCCCATGAGATTTTTTGCCTTTCATTATTTCCCCAATTTAAATTTTGTTTTGCCTTGCCATTTTCTTTTGTAGGAAGAATTCTTAAATTAGGGCACTTATTTTTCATATGTCCAGGCTTCCTACATCGAAAGCAAATAATGTCAGAAGAAAAATATGGACATCCTTACAACTTTTACCTTTTTTTCACTTTTGCTTATGCTTTGGTGAGCTTTGTGATTTGCTTGACAAGTCATTGCATTCTTCACCAACTAAGAAATCTTTTTCTGTATATTCAATTTTTAGAACAATCATTTCACCTGCATCCAAAAGTCTTTGACTCAAACCTTGCTCGTAGGCAATGAGTGAGCCTATCAAATTATCAATAGAATAATCATTCAAATCTTTTGATTTACAAATATCAATAACTTTGGCATCAAATTTTTCAAGTAAACAACGAAGAATTTTATTGAGTTTTTCAAAATTTGAAAACTCTTTTCTTAAGGCATGCAATGATGTTACAATTTGAATGAACCTAGTGTACATGTCTAAGATCGTCTCATAAGATTTCATGAAAAACAATTTAAAATCATGCATTAACAATCTCAACTTGGATTTCTTGATTTCACTAGTGCCTTCATATATGGGGTATAGTTTATCCTAAACTTCCTTACCAGTAGTGCACGTGGATACTAGCATAAAATCTTCAGAATTTAAAGCACAGAAAAGCAGTTTAAAGATTTTGCATTCAATTGAGCATTTACTTGTTCTTCCATAATCTATTGATTAAAAGGAATATCAGTTTTAACTCCATTAACAATACGTGACGGTGATGAATAATCAGTTAAAACCATATGCCACATGCGAAAATCAATCGATTGCAAGAAAATAGACATGCGAGTTTTCCAAAAATTAAATGATATATTTTCAAATAAAGGAGGTCTGGTGATTGAATAACCTTCCGCAAAATTACGATTAGCCATGGATCAATATTCAAAAAGCTTTTAAAAACTTATTTTTTGAAAACGGCTCTGATACCACTTGAAAGTTCGTTAGGGATGTTAAGCCTTATAGAACTGGCGCAAGGCTAACAAGAATAGAGGTGAATTGGTAATAAAATTCTTTACACAAAGAAATAAAATCATAAACCAAATCACCACAAATAAAGTGCGAAAATTAAATAAATGCGGAAGCGATAATAAAAAAAGAACACACTAGATTTATAGTGGTTCGGTCAAACCTTGACCTTCATCCACTCATTGGAGGCACCCTCCAAGTATTGCACTAACTAAGTGTCTCTCCTTTAGCCCCCACAGATAGGCGGAGAAGCCTTATAAAATCACTTCCACCTTCCCCGGTGCGGCGGAGTCGCCGGGTCCTTTGACACCAAAGAGATCTTCTTCTTTGGTGAACTTACCTCTAGACAAGCCTTGAATCCGATGGTACTAAGGTGCGAGTTTGCCAGAGCAACCGTGTGGAATCCCCTCCACACTCCCTTGAGTTCCCCCCCTCACAGGTTCTTCTCCCTCTCAAACTCCACCCTTTCCTCTCTCCCTTTCAAGCTCTCTTCAAGTTTCCCCCGCAAGAACGAAGCTACAATATCTGCCAAAGACACTTACAAAGTGCATTGTCATAGCTTAAATAGAAGAGCTAAAAATGAGCTCATTAATGCAAGTTACCGACATTATCGTCCTGGATGATAGGCATATCGTCATGGTCGATTAGTTCAAATATGAGGAAAATCATCCTGAATATCGCCCTGAAATGAATCTGGACGATGTCTAATCGTCCCGGACTATCTTGAGATCGGCCCGAACAAAATCACCATTAATTGCTTTCCAAAATTTCCAAAGAAATTTTTGAAAAATTATAGATCCTTTCTGAATTGAGCCTATCGTCCTGGCCGATACAAAATCGTCCAGGATGATGTGTTTTGCATAAAGATGGCTGCTTTAATGAGGATGCCCTAATTAGGGTTTCTGCTTTTGAACAGATCATCCCGACCGATATAAATATCGTCTAGGACGATATTACTAAAAATAGTAAACTCTAGGGAACAGTTAGAAACTCTTATACGTTACAAAGCATCAGGAGCCACAACAAATACAATATACTCAAGAAAAGAAAAAGTGTACAAACTGACTCAGACCTAGTCTACCCAATCTTGAGCTGGTTCCAAATTGCAGTCCGATCATGTGAACCTGAAATGTCAGTACATAAGACAATCGTAGAGAAATAAAAATGTTTGTTATCATCAAAATCATAAACCATTGATCCACAACAAACACATGATATACCTCCCTGAAGAATAAATATATCATATGTTAGCAATTATTCAATTATGATGATAACAATCATTATAAATTTAATTTCCTTAGAGAAATATTAATTAAGTTTTGAAAAAATAACGTGAGTTCTAAATCTCCTATGAGCACAAGCTCTTATAGTTAATTACATCGTAGGAAAATGGAATCTCCTATGAAAACTCTCGATTAAAATAATGGCAAAAATTTTTTAGGAGTGATATCAAAAAAGTTGAAACTAAAATTTTAAATGAGATTGGAATAAGATTGAGCATTTATTTTTGAAGTCAAAGAAAGAAAGATAGGAGAACTTTGAGATTCTAAAATAATCAAGAAGTGTCCTAATCTAATCTAAGTGTTGTACTTTCAAAATATATATTAAGAGAAATTTTAGTTTGAGTTGATTGATTTATTAGAAATTTGGTATCATATTTTCAGAGGTTGGGGTCTTATGATACAGAATCTACCCTGGATCCTAATTTAGATTGGGCATAGGACGATAATGGCTCGGACCTAACTAATGCAGTGCAAAACTTGGACTTACCCCAGCTTGGATTTGGGAGCCAACTAACCACCTAGGCGATTTAAAATTTATGAGTTCAGCCTTTATGAAAGTGCAAAACATCCTCATGATAGAATAGCACCTAACTAGAGCAGTGTAAAATATTTTTTTTCTTAGAGATTGCACAACATCCTCTTAACATATTTATCGTGCCCTCACGAGCCTCTGCGTATGTAGGCTAAAATAAAATCAGCACACAAAGTCCAAAAAAATAGGAAAAATAGGCAAGAACCTATACGCAAGCAAAGTGAATCAAACATCAATAAATAGAATTAATTCCTAAAAATAATGTCCGTAGGTAAATGCCTCATTTATTACAACCCAGAATTATAGAAATTAAAAGTGGTCGAGTACCACTAACCACAAACTTGGATTATAATCCTAAGACATATACAAGTAGACTTTGAGTGGGGTACTCTTTTATCTTCAGGTTCTCGCTCTTGGTTTCTGATCCTAAGAAAATTACATAACATGCCTAAGATACCTAAAAACCCTTCACCAAAATTTGGACCCTAATTGATCACTACACTGTGAGAAAATAACAAAAAATTGATTTCAAACAACTTATAATATCTCATAGTATAGTGACCAAATCAGTTTAATTTAAATTTTAATAAATAGTACATTCAATTCCCTTTCCAATGATATCAAGAACGTCCAATGTTGTGAAATTTTTTATTTTCTCTAAATTTTAAAAGATATTGGACAATTAATTAAAAATTTTAATCTATTTTTTGAATATCAAACGGCGGCGCCACTGTCCCTATATTTACATATGTCTGGGACATGTATCCCTGACGTAACCATGTTAGCATAGGTTTTTGGTCATCCGATCAGTTTAGTGACACATGGAAGAATGTGATAGTGACATGTCAGCCTGCGGTTGTGAGCTGAAACCCGTGTTCCAGTCCTAAGGTTGGTAGGTGCGCTATTTTAATCTGAGTAATTTGATCAAACAATCAAATGGCTCAGATCAAAGCCCTTTCTTACTTCAAAATTAATAAAAACTTTTTTTTGGGACATTTAGGCCATTTAAGGCAAACTCACACACACAACGCATACACATAGACTCGAACCCTGAACCTCTTGTTAGAAGCCTAAGCTCTCAACCAATAGGCCAAGGAGAGTTGTGTAAAATTAATAAAAACTTTGATTACTCATAACTTGGAAAATACTCAGTCAAATCTTATGAAATTTGAAACATATATTGAGGGAAACATAATCTAGCAATGCCTAAGTTTTGGAGGCACCATCATTGCAAATTTTTTGCATTTTCAAATTAAAGTTCTACCTAATAATGAGAAAATCTTATAATCTCTCAAGTGGATTTTTTAGATCATGGACTCCTTTTTCTCCTGATGATGTCCTCTATAACTTTACTGAATACCCCAAGAGATATTGACGGTTGGATTTGAATTTGTTGAAGAATGGTCTCTCCTCAATAAAATAATGATTTGAGACCTAGGAATAATGGAGGAAGGCTTGGAATGGACTTGGGAAGAGCTGGAGAAGATAGGTATGGCTCAAGGAAGGTTAGAGGCTATTGGAGTTAGAGCTTTGATGAAAAATGCAAGGATCATGGATATTAGGTCATGATGCCTACACTTTACCCCATTGTTTCAAATTGGATAGTTAAGATTCATTTAATAATGGTTTGGATGAGTGACAAGTGTCCCCAAGGTAGCCCAAAACTAGGAAAGAATTGGGGTTGAGAAGGATTGGTCTTTGTCCATGGGGAGGGGGACCATAGCCCTTTTCCCCCATTTGGATATACCCAAGTCAAACCTTATTTAAGGGGTAATTTAAGCTCTATTAGGGGAGGAATTGGGTCACTCTACAGTAGGTTTGAATAGGTTTTTGTTAGGAAAGTTGCTATTTGCATGTTTTACATTCTTGCAATTTGTATAGTTTTGATAATTACAAATATTATTGTTTTATGTGTTGTTATCTCCTAATATTTTTTTTGGAATGTTTGTTTTTTCTCTTGTGTGGACTAACATTTCATGAAAATCAACTCCAATATATGAAGACTTGTAATCAAGTTCAACAAATATTCATAAGTTTTGAAATGAGAGGGAGTGATTGTAATTGAGTGAAAAATCACAAAATACACACTTTGGGAACAATTTTTGTGAACTGATCGTATAGGACGAACATAGTTCGTACGGGACGATCATGTCAAATATCCCTAAGAAGAGCAATGGATCAAACAGGCGGGGAGAAAATTTTTCTAAGTCATAATCGTCCAGGACAAATTTAATATTCATCCCGGGACGAACGTCTCGGGATTCTCACTTTCCACTGTTCGTCAGGACAAAATTCATGGTTCGTCCCAGGACGAACGTCTCTAAATTCTCACCATGCTCTGTTTGTCCATACAAAAAATAATGTTCGTCCCAGGACGAACGTCTCTGTATTGAAGCTTGCTCTGTTCGTCCAAACGAAAAATAAGGTTCGTCCCAAGACGAACGTCTCTGTATTGAAGCTTGCTCTGTTCTTCCAGATGAAAATAACCTTCATCCTAGAACGAAAGTCTATGTATGAAATCATCCCAGGACAAAATCTGTTCGTCCCAAGATGAACTGAACTGACTTACGTCAGTTGGTTACGTTCTGAAAATTTTTGGGAAACCGACCTATGAAATAACTGTTTCGTACCGGATGAACTTTGTTCGAACGGGACGATCAGCGTGTACGAACATAATTCGTACCAATATACATAGTTCATTTCTGACAATTTAAGTAAAATCATCCAAGACGATCCACGATCGTACGGGACGATCCACTGCATACAAAATTGAAAACTTGTTATTTTTGGGCAGTTTTTCTTGTCTTTTGTATAAATAGTTCAAATTTGATTGTCACCCAATCTTTTTGCTCATTGAACTTTGTGCCTATTGGAAGAAGAGTAAAGGAGAGAGTGAGAGAGAGCATTCAAAGAAGGATTTCTACCACTGGAGCGTGAAGGCTTCGCTTGGTGTTCAAAGGTAAGATTTCCAACTTGTGATTTGAGATTACTTCACTCTTTTTCTTTCTTCCTTCTAGATTTCTAGTGAAGAGATTTGTCAAGGAGATCTGATTCTCTGCCGATACTTGGAGAGTGTGAACAGCCGAAGGGTTCTATGCCCACACAAGGAGAGTGTGAAAGGACGAAGGGTTCTCTGCCTATACTTGGAGAGTGTGAACAGCCGAAGGGTTTTCTTCCCACACAAGGAGAGTGTGAAAGGACGAAGGGTTCACTGCCCACACTTGGAGAGTGTGAACAGCCGAAGGGTTCTCTGCCCACACTAGGAGAGTGTGAAAGGATGGACGGTTCTCTACCGCACCGGGTAGTGGTGAAAAGAGTGTTTGTAAAGGCTTCTCCGCATTGCTGTGGATGCAAAAGGAGAGACACTATTGGTATTAGTGCAATACTCAGAGGCTGCCTCTGGGGAGTGGATGTAGGTCTGGTTTAGACCGAACCACTATAAATCTTATGTCATTTACTTTACTGCTTTTTAGTTTCCGCATTTTTCTTTTATCTTAAAAATTTGTGGTGGAAAAACTTTTCTATAAAAATTTTATTAAAAGTTTAATTTCGGTTCAACTAAAATTTAAAAGAGGGTTAAGTTTTAAAAATACCAATTCCCCCCCCCCCCCCCTCTTGGTTGCCTTGGGACATTAACTTTGGTCTAACAACCTATTCACTAGACTCAACAAGTGGTATCAGAGCTCCGTTTCAAAATCATAAGTTTAAACTACTTTTTGATTAACATAGATGGCTACATTTGGAAACCGAAATACACCTGAGGGTTACTCTATTACTAGACCTCCACTGTTTGACAATATACCTTTTGATTTTTGGAAAACATGCATGTCTACTTTCTTACAATCACTTGATTATCGTATGTGGATCTTAGTCCAGGGAGGTTATACAAAACCAACTAGATTAGTTGATGGAGTTAGGGTAGAAACACCTTTTGCAGATTGGACTATAGAAGAATGTGACTTAGCTCAACTAAATGCTAAATATTTAAATAGCTTCTTTTGTGCTTTAAAATTTGAAGACTACATGAGGGTTTCCACTTGCAAAAGTGAAAAGGACATATGTGTTAGACTTTGTATAAATTATGAGTAGACTAATGAGGTTAAGCAATCAAGACTTAATATCTTGTTACATGATTATGAGTTGTTTTGCATGAAACTAAATGAATCTATTTCTGACATGTACACAAGATTCACACAAATTGTCACTTCTTTGCATGCACTTGGTAGGGAATTAACTAATGCTGAAATGGTTAATAAGATTCTTCATTGTTTACCTACTACTTATGATGCTAAAATTATTGCAATTACAGAGTCTAAAGATCTAAACATTTATTCTATTGACAATCTTCTTGGTTCACTTATTGCTTACAAGCAAGGGGTTAGTCAAAGAAAGATTGATGCAGGTGAACCACGAAAGGAGAAGAATATAGCACTAAAAGTGGAAGAGTATGAGAGTGAACACTCACAACCTGAGGATGAAGACAATATTGCATTAATGACTAGACAATTCAGAAGCTTTCTGAAGAGGAAGCAGAAGAGACGCCAGCAATGGAATAGAGGTAAGTTTAACAGAAATGACAAGATTTCTAATGAAGTGATTTGTTATGAATGTAGGAAACCAGGTCATATCAAGACTGATTGCCCAAAACTCAAAGCCACTTCTAGCAAGGAGAAGGTAGAGGAGAAACAAATTGTAAAGAAGGGAAAGAAGAAGTTTCAAAGAGATTTTTGGGCGGACTCAGCTTCAGATTCATCTGAGACTGAAAAAGAAGAAGAAGTCACCAATCTTTGCTTGATGACAGATAGTGTTGATCAATCAGATTAAGAAGAGGTATGTGACTTAACTTATGATGAATTATTTGAAGTCTCTGAACACATGCATGATGCATATAGGAAAATAAAAAATATGCATGCTAGTGTAAGTTTAAAATTGGAAGAGCTTAAGACGGAACATGAAATCCTTAGGAAAGATCATGCTTTAATAGATGACAACCACATGAAATTACTTGATGAATATGATGATCTGAATAAAAATCATGAGATTTTAAAATCATCCTATATTAATCTTGAAAAAGAATTTAAGATATTTAAGGATGAATCTGAGAGCAAAACATATCGAATCAATTATACAAATTGAATCTTAGAAGATATGAATTCATTTTATAAGTTAAAAATAAGAGCTCTTGAGGATAATAAGATACCCCCCAAACTTGATGATTTTACTAATCCTAAATTTTATCTTAAATATATGGAATCCCTTAGAAGACAAACAAATGGTAGAAGACTTAGGAATACTTTTCCTAATGTCAAATGTAATAATTGTGAATTATTTGGACATATAGCACACACCTGTACTTTGAAGATGAAATCTGATTTGGTGTGGAGACCAAAGATGCATAAACCTAGACATATCATACATGCATCAGATTATAAATTGCTAAAAGGTGAACCCAAACTTGTTTGGGTTCCCAGGTCTAACATTTGATGTTTTTGCAGGGTTGCTCTCATATAAGACCTCGTGGGAGCATATGGTACCTGGACAGTGGATGTTTAAAGCATATGACTGGAGATACTGCTCAATTCACAACGCTGGAAGCTAGGAGTGGAGGCAAGGTTACACTTGGAGATAATACCACAAAGAAGGTGGTTGGATCAGGTATGATGGAAATTTGAAAAACTTTTTTATAGACAATGTGTTATTGGTTGAAGGCTTAAAGCTTAATTTGTTAAGTATAAGTCAGCTATGTGATAAGGGCTATAGTGTAAATTTTTTCCTACTAGCTGCATATTAAGCCTAAATGAGAAATATGTTTTAAATGGAAAAAGGGTAAATAATGTTTATATGCTAGATTTAAATTGTATTCAATCTCCTACTGCTTTTTGTTTGAAAACTGTTTCTGATGAATCATGGTTGTGGCATAGGAGACTTTGTCATTCTAGTATGAAAAACCTTAGGAGAATTACCCAAAAGAATTTAGTGAGAGGTATACCAAAACTAGACTTTACTAAGGATCACCTTTGTGATGCATGTTAATTAGGAAAATAAGTGAAGTCCTGTTTTCAGTCCAATAAGGATCTTAGGACTAGTAAACCATTGGAAAGTTTACACATGGATCTTTTTGGACCAGTAGGAACTGTAAGTCTAGGAGGGAAGGTATACGGATTTGTTATAGTGGATGATTACTCAAGATTCACTTGTGTTAGATTTTTATTTCATAAGAGTGAATCATTTGAGGAATTTAGAAATTTTTTGACTTGGATTCAAAGGAAATTAGGGTGTGAAATAATTTCTATACAAAGTGATCATGGAGGAGAATTTGAAAATAAAAGATTTAAAAATTTTTATAAAGAGGAAGGAATTGATCACAATTTTTCCGCACCTAGAACCCCTCAACAAAATGGGGTAGTCGAAAGTAAAAACAGAACATTAATAGAAGCCGCCCGAGCAATATTGGCAGAATACTCACTTCCTAGATATTTTTAGGCTGAGGCGGTTAGCACTGCATGTTATGTTCTAAATAGGGTGAATATGAGATCGAATTTAAATAAAACACCCTATGAGTTGCTAAAAGGTAGAACACCTAATTTGTCTCATTTGCATGTTTTTGGTTGCAAGGTGTTCATTCATAATAATGGAAAATCTGCCTTAGGAAAATTTGATCCGAAATCAGATGAAAAAAATTTAGTTGGATATTCAAGTGTTGGAAAATCTTATGGAGTATTCAACAAAAGAACTTTAGTCATTGAAGAAACCGCACATGTTATATTTGATGAATCTAGAAATTTGGAAGAGCCAAATATTGTTGAAGATGAGATTGATGATAACTACCAAAAAATTGATAGAATAAATTTGGAAGAAAATGTGGAAGAGAATTTGAAAATAGAAAACCCTTTGCCTAGAGATTTGAGATTTTCTAAAAACCACCCAAGGGAATTGATTATAGGTGAACCTAGTGAGGGTGTTAGAACTAGGCATGGATTAAACAAGGAAGACAATCATTCAGCCTTTATTTCAACTATAGAACCCACTAATATTGATCAAGCACTATCTGATGAATTTTGGATTTTGGCCATGCAAGAAGAATTGAATTAATTTGTAAGAAATAAGTTTGAGAATTAACTTCAAGGCCAAAAGATTAAAGTGTTGTTGGAATTAAGTGAGTGTTCAAAAATAAAATAAATGACTCATGAGTAGTCATTAGAAATAAGGCTAGATTAGTTGCTAAGGGGTATAATCAAATTGAAGGAATTGATTTTGAGGAGACTTTTGCCCCTGTAGCTAGACTTGAAGCAATTAGGGTTTTACTAGCCTTTGCCTGTTTTAAAGGATTTAAATTATTTCAAATGGATGTGAAAAATGTCTTTTTAATTGGGGTAGTTGAAGAAGATGTTTTTGTAGAACAATCTCCAGTTTTTGAAAATTCTAAATACCCAAATCATATTTTCAAGTTAAAAAGGGCATTATAAGGATTGAAACAGGCACCTAGGGCTTGGTATGAGAGGTTGAGCACCTTCCTACTTGAAAGATCTTTTGAAAAAGAAAGTGTGAATACAATTCTCTTTTTAAAGAAATTTGGAAAAGAAATACTCATTGTCCAAATTTATGTGGATGATATCATTTTTGGATCTTCAAATAAAAATTTTTGTGATGATTTTTCTAAAATAATGAGTAATGAATTTGAGATAAGTCTAATGGGAAACTTAAATTACTTTCTAGGCTTTAGCATTAAGTAATTTGAGGAAGGTACATTTCTTAGTCAATCTAAATATGTTAAGGAAATCCTCAAAAAATATGAGATGGACAATGCTAAACCTGTTAGTACACCAATGAGTTCCTCAGTTCAATTGGATAAGGACCTTAAGGAAAAATCTGTTGATCAAAAGAAATTTAGAGGGATTATTAGATCTTTACTGTACTTAACTACTAGCAGACCCGATATCATGTTCAGTGTTTGTTTATGTGCTAGATTTCAATCAGATCCAAAAGAATCACATTTGACAGTAGTGAAAAGGATTTTAAGATATTTACTAGGAACTCAGAACTTAGGAATTTGGTATCCTAAGTTTAGCTCTTCATTTGAAATTATTGGTTATTCATATTTTGACTTTGTAGGATATAGAGTTGATAGGAAAAGCACTTCTGGAACATGTCAATTCATAGGAAATTTATTAGTTTCATGGTCTAGTTGAAAATAAAATTCAGTAGCCCTATCTACTGTAGAGGCTGAATACATTGCATTAGAAAGTTGTGTGGCACAAGTTCTTTGGTTAAAACAACAGTTGATTGATTTAAGATTAACTATAGGAACTATTCCAAATTATTGTGATAATACTAGTGCTATTTGCATTTCCAAAAATCTTATTCAACATTCAAGAACCAAACACATTGACATAAGGCATCATTTCATAAGGAATCATGTATCCAAGGGAGAAATTGAACTTACCCATGTTTCAACTGAAAATCAACTTGCAGACATTTTTACAAAACCTTTAGCCTTTGATACTTTCAGTACATTAATAACAAGGCTTAGTGTAATTGATTTAAATGCTTAAATAAAAATGTTTTTGCAACATTGATGTTTCTATTTTCGTAGTTTATGTTTTTATGATTTTATTTTTGTGATTTTTGTTTGTTTTTGAGTGATTTTTATTTAGAGTCTGTACATTTGTCGTTGTTCATTGTGTTTTGTAGGTTTATTTGGTTTTCTTTGATAAAAAATTCAAAATTTTGGGTTAATCGTCTGGGACGAAAATTTTGTCATACAGGACGATGTGTGTAAAATGTCAATCTGCGTGCTTTCAAACCGTCTTAAGAGCAGTTTTTAATGTAGTTCGTCTGTACGATCCTCTCGATCGTCCGGGATGAAATATTTTTTCTCAAACGTTGGGACGATTGAATGCAGCAGTTGAACGGATAAGATAGTTTTTATTATGAACTTCATCCGTAAGAACCTTTGGTTCGTCCAGACGAACAGATGTCGGATCATAGTGGGGGACGATTTTCAACAGCCATCAAAATGAGTTAAATTTTTAATCGTCTTTACGAACACATGTTCGTCTGTACAATCGTTTGGTCAAAAGTCTGTACGAAAGGATGCTTCGTAAATTGTGTGATTACGAAAAGCCATTAATTTTTAACTCACTCGTTCGTCCATATGAATATTTTCATACGAGGATGAATCGAATTCGTACGGAACGAATGAAATTTCGTCTGGTACAAACAGTCATTTTTCTTTAAATTGATGGCAATTTTTACTGAACAATCACTCTCACACATCTCTTTCAAAGCTTTCATCTTTTCAAATCCTTCAATGGCAAGTTCTAGCAAGCGCCAAAAGACTTTGGCTAAGGGTCCTCCTAGGAATACATCCGAAAACTTCCTATTTAGAGCCAATGAAGAATCTTTTCCTAGGTTTGTCTCTGCAAAAATCACTCCATCTAGAGTTCTCCTACATGATCAATTAACCTTCAAGGTAATGCACATGTTTGCCCATACTCAATTTGGTTTGATCCTCACTTTAGTTCACTTCTATAATAAAGAAACCTTCCACTATTTTCTGGCAAACATGTCATTCAACTCCAACCACTCTGTTATCAGTTCTTTTGTTTTCAAAAAGAAAATAGAAATCACCAAGGCTGACCTTGGTATCTTCTTAAACTTAAGGACTGAAGGCATAAGAGCACACACCTTTTCCACCACTAGTTTTGATTGGACTGAAGTTAACCGTGTTCTTAGAGGAATAAGAGTTAAGGATCATTTGCCTAAAGTAGCCACTTTAGTTCTTAATGCCTGAATCATCCAGCATGTACTAAGATCTTATATTATACCTAAAGCTGGTGATAGAGTCAACATCACTCCACTTCTTTCTACAGTTACCTACTTGATAATGACCAGACAATCTATAGATGAGGCCCAACTCCTAATTGACTACATTTATGGTCTCTCTGAAATTGGTCATGTAGATCATAAAAGGATCAGAAGAACATAACCTTAGGCCATTTGATTGCCTACATTTTAGAAAAGAAGTATGATTTCAGATCAAGACTTTGAAGAACCACTCTACTACAATGACGATTCCTTTAGGTCTATCTTCAATAAGGACGAGCCAAGCAAACCTCATATAGTATTGAGTGAAACAGAAGAAGAGGGTGAACCATCACATGCTGCTGAACCAAATTATCAGGATTTGGTTCAAAGATTTAACAACTTAGAGGCTCATTTTGATAAAAGGTTTGATCAAATTGAAACTCATCTACAGCAGCAAGACATTCAGTACAATCAAGATATGGGATTCATGCGTGAACAGATAATTCCATTAATTCCAATATGTTTGTGATGAGTAGTTATTTCAACTTTTTTGGTGCAGCACCACCTCCTCCTCCTCCAGATCAGGGTCCTTCAAAATGATTATAGTGTTTGTTTAGTGTCTCTTTATAGTTCATGTATTTGTGATGTGTTTTAGATTATTATATTTTCCTTGTTTTAATGTTGTTGATATTGATATCGTGTACTTCAAATTGTAACAGTTTCATTCGATATCAATATATGTTCCAATGTTTTGTTGTCTAATGTTTTGGAAATGTGTGTTAGACTTTATGACTTTCAATTTTTTTTAATCTTAATAGTGCCTTATTTAAATTGTAAATTAAAATTAATTTCATTAGAAAATATATTTATTCTACAATTAAGAAATGCTTATAACTTGATATTATTAGAATTGTCAATTCCATGTCTCTTATTTAGACTACTCTAGCACTAATATTATTATTGCATTTTAGATGTTTTCTTATTTTATATTTCTCTTTCTTAAATAGTATTTATGCACTTAGAAAAATTTGAAATCTTAGATTATTGACTTTGGAAAGAATTCAATTACTCTTGAAAAGTGTACAAATGTACAAAAATCAAAAGAGTTGTGCAAAAAAAAATTTGAAATGACAAAAAGAGGCATAAAATAAGCCCACAATAAACAAATGCACAAAAATGTGTCAGAAAAACTGAACAAGATGCGCAAAGCGCAACATGTGGTAGTTCTTGCTTTCCAAACTCTTTCAATCTCTTAATTCAAATTAATCTTATGTTCATTTATACTTGACATTGAAATGTGAAATATAAAATTTTTTATTCATCCCTTGTGCAATGATTTTCTTTATCTTAATGTCTAAATTGACACATGCCTTTGATAAATTCTTTTTATTCTCTATGTCATAACACTTCTTCAATTATATGAATCTCTATGATTTCTCTAATGTCTTAATTTTATTTGCATATCTTATTTCAATCACTTTCAAGATTAAATTATAAACTGAATTTCATACTTCAACTTACATTTATATCATTCTTTTTCTTCTTCACTTTTTGATGTTGTCAAAAAGGGGGAGAAATTATTTGTTGTGACATGTGTATTCATGACTTGTATATTTTCATATTTTTTATTTATTTTATAGTATGTTTTTGTATGTGTGCTTGATTATTTTTATTTTGTCTTTTGTGTTGTTTTGTGTTGTATAAAAATTTTAAAAAACAAATTTTTTTTTAATTCAAATGCCTCCTTATTTTCATGAGTTCATCATTTCAGGGGGAGTTTAGGAGATTCTTAGAATTTCAAATAATACAAACAATAATTGTTTTGCCATCATCAAAAAGGGGGAGATCGTTAGGAAAGTTGCTATTTGCATGTTTTACATTCTTGCAACTTGTATAGTTTTGATGATTCCAAATATTATTATTTCATGTGTTGTTATCTCCTAACATTTTTTTTGGAAGATTTATTTTTGCTCTTGTGTGGACTAACATTTCAGGAAAATCAACTCCAAGATATGAATACTTGTAATCAAATTCAACAAATATTCATAAGTTTTGAAATGAGAGGAAGTGAGTGTAATTGAGTGAAAAATCATAAAATACACACTTGGGGAACAATTTTTGTGAACTGATCGTACAAGATGAACATAGTTCATACGGGACGATCATGTCAATTACCCCTAAGAAGAGCAATGGATCGAACAGGCGGGGAGAAAATTTTTCTAAGTCCTAATCATCCAGGACGAATTTAATATTCATCCCGGGACGAACGTCTCGGGATTCTCACTTTCCACTGTCCGTTAGGAAGAAATTCATGGTTCATCCCAGGACGAACGTCTCTGTATTCTCACCGTGCTCTGTTCGTCCAAACGAAAAATAATGTTCGTCCCAGGACGAACGTCTCTGTATTGAAGCTTGCTCTGTTAGTCCAGACGAAAAATAAGGTTCGTCCCAGGATGAACGTCTCTGTATTGAAGCTTGCTTTATTCGTCCAAACAAAAATAACCTTTGTCCCATAACGAAAGTCTCTGTATGAAATCGTCCCAGGATGAAATCTGTTCGTCCCAAGATGAACTGAACCGACTTACGTCAGTTGGTTACGTCCTGAAAAATTTTGGGAAACCGACCTATGAAATAACCGTTTTGTACCAGACAAACTTTGTTCGTACGGGACGATCAGCGTGTACAAATATAATTTGTACCAATATACATAAGGTTCGTTTTCAATAATTTAAGTAAAATTGTCTAGGACGATCCACGATCGTACGGGACAATCCACTGCGTACAGAATTGAAAACTTGTTATTTTTGGGCAGTTTTTCTTGTCTTTTATATAAATAGTTCAAATTTGACTATCACCCAATCTTTTTGCTCATTGAACTTCGTGCATATTGGAAGAAGAGTAAAGGAGAGAGTGAGAGAGAGCATTCAAAGAAGAATTTCTACCACTGGAGCGTGAAGGCTTCGCTTGGTGTTCAAAGGTAAGATTTCCAACTTGTGATTTGAGATTACTTCACTCTTTTTCTTTCTTCCTTCTAGATTTCTAGTGAAGAGATTTGTCAAGGAGATCCGGTTCTCTGCCAACACTTGGAGAGTGTGAACAGCCAAAGGGTTCTCTGCCCACACAAGGAGAGTGTGAAAGGACGAAGGGTTCTCTGCCCATACTTGGAGAGTGTGAACAGCCGAAGGGTTCTCTGCCCACACAAGAAGAGTGTGAAAGGACGAAGGGTTCTCTGCCCACACTTGGAGAGTGTGAAAAGCCGAAGGGTTCTCTGTCCACACTAGGAGAGTGTGAAAGGACGGACGGTTCTCTGCCGCACCGGGTAGTGGTGAAAAGAGTGTTTGTAAAGGCTTATTCGCCTTGCTGTGGATGCAAAAGGAGAGACCTTATTGGTATTAGTGCAATACTCAAAGGGTGCCTCTGGGGAGTGGATGTAGGTCTGGTTTATACCGAACCACTATAAATCTTGTGTCGTTTACTTTACTGCTTTTTATTTTCCGCATTTTTCTTTTGTCTTAAAAATTTGTGGTTGAAAAACTTTTCTATAAAAATTTCATTAAAAGTTTAATTTAGGTTCAACTAAAATTTAAAAGAAGGTTAAGTTTTAAAAATACCAATTCACCTCCCCCCCCCCCCTCTTGGTAGCCTTGGGACATTAACTTAGGTCTAACAACCTATTCACTAGACTCAACAGTTTTATGGGTGGTAGAGTTTTCTTAGGTGGCATGGTGATGTGGCCATGATTTGACATATTTTACATGGGCTCAAAGGGGGTTGTTGACTTGTTGACCTATTGACCAGTCAATGGTGAGGATAGGTCTTGAGAAGGTCAAGGGAGCTATAGGAAATTATCCCAAGAGGTTTGTAGTCAAGGGGTTGGGGTTTTGAGCAAATATATGAAATTGGAGAGGGTTTTGACCCCTCCAAGTGGGTTGACCAAGTTAAACCTAGGAAGGTTTGACTTGAAAATCCTTGTACATGTATGAAATGTCTAATAAAGTTGTTTTGGAGGCCACATTGTTGGTACATTGGAGGCCACATTATTGGTTTAAACAAGTGGTCACCATCTTTTTCGCCTCTATCGCTTAAAGGCTTAACTACTCCGGTTTGGATTCGCTTTCCCTTACTGCCATTAGATTGCTGGGATGAAGTCAATATCGCCAAAATTGCTTCAAGAATAGGCACTCCGATGTTCTTGGATGGAAATTCTCTCAACTGGAGAAAGAAGAAATTTGCTCGCTTCTGCGTGCGAGTTAACCTTGAATCCAAACTTCCTTCGGGAGTTTGGGTAGATGGTTTGGGAGGGAGATTCTTTCAAAAGGTCTAATATGAGAAGCTGTCTTCTTTTTGGTTTCATTGTGCCAGAATTGGTCACTTGAAAGCTGATTGTCCCGAGTGTGTGTTTAAGTCGGTTAAGCACAGCACTGTTCACTCAAGATATACCTCACACCAGCCCTCAGGAAAATTATGGGCTGTGGATTCATGTTAAATTTAAAAGGAGGCCGAATCAAATATGGAATCGTATGGGACACAAGATGATGGAAATTAACCATCAGGATAATCATCCTGAGGCTAATAATAGCATCTCTAGCAGCCCAAACAAGTCTTCCTTGGTGGAGTCACTGAAAGTGGGTATTGATAAATCATTGATGAATGCCAATTCTGATGTTGATATCGGCCTATCCAACAACTTCAAAGTCCTTGTTGATGAGGAATTAAGTCAGATGGTTGAGACCGCCTCAGCTATTCCGGATCATGGAGAGATTTATGTTCCACATGTTTTACCTGATGTTAAAGCAGATGTTATATCAGAGGTTATTGATGATTCTCATGTTCATCCTTATAATCAAGCCCCTCGGGAAGGTGTTGATGGTATCTCTTTAGTTCCCTCTAGCTCAATGGGGAATTCTAAAAATGCTGTGAATATGGATCCAGAGGCTGGCAACGGTAACACTACTAGTGCTGATATGAATTTTATGGCTATAGACATTTCTTTGAATAATGCTGAGGGGCAGATGATGTTGCCAAATGTGACATGTATGATGTAGAAATCCTTACTTCTACTAAGCTGAAATCTAAACCTCAATTGAAATTCCTTGGACCAATTGAACCATTGTTCATGAAGATGAGAGTTGAAGGCAAAGGCAAGAAAAAAGGAGGGGACTTTTCCCCTTCAGTTAATTAATATCTTCCCTCATCTTTTGGAACTGTAGAGGGGTCAAGAAGAAGGAGACCTCCCTCTACCTTAAGGAGATTGTGAAAGACAATGCAGTTTTCTTTATAGGTCTTGCTGAAACTAAACTATCTTTTATTGATAGGAAGTTTGTCAATAGGCTTATTGGCAACAATTGGGATTTTTATCATCAACCTGCTGTTGGTATTGCTGGTGGCATTTTGGTTATGCGGAAGTGTAATTTGGCAGCTTTTTCTGTAACTGCTCACTCCCCACAGTGTATTTTCAGTTCTTTGAATGCTCCCAATGGTGGGCTTTGGAATGTTGCTATGGTTTACGGCCACAAGGAACTACAAGTCCAGAGAGACCTTTGGAGCAGCCTTGAGCATCTAGTGACGGATGAGATTCCTACTTTTGTTGGTGGTGACTTCAATTGTCTTCTTTCCAAGGAAGACAAGAGATGCGGTAAGCATTTTTGTATGACTAAAGGTCCCAAGGAGATGAAACTCTTCATGACCAATCATGATCTCCATGATTTGGGTGTGAATGGTTCTAGATTTACTTGGTGCAACAACAAGCAAGGAAATGAAAGAATCTGGGAAATGCCTTGACCGTTGCCTGTGAATTCAGCGGCACTTCAGATTGTTCCAACTGCTACTGTTAGACACCTTGCGAGGATCGCCCCAGACCACTGCCCCATTGCTTTCAAACTTGATTATTCACAGCACACTAAAGTTAAGACTTTTAGATTTGAAGATACTTGGAAATCTTATCCTGCTACTAGGATAATTGTTTCCAATGCTTGGGGTAAACATGATTTTGGTGACGAAGTTGATATCCTTAACAGAAAAATTAAGAGAACTCTGAAATCTCTTTTTTTCTGGAACATGAACAAGTGTAAGAAACTGAATCTTTTTAAGGAGGAGTTAAAGAGTGACATCCTCAACCTTCAGTTACAGGAGGAAGCTGAAGGCAGACTTAGTCCCGATAATCTAGCTCTTTTGCATGGTAAGGTAAGGGAGCTCAACATTACCTTACTCAGACTTTCGATGTGGTGGAACCAAAGAGCTAAGGCTACTTGGAATGAAGAGGAAGACAACAACTCTAGATTTTATCATGTATATGCTTCAGCAAGGAAAAATGGGAATCTTATCAGACAGATTAAGGATGAGAATAATATTATTGTTGAAGACAGTGACCTCATTGAGTCTATTTTTTTTTTAATTCTTTGAGGAAAAGTGGAAACACAAGAATTGCAACAATTTAAATTGGCCTAAGGTTGATCCAGATCAGATGATTAATGCTGCTGAAAGAGTTTTTTTGGAAGCTGAATTAACTGAAACTGAATTTACTACTGTTGTATTCCAGCAAGGCTCAAACAAGTCTCCCGGTCTTGATGGTTGCACCTCTTCTTTCTTCAAATTCTATTGGGAAATAGTTAAGGATGCAACTTGGAAGGCTATTAAGAAGTTTCTTACCTATGGACGTATGCATTGCAATTGGAAAGATACTTTGGTTGTTCTCATTCCCAAAATCAAAATTCCGGTTTCTCCATCCAACTTTCGGCCCATCAGCCTCTGTCAAACTGTTTACAAATTTGCCTCTACAATGCTTGTTAAACGAATGAAGTGTTGTATTTCAAAGCTAATTTCGGTTGAGCAAGTGGCTTTTATTCTGGGGAGATCATTATCAGATCACTGCCTTCTGGCTTTGGAAATTTTCAACAAATTCAAGTTTTCTAAACATAGGAAGGGCCTTATGATGGTTAAGCTAGATATGGCTCAAGCCTTTGATAGCATGAGTTGGGAGACCCTGAAGCTTGTTCTCAACTGGTTTGGTTTTCCTGAAAACTTATCACTCCTTATTTTAGAATGTGTTACTAACGTTCATTTCTCTATTATCATTAATGGTAAGAGCACTAGATGGATTGAAGCCAAGAGCGGCTTCAGACAGGGTTGTCCGATGTTTCCTTATCTTTTCATTTTATGTTCTCAGCTCCTCTCTAGTGTCATCAATCAAAGAGGCTATCATTTGGGCATACAAACCTCTCCTAGAGCCCCTAGAATTACTCATCAACTTTACGCAGATGATGTTTTACTGTTTAGCCAAGCTTCCTCCTTTAAGCTACGTTCCATGATGAATTTGATCAGGGAATATTGCGGTTGGACTGGGCAGGGTATGAATCAGGCCAAGTCAAAAATCCTGTTTGGTAAATCTGTTAGACCTGCTATCAGACGAAAAATTGGCAATAAGTTTGGTCTCAAGATTGTTGATGAATTTCAGTATATGGGCACCAAAATTGCTCTTAGTTGTTTGGTTAAGAATGATTTCCAATTTATTGTTGATCATGCTTTGGAGAAGCTCAACGCGTGGAGTGTCAGATCCCTCTCTTTGACTGGGAGGATGACTCTTGCCAAGTCCTCTTTACTCTCTCTTTGCCAACCTTTATTTCCACTCATTCATTGATCCCTAAGAGAATTCTTTATGAATTGGACCACATTTCTAGAGATTTCATTTGGCATCAGAACATGGAGACCAAGGGCCTTCACTACGTTGCTTGGGAGGAACTTTGTTTACCGAGAGCTCTTGGTGGACTGGGTTTGGTTTCTGCTGTCAAGAAAATTGGACCCCTCGGAGCTCGAATTGCCTGGAGATTTTATCAAAACACCTCTTCTCTGCTTCACAAATGTTTAACTACCAAATATGGCTCTGATACTTAGAATGATAAGCCCAGGAGGGGGCAGTCTGCAGCTCGGTCAATCATTTTGGATGGTACTACTTTCCTCAAGCCTATTGTAAAATGGAAAATAGGTAATGGTACATGTATTAATGTCATAAATGACATTTGGTTACTTGACAAATGCTTCAACAAATGGCCAATGCTTGCGTATTGTGTCAACCTTGAGAACATGGTGCTTAATAACTTCATTTTAGACGATGGCAGCTGGAACCTGTTGGAGCTTAAGCAGTATTTTAATATCAGCTTGATTCATCTTATCGTCCAGAATAGTGTTATTCACGTTGGTGAAGAAGATTGCATGGAGCTTCTTTATCAACACTCTGGGAAATCAATCTCCTCTTTAGCTTATGCTGAATCCATCAAATCCCTCAGTTCCTTTGATGATTCTAACTATACTGCTTGGCTCCAAAAACTGCACCTCACCGAGAATTGAACTTTTCTGGTGGAGATTGGGTAAGTTTTCCATTCCCACTAATGAGTTCCTGGAGTATAGAAGAATTGGAAACAATGACCTTTGTGCCAGAGGGTGCTCTGATGTGGAAAGTATTGCCCATGTTGTGGTTCACTATAAGTATCTCATTGATATCATTCGTATGTTGAGATCTTGGGGATTCAGCATACCCATTTTCAGTTCATTGGCTGGTTGTCTCCATCATTTAAGACACCTTCCTAATATATGTCTTGACATTGTCAAGATATATTGCACAGCTGTTTTCTTTTCCTGGAACTGGAGAAACAACTTCAATCATGGCGGTCCAATTCTTCCCACTTCTGTGATTGCAGCCAATGTCCTCTTTACTGCTACCAAAAAGAATTCAATGCTGATTAACTGGGATACTTCCCTCCTTTGGGAGTTTGATCCTATATGGCATCCCCCACCACCAGATTGGATTAAAATCAATATGGATGCTTCATTGCTTGACTCAAATTTGGCTAGTATTGGGGGTGTTGTCAGTGATTTCATGGGTAAACCTCTCCTAGAATTCAACAAGCAGCAGCTCCATTGGGACATCAATTAGCTCGAGTTGGACGTTGTCTTTTCATTAAAGGATTTCATCACCGACTGGATGTTCGAGAGAAAAGTCTTAATAATTGAAGGCGATAACTTCAATGTTAACAAGTTCCTTCATGATTCTATGAAGGAATCTAAGGCTAACTAGATTTCCGAGAAGATCTCATTCCTTTATGATTTCAATAAGGTGGTTTTTTTACATACCTCTAGGAATTGTAACAAGTGGCTGATTTATGTGCCACTTTAGCCTTGGTCAATAATTTTTGTTTTGATTATTTTACTACTTCAAATATTCCTTCTTCCTTGTATGACCAGCTAAGGAAGGAATATGTGATTTGCACTTTATGATTAGCTTGTAGTAGTTTGTTCTTTTTCTCTTAATGCAATTTTGCACTTATCAAAAAATAATAATAATAATAATAAAGTGGTTTTGGAAGGTTGATTTGACTTGAAATGGGTTCAAACATTGAAATTGACATTAGTAGAGGTTAAGGGCTAATTTGATCAACCATGGTTGACCATCTCAACATGGTCAAACCATGGGTTGTGTTTAGGTTAAACAGATTTAGAGGAGTGTTTACTGATAAATAGAGGTTCTCTCATGTATTGTGATGTCATTTGGATTGAAATTGACATTTGAAACCTTAAGGGGCATTTTGGTCAACCAGGTCAAACAAAGACTTGAGTTTGGGTCTAATGGATCCCAAATGATATTTAGGATCCATTGGGATAGGTTTTGAAAATTGGTATGAGAAGACCATGTTGAATTTTGGAGAAAATACCAAAAATCTCTTAAAGGGCATTTTGTTCATTTTGACCCCTTATCAACCCTAGGTCAAATTAGGTACAAGAAAGAGTATGTTATTGGTTAAAAAGTTATAACAATGTGCATGGACGTGGTTGGAAGGTTTGGAAGGGGTACCAAGGACAAATTCCACTGCATGGTATGTCTAATGGCATAGGTTATAAGTATTTAAAGGTTTTGCAGCCGGTGGAAAAAAATAATTTCTGGGTTAGGAAACTCATAATGGGTTCAAATTTGGAGGGTATCCCTAGAGACATGCTAGGTCAACATGCAACTGACAAAACATAAATTAAAGGTCATTTAATTGGGTCTCCAAATGATAGAAGACTCACCCATAATTAGGTTTAGGACTCAAGCTTTTGGCCTTGGATTTGGATTTAAGGATTTTGGGTTTGAATTGGATTGTTCATATCAATCTCAATCACATGAATGGTTGATATTAATTAAACATGGTTGGAATTTGATTAAAAATTGATCCAAGACTTGGAGTTGACGATTGAAATGGAATTTGGATTGGGTTTGATCAAGGCTCTAGTATGGGGATTGAATTGAGGAGTGAAAATGCATTTGGTTAGAATTGGATCTAGACTGGGACATGTATGGTTGAGAGGTAGAGCCCTTTTAATCATTAAGTCACCAGAAAGAAACCCAACTAGATCATAATGACCTCATACAAAAATAAGGACAACAAACATACCATTCAAAAGCAATACCAAAAAGACTACTAACGAATTAGTGAAATAGTAGAGCATATGACCCTCTTATGTTCCAATAGCTAACTCAAAAATGGGCCTTGTGCTGTCTCAGGTTTTTAACACTGATGAAAATTTTGAAGGATAATAGCACGAAGCCCTTTAGAAAATGGATGGAATTATATTCCTCAGGGCAGGGTCTACCCTTAGGAATAGATGTGGTCCCTTGGGAATGGGATAAGGCCTCCCTGACCTAATCCTTGGTCATTTTTTTAATGTCCTTCTAAGCTGGTGGTAGAGGCACTGAAGGAACTAAAGAGATTGCTAGTCGGACTAAGGGAACTGAAATAATTGGTTGTTGAACTGGAGGAACTATCGAAACCAACTCAAGAATTTTTTAGCTAGATTCTAGTCATCTTATCTAACTGATCTTGCATTTTTTTAAACATGATCTAACATTATTAGGTGTTAAAAGGGGTTTTTGAAAAGTTTAATCTTCTTTGGGGAATCTAAAATTGACTTTAAATTTTAATTCTAAAATTGAACAACCTGTTAGAAAAAGTATATTACCTCAAGAGGTAGAAAACAGATTTCAAAATAGGGTTTAGATTTATAATTGCAAAATCTAACTCTAATATTGTAGCCAAATTTAGGAAAGAACTACACATAGCTCTGGAGGGTTAAAAAGAAGTTTGATAAAAAATCTAGCTACAATTATCTTGATGAGTTATCATTATTCTCACATTCAAAGTCATATTAACAAATGATACAATTCCCTAAAGGAAGATAATATTATTTGTTAATGATTGATTGAACATGATGATAACGATCGTCAATGATTTTGATTTTCCCAAATAAAATTAATTGAATTTGGAAAATTGTTTTTTTTTAAGGTTGATGTGGGTTCTAAATCTCCTACGAGCTCAAGCCCTCATAGATAATTCATAGTAGAGAGGTTGAATTTTCTATGAATACTCTCGATTAAAATAATGGCAGAAATTCTATTCAGAGATTTTTGAGGAGTGATATTAAAGGAGGTGAATTTGGAGTTTCAATGGGGATTGGATCAAATTTTAAATACTTTTTTCTGGAGTCATCAGAAGAGGGGTTGGAGAAACTTTGAGATTCTAAAATAATTCAGAAGTGTCTCAACCTAATCTAAGTTAGGCTTTAATTTATAGGTTGAGAGAAATTTTTATTGGAGTTTGATATATTATTAAAAATTTGGTATTATATTCCCGAAGGTTGGGGTCTTATGATTTAAAATCAGCCCCAGATCGCAAGTCTAAATTGGGCACTATAATATATTAGCCTGAACTTAACTAATGTAGTGTAAAATTTGGACTTATCCCAGTCTAGATTGGGGAGCTAGCAAACCACCTAATCAATTTAAAACCCATGAGTCCAATTTTTATTATGAAAGAGTGTCAAGTACATTATTATTAAAGTTTTTGAGAGTTAGGACCGACGTCTAGAGTTGATCCTTATTTGTCGCTCGACTTATTTTGGGTGAGAATGCTTGAGACAAATATAATTAAAATTATGAACATATTTAAATTAGTTTCTAATGCAATGCATGCTGACCCACTCGATTAAATGCATAAAATGAATATGTACAGTTTTTAAATAAGGCTTAAAAATTTATTTTTCACAAGAGATTGTATAGTATCCCCTTGAAAGATCTATACCCTCAATAGCTAGGTGGTCTGCAAGAACCAATAGGTAGGGAGGTGATTAACAAGGAAGAGAAGCAATCAATATGATTATGCAGACTCCCAGTGGTCCCGAGCTTACTTCTTATATCGTTAGAGTTTCTATTTTGGCTTAAAATTTTTATTTTTATTTTAAGTAGAAAAATTTTATATGTGCCCTCACGAATCTTCAATTAAATCTACGTTAAAACAAAAATGACATGCAAATTATTAAAAAAACTAAAAAAAAAACAGGCAACCCTAATTGCAATCAAATCAAATCAAACACATCAATAAATTAAATCAATCAAATAAATGTCCATAGATAAACAACCTGATTATTATAACCCAATAATTGTAGAAATTAAAGTGGTCGGGCACCATTAACCACTAACCTAAATTCTAATACTAAGAAAGATACAAGTGACTTTGAAAGGGATACTCTTTGTCTTCAACTCTTTGTCATTCTCCTCTTTAAGCTCATTGGATTCATCATGTCTAGATATCCAAGTGAAAAAGAAAACTATTCCCTCGAATGGGAGGCTATTCTTTTCATCTTGGGTAGTTAAATGATCTAAATCAAGGCTTCCAAATGGAAAAGGATCTTCCTCTAAGGGATGTCCTTTCCTCTTTAGAATCTAACTTTTAATACTTGTATCCCAACCCCAAAATCACTTTCATAACTCTTAACTTTCAAACAAATTACAGTGATATTCGAAAGAAAAATCTAGACTCTTCTACAAGGTTATCCTAACCATTTAAAAATAAAATACATCCTAAGTAGTTTATATATATGCAATAAAAAGTAAATCACACTTGGCCACACTCTTATTTATTTGGGGGCTACGCAGCTGGACCACCTATAGTAGTTATATTTATCATTAATTTAGTCCCATTTATTTGCCCTACACAAACGTGGCCACCTACAGAAAACTCAGTGAGCAACCAGAACAATCATAACCTAAGGGTAAACTATCGTCCATCAAATCAATTCACAAATTATAGTTAAAGTAAATAAATACTCACATCAATCAATTTTCAATCACAACATATAATGAAAACTCAAAAAATTCAGCACATAGTAGTAAATGTAAACACTAGCCTAGCCTAGACTAGAGTTGGTTATCCTAGCAAACCATCTAAAGTAAGTGAGAAGGTTATTTGGCTGTGATATGTCCTAGAATGGGTGATTTATTAAAGTTGTCTAATTTTTGGGTTTGTTGAAGGTCAAAAGGGAAAATTTGGATAGAGTTCAAATAGTAATGTATTAAGGTTTACTTTAAGATGCATTTTTAAGAGTGACTGATCAAATGAATTTAATTAGTTAAAGATTAAGGGATTGATGAATTTTAATTAATTTGACTAGTTGTTGATTTTAATGAATAATTAATTTAAATTTACTCCAATCAGTATATGGCATTGTGCTATGAGGCTCGAGGAACTATGCCTCTTTAGGACACTTAGTCCCACAGCTTAAAGAAGTTCATCCTAAAAACTTCATCTTTGAAGTATTTATTATGTATTATAATCTTGGTTAATTGATTTTATTAATCAAGTTAGAGTTTTCTGAGATTTTAACCAATTATTGAATTTTTCAAATTATCAGAATTTTTTAAGCGTGTTAATAAGGGTTAAAATATTGAATTTTTAAATTAAAGTTAATTTTAAAGTTTTAGATTTTTAATAAATTTTAGACCCAAAGATGAGCAATTGGACTATTAATTTACTCAATTTAAAATTTTCTACATTAAGTTATGAATTTTTTATTTTTAATCTAAATTTGATCTACGGTTGATTGGAAAGTTGACTTTTTAACTTTGACTCGATTTTAAGGTTTGGCCTTTTTATAAAATGATATATGGAGTTGAATGACACTAAGTTTGGTCAATTTAGAATTTTCTAGAATTACTAATGATTTTCCAAAGTTTGGGCATTTTGGAATTTTTTAAAATTGCTTAATTAAGGGGATTTTTAGGTTTTGATCCAAATCAATTCTAAACTCATTGAAATCACCCCTAAAGGTCAGAAATGACATAAGGGGATGTTTCCAAGTGTTTAGAACACTTTTTATAATTGATAATTATTTTTTTAATTAATTTTCCATTTTTTAAAATTAAATTAAACTTAAATTAAGGGTCAAATCAAAGGGATCTTAATTTACATTAATTAAGGGTTAAATTCTTATCTATTAGAGGTATTATTTATAATTTTTAAATTCAAATTTGATTTATTAGAATATTTAGAAGTTTTAAGGGTTAATTGATGCTTTAAGCTTAAGTTAATTTAATTAAGGGGTTTAATGATTTTTTGAAACCAGTGAGAATTTTCCTATGGGCTGAATGTGTCTCTAAGTTCAAATGTTTAAACTCTCAAACTTATTGGACATGTATTTTATCTCCTAAAATTTTTCCTAAATTCTCTAAATAAATCCTTAATTTTTATCCTTAATGCCACTAGATTTATGGGATTAAAATCAATGTTATTCTAACATTTGACAATATACATAAATACATGCAAGCACAATCAATTCTTAAATTTAGGAGAGCCTAAGTTAAGTGCAAGTGTGTGCGTCCTATACATGCAAATCAAAATATAAATCAATTATTTAGGAGACTAATCAATGAGCAATAAGAAAAATAATTCATCATTAATTAGTCACCACTCCTCATCAATTCAATTAACCCAAGCTTAGTTTATGTTTAAAATTCCACGACCCACTCAAGGATTTTCAAGAAAATGTTTGAGTTTTATAGTGAGACATCATGGAATCAAAATTGATCCTGCTAATATAGAAGCCATCTTAGATATGCCACCTCTTAAAAGCCTAACTAAATTAAAATCCCTTTAAGGGATGTCAACATATATAAGAAGGTTCATTTTCAACCTCTTTGGAAGGTTCCAAACATTTTATTTCCTAGCTAAAAATAAATTTAAATTCATATGGGATGAGAAATGTCAAAATGTATCTGTGAATATCAAGCAAGATCTTATAAATCCTTCAGTCTAGGCAACCCCTATTTGGAGGAAATTACTCATTCTTTATACTACGGTTTTGGATGAGCCACTTGGTGCCTTGTTAGCTCAAGTTAATAAAGAGGGCAAGGAAAATGCTCTCCACTATCTTAGCTAATTACTCATTCCAGTAGAAATTTGATATCTTTTCATTGAGAAATATTATATTACCTTAGTTTTTGCAGTCAAAAAGCTAAGGCACTACATCCTTTCTCATCAGGTAAGTTTAATCTCAAGAGTAAATCTATTATAATATCCTACGACCCGACCTATATTGTCAAGATTTTTGACTTAATGGCCTATAATATTGCAACTTAAAATAACATTCATTCCTATGTGTGCTGTGAAAGGATAATTGTTACTAACTTCCTTACATCGATTTCATATAATCTCTTCTAATGATGATTTACCTAATGAGAAAATCATGAGTTTAGAGGAATTTAATGATCATGTTTAGGAATTATATTTTTATGATGCAATATCGTTTCAACGAGATGAAGCATTAAAATCTATTTTCTTATAAAAGTTAGAATTGACCTAATTTTTATAACACAAAAAGGAGAATAATGCATTCTTTATATCATTTTTCAAAGCCTTTGTATGAACAATGAGGCTGAGTATGAAGCTCTGATAACTATTTTGGAGCTTGCAATATTGATGGACATAAAAGAAATTAAAATGTTTTGAGATTCTTAACTAGTTATCAATCAGATTATAGGAACCTACAAGATTTTGAATCAAAAACTACTAAAATCACCTTCTCGAGTAAAATTTAGTTTTAAATTTGTATAGAATTTCATGTGAAAATAATTCAACTGTGGATGCCTTAAATTCTATAGAAGTTCAAGGCTGACAGGTTTTAGCTCCTATAAATTTGGAGCGTGTCAATAAGAAATATTTTGAGGACCATCTGCCTCTTTAACAAGTAATGAAGAAGACGATTGGAGATGGCCCTTCATTGATTATCTTCAAGAAGGAAAACTTCGTCATGAAAATTCACTTGCTAATCAAATTAAGAAGTGTGCCCTCTCATATGCACTCGTGAATGAAACCCTGTACCATCAATCTTGTAATCAAATGTGGTTGTATTGTTTAGATAAGTGTGAAGCCCTAAAGATCATGAATGAAGTCCATGCTAGACTGTGAGATGCTCATCAATTAGGTCCTAAAATGAAAATAAAAGTAAAAAAGAATTAGATATTATTGGCCTTCCCATTATTGACGATTGCATGAACATTGAAAAGTATTATCATCAATGCCAAGTTCATGGTGTGGTTTTATATCAATCGCCTAACATGTTGCATCCCATGATAGCTTCATGGACCTTTGAGAGTTGGGGCATGAATGTTATTGAGCCTAGTGACCCTTTTTTTTTTTAAAGGTCATTGCTTCATTTTAGTTGCAATTGATTATTCTGCAACTGGACAATTAATTCCCCTATGGTAGGTAACATCACACTATGATATGAAATTCTTTTATGACCATATCGTATATCAATTCAACATACCTTCTAGAATCATATTCGATGATAGGTCTACATTCAAGCCTATAAAAAAATAACTTTACAAGATGACATTATATTGATTGATAATATTTTATAATCTATTACCCACGAGCTAATAGACTGGTTGAGGCCTTCACCGAAACTTTGGTATAAATCATTAAAAAGACATTGGATGATAATAAAGGTCAATGGAATGAGAGGTTTGTAGAAGCCTTTTGGGCCTATCAGACCACTTATAGAACTCCAACCCAATCCACTATGTTTGCCTTAGTGTATGGGTCTGAAGACATGCTCCCTTTGAAAGTGCAAATCCTTTCTCTAAAGATCATCATGCAAAATCAAATTACAACTGATTAGAAGTGCTGGAAGGGCTTGAAGAGTGTCACCTCCAAGCTCAACAAAATTTAGAGTTATATAAATCATGAATGGTTTAGGCTTATGTTAAGTTAATGCGACCTAAAACTTTTTAAGTAGGAGACTTGATTTTGGTTCATTAGAAACCTATCTTAGCCCATCAAAAGTTCAGTGAAAAGTTTGAACTAGCATAAGAAGTAACTTTATTTGTATAGACAGACTATGAAGGAGGCTCCTATCAGCTAACTGATTGTAAAGGAAATCATCCAATTCTTACTGTCTATGGGCATTTTCTTAAGAAATATTATGCTTGATGTAGTTTTAATCTAAAATCAATAAAAAAAAATCTTTAGTTAAATCAAATTATCTAAAATAAAAAACAAATCAAAATTCCTTCAATCATTAAGGTTAGGTGCGGGTCCCCATACTTATTTTCCTTTAGTTGTGGGTCCCCATACTTACTTTCCTTTAGTGGTGAAGAAAGTCTTCAGTGGCACCATCTTTGTATCAAAATCAAACTTTTCTGGTCTTGTAGAATTAGGTGTTAGTCCCCGTACTTTCTTTCCTTATGATTAAATCTACTAATGATGGACCAAACCATTTTAGTACCATCTTAGCATCAAATCAAAATCAAATCTTTTTTATCCTTCATAAATAGGTGTGAGACTTTGAGCTTCCTATTTCCTAGGAGCTCGACTAAGCTAGTGTTGGATTGAAGCCTATCAAGCCCCTCTATAGCTTAGCCATTTTTAGTGTCGTAAGGTTAGGTGTGAGACCCCATGCTTCCTTTGCTTAAACATAAAGATAAATCAAAATTAATGAAATTCCAATCTTTTAGAAATAGGTGTAAGTTCCTGAGCTTCCTATGTCCTAAATTTTTGGATTTCTAGTGTTGGATTTAAGCCTATCGGGCCCCCTCGTAGTTTAGCCACCTCTTTAGTACTTAAGGTTAGGTGAAAGACCTCATACTTCCTTTACTTGGACCTATAGATAAATTAAAATAAAACAAATTTTGATCTTTTAGGAATAGGTGTGAGTCTTTAGGCTTCCTATCTTCTAGGATCTTGGTTAACTAGTGTTGGATTTAAGCCTACTAGGCCCCTCCATAGCTTAGCCACCTCTTTAGCATCTTAAGATTTTTTTTGATACCCTGTGCTTTCTTGCTTAGATCTAGAGGCAATCAAATTTAAAAACAAATATATCTGTTAGGTATAAGTCCCCTATTGACATTCTTTAAACCTGAGGTTAAGTACTTCCTTTCCTTGGAGTTTAAATTCTAAACTTGATCTATATAATCGATCAATGCCAATATATGCAGTATAACTTTATTCTACTACACATATTGAGGGTTTATTAGTTTACCTTATTCTTGTATAAGGTTGATTAACTAAAATCAAAATAAAAAACCAAAACCAAAATGATAAACCCAAAGTCAAGGCTCCCTTCTCCCATAACCCATTTTTAAGTGATTTTTCAATCACCTCAAAAATAAACCAAATGATCTTAAAATTATGATCCATCAATTTTATATTGATTAGGCATATCTCTATGATCAACCCTCCAAACTTGAGAGCAATCTGAGTCCTTTAAGCCCCAAAATTGAATTGAATTGCAAATACTACAAAATCTTAAAAAAATTATACCCCATGCCACTAGACCATGCACCTTGTGGAGTTAGACATTGCGAACCACCTAAAAACCTTTGAATATATCAATGATCATTGTTACAACATGTTAAACCCAAAACTAAACTTTTAGTAGACCCTGATTGATCATGCTTGACCATGGGCCCATTAAACTCCAAAATCCCTAAAGAAAAATCAAACCATCTCATAAACTTCGGCATGGCTCAATCAAACAAAGCATGAAACATCTTCCAATACATTTCAAATATCATTTGGAGTGTATTGAATCAAATCATAAGTCCTAGTTTGACCTGGTTGACCAAGTCAATCATGATTGAACAAAGCGCCCCTTAAGCACTTAAACATGCATTTCTTGCAAGAAGACATCTCCGTTACATGGAACACTTCCATTGGGTCCAAAATATTATTTTGAACTTTTGGAACTAGACCAAACCCTTGGTCAAACCTGTTTGGCTAAGTCAACCATAGTTTATCAAACTAACCATACACTCAACGTAGCCCAATTTCAATACCCTAAGCATTTTCAAACTAATTTGAAACATTGGAATGGTCTATTTAGACCCTAATAATTATTCATAGGTGACCCAACCCTTGGGCCACTTGGGTTAGCCATATGACTAAACCCAAGTGGCCAAAAAGGTCTTTTCTTGAGCCAAATTTCAATCCATGCAAAATCAAACCCTCAAAATAATTTTATTGCATGATCCATACATACGTAACACCTTCATGAGTCAAACCACCATTTTTTTAACTTGACCATCCCATTTGGAGTGGTCAAACCCATACATGTAGTTAAATTTTCAATCAAACTCTCAATCCATTGCTTCAAACCTCTTGGAATTTATTCCTACAACATTCATGACCTCCCCAACTCTTATCCTAGTTAGCATTAACTAGTTAACTGATCAATAAGTCAAAGAAAACACTCCAAATATGGTTAAATGATTAAGAATTGCTAAGAAATCCATTTCCCTCAAAAATAACTAGCAAAAAACACTTGAATAAACCCTAAACCCTCTCTAAATAGCTCTAAAACAAAGCTCAATACCTGGTTTAGCCAAAAATGGCAAGAAGTGGTCCCGCTCCCCTCATGTGAGCTCGACCAAGTCACACTCATCCATGAAACTTTACATCTGTCTTCTAACCATTTAGGAAAGGTGGTAATCATCCAATAAACACCTCTGATCAATCCTAGTCATCCAAACCAAAGCTAGGGTTCAAAATGGCCTAAAAGCATAAAAAATACATATATCAACCAAACTAACTTTAAGTCTCCTCTAGCAAAAGTTTTATTTTATCTTCTTCTCCAAGAGATCCACTAGATTCTCCTAGCATTCTTCCACTCCCCATAGCTTCCAAGGCCCTTGTTTAAGAGGAAATAGATAAAGAAGAAAAATAGATAATCAAATGCAAACTTTTAATCCAAGCCAAACCAGCTCTTGCAGTCTTCTACAAAGTTGAAGAGGACTTCTCCAAGAGCAAAACAAGCCCAAGATCAAAGAAATCCACCCACTGGTTAGCCATTTGTATGTTTAGGATCAAATTAAAAATTCTAAAAAAAACTTAATGCATGGAGCCTGCAACTCTAGGCATTGAAATATACTGTTGTGTAGACTCTATGTTTAAAATTTTATCAAATTTAGACTGTCAGATTGAAAGTTATGAGTAAATGATTTTTTTTAGCTCAAATTGAACTAAGAATGACCCTGACTTTGCCTATATCAAACCACACAGGTGTTATTAGGGCTCGAATGTGTGATACTTAGTATGAATTGGCTTACATGGTGTGATCCTAGCCTTCCATCTCCTGCATCATCATTCCGACGATGGATCACCTTTGCTAATATGAATAAGTCATGTCTGAGGTGTGATGTGTGGCCCACCACGTGTTAGATAGTGGCGGTGGCGACAATGATTGGCCACTGCTAATTAAATATGTTAAAGGCTCTCAAGCAAGAAAATATTTTTTTAATGTGTCAGATAATGTTTTCTTGAAACTAATAAATGCCCGAGGCAAGACATACCAACTAGATAGAATTCAACTTTTGTTATGCTAGATAGTTCAATTTACTTCAATGTTTTTTCATGTACTTCAAAGTGTTGCACTTCAAGTTCTGAATGAGAGAAAATGGTAAACATGTGCAAGTTCATATCACCCTTCTATGAAATCACTTGTTTAAAGTTCATGAATATTGTTAAACCTCAAAGAATTAGTCTGAGGATAACCGAGAGTGAGTGTGAATTAGTTATTTTAAAAAATTTAAGAAAGAAAATTTTTTTGTAGCCTTTTTAATATCTGAAAGAAAACACCTTAATCCCCTAATGCAGAAGAATATTAATTTCACAATAATAGAAAATCAGTGTTTTTCAAACACATAGTAAAATACAGAAAAATAAAAGTGCAAAATAATAGGAACAAAATACACAAAAATTTATAGTGGTTCAGTCCAACCTGACTTACATCGACTCCCTATAATTCTCCTTTTACGTATTGCACTAAAAGTAGTGTCTCTCATTTTGCCCCTATTGTAAGGCGGAGAAGTCCTTACAAAATATTTTTCATCAACCTGATGAAGGGAAAAAACTTAAAATCCTTTTTCACCCTCCTGGTGAAAAGAAAGAACCTAGAATTCTTTTTCACTCTCCTGGTGAAGGCAGAGAATCTAAAATCTTTTCTCTCCCTCTTAGAGATGGTAGAGAACCAAGAATTATTTTTCTCCCTCCTAGAGAAGGTATAGAACCTGGGACTAATACTATGTAAAGTCTTCCCAAAGCCACCAAAGGATCAAGGCAGAAACTTAAAGAAAATAGGTAAGAATCTTGCTTGGAGTAACCTTATGAATCCCTCACAACTCTCTCTCACAAATAAATTTCCCTCTCTTCTCTCCCAAAGCACTCCTTAACTCCCTCTCTATGCTCCCTCTCAAGAAACTTAGCAGCAAAACACTTTTGAAATAAGACTATGTGAAAGCTTAAATAGATAACCTCTTAAAAAGCCCTAAATTTCAATCTACTTACTCTAATCGCCCAGTATAATCCAAGATCAACATGTACGCTTAGCCCAAAGTACTCGTGTTCATATTATATAAGGAGACAGACCATGTATGATCAATTCAAGGAGATGAACTAATTATCAAGGATGGCTAAGAACATCATCCAATATGATTAGAATAAAATAACTTTTTTAGACAATACAAAATATATTGCCCTATATGATCAGTTCAAGAGATGTACTGATCGTTTAGTATGATAGGCGATGATTTAAATATCATCCCATGCAGAGTTAGATTTATACAATACAAAATTGGGGGTTCGTTCTATACGATTAGCTGAAAAACTATGGCATTTAGCTTAGACAATGTGTGACGATTTAATTATCGTCCCATGCATTGTTCGAGCCATACAATATGATTGTTACCAATCATCTTGTATGATTTGATTGAATAAATTAACCATAATTATTTCCCTAATCACAGGATCAATTTAGGCATGATTGTCACATATCATACAGTATAATTAGACACATATTTTGAATATTAAAAAATTACAAAAATTGTGATTGGTGGCAATTTTGCCGATTATAACTAATCATCCTGTATGATAGGAATTGTACAATATGATGAGTTTAATCAATCTTACTTAGTGTAGGTGCCTTATTTTGGATTTTTTGTTAACTAATCATCAAGTATGCTATAAATCATCATGTATGATTAATACATAAAACTTAACTTTTTCCTAACTCACCCCTTGAGTGTGCGTGTGCAAAGTTACTTAGCTTTAGAATCCACCATAATACATATTTGACTCAAAAAATATAAAAAGTATAAAAAGACTAAAAAATATAAACTTTATTCTTAGTCTACCAAGTCTTGTGCTGATCAAGGTTGCAAGTGAGCTATAATCCTAAAATGATAGTTAGCAGGACAAAATAGATATGTAATATATTCAAATATCATAGTGAAAAGTCCAATGATATTTACTATCATCAAAATCACAAAATTTGGGTCCAAATTTGCAACACTTGTGCCTTTTATGGATCAAAGTATCTAACTACAAATCTCTATTTTTCCTATGTTTTTACTGCATATGTCACATTAAAGTATGAAATGTCATATGGGAAGGGGTATATGAGAAGAATGATTGTTGGCATGATTGCCAAGTTTGAGACATATTAGTTAGACTTTAGTGTTGTTTTATAAATAGCTGTAATTCATGACCCAAGGCATAAATTTAACCTTGTTGAATGGTGTTATAAGAGATTGTATGCTAGTGATTATGCATTTGAGATTGAAAAAGTTAGAGAGAAGTTATGCACACTTGTTTTCAAAATACTCAGTAACAAATAACCAATCATCAACCACTACATCTCAAACATCTCAATCTTCACAAAGCACTCCTTCAATTAGTCAATTAATAATAATCATAAAATCACAATTTCTTCGGGTTCTAGTTTTTCACTTTACAATGGCTTCCATTCTTTTGTACGTTTGTCCTCAACAATTTAACATGTACTAGTTTATTATTGACCATATGTTATATTTATTCATGGAACAAAGCTGAAAAACATTACACAAGATTATGACTCCTTTCAGATAGAGGTAACAATACCAAGAAAGTCAGACCTTGAAATATATATGAACCTAAGTTGGATAGGAAAAATGAGTTAGATATTTTACAGTTTTGGAAAGTTAATTAATACGGATTTCTTCAGATCTCGAGCATGTCTCATGATGTTTTGTGCATTCCAATCTCTACTATGGCATCTAAAAATGTTTTTAGCAATAGTGGTAAACTTCTTGATCAATATTGAAGTACATTGAAACATGATATTGTCGAAGCATTGGTATGCACTAAAGATTGGTGTAGTAATAAATAACATCATGAGCTTAGATTTTGACTGAAATGAAATTGCAAAAGTGAATGCCCCAATGAGTATATCATCTTAAATATTAAGTTGAAATGGTGTGGAACTTCTTACTTATGTCTTTTGCATCTTATAATGGATTCTCAAGTTATTGTGCGTATTAGAAATGATTGTTGTTATTATCGAATTATCTTATGGATTGTGTTATACAATCGACTGCTGATTGTGTTATGCAGTTGGTTGTTGAGTGTTGACATCTTGAGTGGGCTTGCTGCTCTCAAAGTGAAAAAGGATTTTTTTCTATTTCTTTTCTATTTTTAGCTTGAGCCTTGAGTGCTAATAGAAATGACTAGTTTTATGGAGTGCTCTATCCCTAAACATTTTATTTATGTTATGCAGTTGGATACTCATATAGATTAGTCCTTCCTAATAGCTTCTTTTATAATTATGTTATGCAATCGAATATTAATTGTGTTATGCAGTCAGATACTCTTTTAGAATTATAGATCCAATTTTACAATTGTCATTTATTTTCTATGGACCTGTTTTCTTTTATCTTTTCTGCTTTATGTTTTTTGTGGACCTACGATCTTGTTGCTTATTTCACTTAACTTCTGCCTTGTGAAATGTGGGCTTTAAGCTTTTGCGGTCTGCTATTCTTTTGGTTATGTGGTATAATTGTCGAGGTTGATTAGTTCTTAATTGAGCTGTGATGATGAACCTTGTGAAGTTATAAACTATAAAAACATAGAAATTTAGATGCAACTAGGTTACAATTTGGTGAAAGGGGTTTTTTTTTTTTTTTTTTTTTGAGTATATAATATTTAACTTAATAGATACTAAATTGATCAAATCCACATTTCCAATTTGTAACTTTGGAGGGCACATTTTTTGAAATTGTTGTTGTTGATGGTTCTTTGTTAGGTTCATCCTGAGCCTGTGGTTGTCACCTCTTTGTGATCTTTGTGGTTGTTTTGTTGATCTTTAGTTGCAGCTATGTGTTGGCAGGCTTGTAATAGTGCATAGTGCACTACATCATTTTTGGAGGCTTGGAACTGATGATTCTTTGTCAAATTGTGGGTTTTATTTATTTTTCTATTGCAAGTTCAAAGCAGATGTAAGTTGTTTTGTTGGTGAAGGTTGAATAAATTTGATTTGCTTTATTTCCAATTCTAAATTTCAGATATTGCAGTGTTGTACAAAGTTGATTTTTGTAATGAATTAATGATGTATGTATTTTGCAATATATTTTCAATTTTTCATCTTGTAAAGAATTAATCCATTTTAATTTTATTATTTCATGTTTTATTACAATTTGCCCACTTTGCTAATCAGTTCTTATCCTTCTAAAAAATACATTTTAGAAAAAAAAAAATACTACAAAAATAATATTGGTTTTGGTGGGTCATATCGATCAGGGTTGGATATGGGTCCACGTTCAACTCTTGGACCCGTTTAGATAAACGCATTCAGGCTTGATCAGTTCTGTGTTCGAACTGAACCCAACCCGAATATCCAATTTGATACTCCTACCTGAGCAGGTATTTACAGGTGTACAAGAACAGTAATAAGTGTGAAATAGTTAAAAATAATATATGATAATAATAATATCAACAAACATTTTTTTTTAGTAATGATTGGTCAATAGCTGCATGTCGATTGTGCAAGAGCATACAGGTTGTGCTCGCACCTAGAAACCACTTTCAACCTCCCTTTCGTCGACCACGTGGCCGCCCACCAGCTATGTCGCCTCGCGTTCCTTAACCACGCTTCCTCCTGTTGTGCAAGATGGGAAAACTCCTTGCCCAAGACCACAGATTTTAGCCTTTCTGTCTTCTTCAAAACTTAGATAAATTTTGTTTGTTTTTTTTTCTTTATTTGGACATTTAGGCCATTTAAGGCAAACTCACACACACAACGCATGTACAAAGACTCGAACTCAATACCACTTAGTTGGAAGCCTAAGCTCTCAACCAACAGGCTAAGATGAGCTGTGTAAATTTTATACTTTACTCATTTGTTAGAAATTCTAGGCCCTAAAAGCAAAATACGTCCTGCTTACTTTAGGCTGTTGTTGATTGTAGTATTTCTTATCAAATTATAATATATATATTTTTTTTCGAATCATATAATAAATAAAATCATTCTTCTCATTTCTGTTAAACATGGAGTTTCAAAAAATTTTCTATTAACCCACCTTTTCTTAATAATTTAAGAAAAACATTGTATACACTTATATATTCATGTAAATATTTTACAAGCATCTAGAAAGTTCTAGAAAGAGAATTCAGACAACACGGTCATATCACCCACCCAAGTCTCTGGCCAACAAGAAAACATGAGGTCGAGAAGTCATCCCAAGTATATGCATCTAAGAACTTATACAAATTCTTCCAAACTCGTGAGAGAGACAATCAGCTTGATGGAAATCGACCTCCTAAGGCCGCTCGCCATCATCCAAGTCGTTAAGTCACCACAAACATCTCCCGATAGAACTACAAGAAGTTTGCTCCTCATAAGTCTATAACTGCGACCCCATAAACTCAGCGCATAATTACCATCCCCTCAAAGGACTCACCCTTACACAGGCACTTGCCTTCGCAATCATCTTGCATGACTTATCTTGCAGACTCGTCTTCGAAACAAGAGCTACATTAAGGACTTAAAGGCCACACAACTCTCCTTTGCCTATTGATTGAGAGCTTAGACTTCCAACTAAGAGGTCCAGGGTTCGAGTCTATGTGTATGCGTTGTGTGTGTGAGTTTGCCTTAAATTCTCTAGCTCTTACCAAAAGATTAGGTGCAAATAAAATCAAATGTCATCCACGTACAATTTTTGATTAAAAAAAAAATTCTTTTGTTGAACCAACCTTGCAATTACTACGATGTTTTATCTATGTTTTGAATTGGATGCCATGTTGAGCTATGTAACGTAGCTAGAACTTCGAATTGAGTGAACTTTTCCGCCCTATACAAATGAACCTCGTAGTTGAGGTGTTGAAAGCTAACGTGACAGTGATCCTAATAGTCAAGAGTTACGCACAAACAAAGGATAAAATACATCTGACCAGTGCGGTGATGATGCATCCAAATAAATTGGACGTTGAGCAAATTTAATCATAAAATTAGTGATTGTTATGCTCTGAAAGTCTACAATAGCAAGGCCGCAGCCTCAAAAGCTTCAGTTTTTTATTCTTGCAAATGTAGCCACTACCAATCAGATTTGCAATGATGATCATGCTCGATTTGTACGCCTTGCTACATGGAGGGCGAGATCAGTATCAATCTTGAGAGAAATGTCAAGCGCCTTCACTGAATGTGTCAATGCCCCGCTGCAAGAGAAGCACATGATGGGCAATAGTAAGACAATTTCGAAACTAACCATTCATTTTCACAGATGACTGGTAAAGCCTTGATTGTTACAAACTTTCATATAAGCTATATAGCCTAAAATCTTGACTCACTAAGTCAGAAAAAAACAAAGATCAAATCCAAAGCTATAGTAACTCACACATTTAAGAGCACTCAATCATTTGAAAAGTAAAAAATAGACAAAATATAAGATAACGGGTCAGCCGATTGGTCAGACCATACAATGGCCATTTCTGTAGTGTTCATGCCTGCTAAATTTGTTGTGGTTGTCCAGCAATGAGTGCTGATATATTTAGTGACTTTGATTTTGAAGATGACGGTATTCCTTCTTTGCTTTTATTATCTCGCTCAATCCTTCATCTAATAATTCTTGGAATCCTCGACTAGTGGTGATGTTCCTCCTTGTAATAGTTGACTGATAATAACATCTCTTTTTATGTCCTTAAGTCTTAACAATCCTCATGGAAATGAGCTTGGCTTGGTATGACTGGAGTGATCGGTGCATTAAGTACTTGTGCCATTGTTGCCACAATTACCAGGGGACGATATATGAAAAATGACTCAAATATTTTTACCATCATTGGTATAATGGTGATAATATGCCTGTAACATCATTGCTTCAACTAAGAGAGAGAGAGAGAGAGAGAGAGAGAGAGAGAGAGAGAGAGAGAGAGAGCACCAAAACACCGCTCAAGTTACCCCACCGTCTTCAACCAGCACAAAGTGCTTGCTTCATTGTTGCTCTATTTCATGGGCACTGAGTTTTCTCTATCAATCCAATTGCTACACAGAAAGAGTGTCCCTATGTGACACCTCCAAGTTCAACATTCCATTCTACTCATTCTGATCCGATTTGAAAAAGGTAAAGATATGAACTTTTGAGCTTTTCAACCATTTGTATTTTTTTTAGTGTGTTTTAGTGCATGAAAATGATTGGGTGTGCTTTAAAATGACTTCCAAGTGTTTGATGTGAATTTCAGCAAAATCTAAGTATGTCACTTTTGGAGCGCCTCGCCGCTGCACTCAGTCAAAACGTCAAATAGTAAACATTGCAATGCCATGCTCTCTGGTTTATGAGTGCCACAGAGCTCCAATTGAGCACCGCAGCACTAGACCATTATGAACTCTTTAAATATAATATTTTCCACTATTCCATTGCCATTTCACTTGAGCAATAGGCGAGTAGGAGAGAGGAGCAAGATTTGAGAGGAAAAATTGCATTTTGAGCCGTTTTAGGTCCTTTTCAGCAGTCGGTCTAGTTGGAAAGTTGTCCGGATCGAGGTAAGTCACATTATGCTTATCTCAATTTTAAAAAAATATGAAGTTTTATTGAATTTTCTGATTAAATTTATATTTCCATTATCGAAAAATATGCAACTTTCCATTGTGCAGTTTTAATTAAACAAAAAATAATCTGGACACAAGAAAATAATGTTGTAGAATAATAAAATGTTTGAAATTATCTGTTACACAATTCTTGATAATTTGATTATTTTCTAACATTGTGAAAATTTGCTCAATAGAAAGTTTAGTTGTCTATCGTTATAGAACACTGCAATTTTGACATGTGCTAAATTATGCTTCAATTGTTACAATGTGATAAAATATATACTTATATGATTGAAAAACATCTGTTGGGAGTTATAAAGAGCTATAATCCTTTAAGATCTGTATCCGAGAATATTTTGGTGCCTATAAGCTATGTTCTTAAGCTGTAAGTACAAAAGGGTCCAAAATCCTTTAAGATACTCTCTAAGACCAAGATATATGATATGAACTATTTTTTAATATAAAATGTTATATAATTTATATGCTCAGTATGTTTATCTGCACAGTATTGTTATATAAATAATTGAATAAATGGTGTGTTTTTATTACCTTCCTCAGTACAAACAATGATTTATTAGATTGCATTTAACTGCTTTTAAACATTCAGTAAAATAATTAATAAAAAAAAATATTTGAAAATTTAGATCGATTTGTGTGGTCTGCTAAGCTGTTTAAGCTCGCTGTGATTTTTCTTCTAGTTTTCATGATATGGGAATGGGAAAGAGATTGTCAATTAGCAATTCAGCACTTTGGCGCTATGTGTACCTAAGCGCCTCAGAGTTGTGTTCCCAAGCACCCTAGTGCTGCAGAGTTTGCTGGGAGAAAAGATATAGAGCGAAGAGCCGCAGAAATATAGATTCAAAGTCACAGCGCTGTGTGATACTACAGCGTTGTATGATGTCATAATACTGTGGGTTTGCGCGCCATTACATCATGATGATAATCTTGAGTACCACAGCGCTCCAAACAGGCACCACAGTGCTTCAAGGCGGGCTGAACAATTTTCTTTCTCGTTTTTCTGAAGGGTGACATCCCTTGGTGTTATTCTTTTGTTTTGAGAGTGAGAGAATAGTGTAAGAGAGAAGAGAAGCAAGGAGGGAGCGAGAGAGAAGAGAGACCTATACTTATTTCTCTCCATTTTCATTGTGAATTTCTTGATGTGGTATTATTCCGATTTCAGGTTTTTCAACGATAAATGTTGGTGTCCTTTTCTTTTCATTGCATTTCTATTTTTCTTGTTTGTTTCTTCACGTGGTTTTACTTTCATCCCCAACATCCGGATGCGGGGACAAAAATAAGAGATTTTTTTGGTGGAGGTGGTAGGGTGACCGACAACTATGGGAGGTATTTTGGGTTAGGGGAGTGGATTACCGAAGATGGAGAGAGTCGAGTTGAGCCATGGGTAATGGTTCATGTGAGTTGAGAAAAAAATGTGGGACTCCACCCTCGAGACACGCAAGGAACCATTGGAGGGAGGGGAAGTTGGAGTTGAGATACTATGGTGAGGAAGTTAAAGATGTCGATATTTGAAGAGAAGGATGCCCATGGATGGATGTATCGGGTGGAGAGGTATGTCGTGGTTAATGGGTTGAATGAAGAGGAGAAGCTTACTGCTACAAGGTTATGTTTGGAGGAGAAAGCCCTAGTTTAGTTCCAGAGGAAGGAGGCCAAATATCTGATCCAATCATGGGAGGAATTTAAAGATTGCTTGTTGGAATGTTTTTGAGCCAATTGGGAAGGAGACATATATGAGCAACGTTTTGCCTAGACAAAGGAGGGGACTGTCATGGAGTACAGGGAGAGATTGGAGCTGTTGTTAAGTCGGTTGAGAGGAATTTCAGTGGAAATGATGGTGGAAAATTTCAGGAAGGGCCTGAAACCCATCATACAGGTAGATCTCTGATTGTTGAGACTAAGGGGGTTAATGATAGAGCTAGCCCATATAGCGAAGGATTGGAGACAGATGGAGAAGACCAGCAAGAGCGGAGTCACAGGAGGCTCCTCCAGGAGTGCCTCGACTATACTGGCACCAAGGACCCAAACGGTGTCTTTTCAGTGGAAGGCACCGAGGGAGAAGAATCGAGGAGTTCGCCCCAGAGCCAACTTCAAGCACCTCATAGAGGCAGAGATGCAGGATAAAAGAGCAAAGGGTTTGTGCTTTCGATGTGATGAGAAGCATGCACCCGGGTCGTGCAAGGATTGCACACTCCTGGTTCTTCTGGTTTGTGATGAGAAGGAGACCGATAGTGAGGAGTTAGGTGAGGAAGCAACAGAGGGAGAAGAACACCTACACCTTGATGTGAAAGTGTCCCTTAACTCAATGGTGGGATTTACTCCAAATCACACCATGAAGGTGAGAGGACAAATCAGGGAGTGGCCAATGGTGGTCTTGGTGGATAGCAGGGCTACTTACAACTTCATCTCAAATCAGGTCGTGGACTAGTTGGGTTTGGCATTGACAGATATGGGGAGCTTTGGAGTCATGATAGCAATAGGGAAGGTGGAGAGGAGTAGAGGGATTTGCAAGAGGTTGGTTCTAACACTCTAGGACATACAAATTGTGAAGGAATTTCATCCCTTGGATTTGGGGAGCACTCATGTGATCCTATTGATGAAGGGGTTATAGTTGATAGGGGAAACGAAGGTGGACTGAAAACCTTTGACTATGGATTCAGGTGGAAGAGAAGAGGGTGGTGCTGCGAGGAGATGTCAACCTATACAGAATAATAGTTTTACTCAAAACCATGATCAATTTGATATAAGAAGCAGATCTGGGCTTACTTGGTGTTGTAGAGCCTCAAGGAGGTCAAAGATTCAGAGCAGCCAAGGTCCCTAAGTGTGTACAACAGCTTCTGCAGCATTTTCTTAATATTTTTCATCAACCTAGTGGATTACCACCACCCCGGGAGCATGAACATGCCATTAACTTGAAGGAAGGGGTTTCTCTTTGATACGTCATGCAAAAATTATCTTGATCGGGCACGAATCTCGAGGCAAAAGCTAGTTGGAAACTTCAAAAATTAATTTTGGAAGCACCCGAACTCCGATTTCAACGAACTTATAGTCAAACTGAGCGTCTCGGAAATACGAACCCAACGACACCAAGATCAACCCAATCCGAGCCCAAATGAGTCCGAATCAAGGGTTCAAAGCACTGTTGGAAGGTTCAAACCGCAATTTGACTTACCAAACGGTCTCCGATTTTGACGAACTTATACTCGAATCGAACGGCTCAACGAGACGAATCCAACGAGCCCAAGATCATCGAATTCCAAAATCATTAAGGCCTTCAAATGTCCAACGAACGGTGCATGATCAAAGGATTCGATATCGGCCGTCCATTCAAACCACTCCATGTTCGCCCTTGATCTCACGCCTATTTACGGGCTATGCCACTCCAGAAAAACTATAAATAGAGCCCTCATTCTACACCAAGGGAGAGGAGGGAAGAGAGGGAAGAAGAAGAGGAGAAATGGGAAAAGGAGATTCCTCACCTCCTCGACCACCACCGGAGCTCTTCCTGCCGCCTAAAGACGCCGGAACTCTGTCGGAATTTCAGGAAACGCAGGAATTCTGCACAACTTCCACGTGATGCTGAAATCCTTCCCAATTAACAACAGAGTCCCCTCCTGATGCAGAAACTCTGCCCAAGTGAAGCTGGAGTTCTCCTCTGCCACCAAAGACTTCGGACTTCTACCCGACGTCGGACCTTCACTCTTCGCCAAGTTTCTACCCGACGCTGGACTTCTACCAGTTATCAGACTTTGCTGGACAACTATGCGAAGATGTATTTCTTTCCATTGATGGACTTCTACCTGACGCTGTCCTACTGATCTTCGTCGTCATACTACAGTCCTTCCGACCTCCGTCGCCAACCGACTACGGTCCTCCTGACTTACATCGTCCGCCGACTACAGTCTTTCCGACATCCATCGCCCGTTGAATACGGTCCTCATGACTTATGTCGTCCGCCGACTACAGTCTTTTCGACCTTTGTCGCCCGCCGACTACGGTCCTCCTGACTTACGTCGCCCGCCGACTACAGTCCTTCGTCGCCAGCTGACTACGGTCCTCCTGACCTACGTCGCCCGCCGACTGCAGTCCTTCTAACAAAGCGAACTTGCCAATAGTGATTCTTTGTATTTACATCATGTAATGTACTCCATAAGATGTACATCAAGCTAAGACCTTCCACCAAGGAAGGGCCTCATTTGTAATCAACTGCAATACTAGTGGATTCATTCAAACTGGGCTAGGCCCCGTGGTTTTTCCCCCTTTTACAGGGGTTTTCCACGTAAAAATCTTGGTGTCTCATAAATGCTAGACCCTCTCTTTCTTATCTGATTGCGTGCCGGATTTTTGTACAACGCTAAGACGATAAAATTTATATTTTTCTACCGCCGCGAATACTCCTGGACGCAACAGTTTGGCGCCGTCTGTGGGAACGTGGTTCCTGACTGGGGGGCAACTTTTGCTCCAATCTCAAAAGATCACTCATAGCATCAATATCATAAGAAGCAGATGCGGACTGGGGGGCAACTTTGACTCAAACCATGGTCAAATAGATCCTCTAATACCGTCAACACCAAGTTGATATTTCAAGAATATCCGAGCAAATGCAAGGATACTTCAAATCAATTGCAAGCTTTATACAGTCTCTTGTTGGACTTCTACTCATTGGGCAAGGTCTTAACCTCGACCTCAAAAAGACAATAACGGTCTAAAGATAGACTTTCTTCACATTTGATTCGGGATATACGTGGCGTTCACCCTCTCCCAATCAAAACAAAATCAATCCCAGGGGGATTCGATTCGACCTCTTCCATACAGGTTAACGTCGTCGAGCAAAGGCTCCGACATACAACCTCGGAAAGGTCTCACATCCTTGGTGGATTCTCCTGACCTCTTCCACACAGGTTAACGTCGTCGAGCAAAGGCTCCGACATACAATCTCGGAAAGGTCTCACATCCTTGGTGGATTCTCCCGACCTCTTCCACACAGGTTAACGTCGTCGAGCAAAGGCTCCGACATACAACCTCGGAAAGGTCCTACATCCTTGGTGGATTCTCCCAACCTCTTTCACACAGGTTAACGTCGTCGAGCAGGGTTTCGACGTACAACCTCGGAAAGGTCTCACATCCTTAGTGGATACTCCTGACCTCTTCCACACAGGTTAACGTCGTCGAGCAGGGCTCCAGCATACAACCTTGGAAAGGTCTCACATCCTTAGTGGATTCTCTCGACCTTTTCCACACAGGTTAATGTCATCGAACAAATGTTCTAACATGCAACCTCGGATAGGTCTTACATCCTTGGTTAACGTCGCCAGAATGCCATTAAGGGACTTCCATTTAACTTCTCCACAAAGTTAAATTTCTACCTGATGTTGAATTTCCTCCTCTCGCTGAACTTTTGACTTGCAGGACTTTCAACGAACTTTCATCGATCTTCTACCCGACGTCGGACTTCTGCTCGTCAGCGGACTTCTACCCGACGTCGGACTTCTGCTCGTCAGCGGACTCCTACTCGTCGTCAAACTCTTGCTCGTCGATGAATTCTTGTCGGTCTTCTACCCGACGTCGAACATCTGCTTGTCAGCGGACTTGTACTCGTCGTCAGACTCCTGCTCGTCGACGAATTCTCGTCGGTCTTCTACCCGACATCGGACTTCTGCTCGTCGTCAAACCCTTGCTCGTCGATGAATTCTTGTCGGTCTTCTACCCGACGTTGAACTTCCACCCGACGTCGAACTTCTGCTTGTCAGCGGACTTGTACTCGTCGTCAGACTCCTGCTCGTCGACGAATTCTCGTCAGTCTTCTACCCGACATCGGACTTCTGCTCGTCAGCGGACTTCTACTCGTCGTCAGACTTCTGCTTGTCGACGAATTCTCGTTGGTCTTCCACCCGACGTTGAACTTCTACCCGACGTCGGACTTCTGCTCGTCAGCGGACTCCTACTCGTCGTCAAACTCTTGCTCGTCGATGAATTCTTGTCGGTCTTCTACCCGACGTTGAACTTCCACCCGACGTCGAACTTCTGCTTGTCAGCGGACTTGTACTCATCGTCAAACTCCTGCTCGTCGACGAATTCTCGTCGGTCTTCTACCCGACATCGGACTTCTGCTCGTCAGCGGACTTCTACTCGTCGTCAGACTTCTGCTCGTCGATGAATTCTCGTTGGTCTTCCACCCGACGTTGAACTTCTACCCGACGTCGGACTTCTGCTAGTCAGCGGACTCCTACTCGTCGTCAAACTCTTGCTCGTCGACGAATTCTTGTCGGTCTTCTACCCGACGTTGAACTTCCACCCGATGTCGAACTTCTGCTTGTCAGCGGACTTGTACTCGTCGTCAGACTCCTGCTCGTCGACGAATTCTCGTCGGTCTTCTACCCGACATCGGACTTCTGCTCGTCAGCGGACTTCTACCCGACATCGGACTTCTCCCTGTTGTCGGACTTCTGCTCGTCAGCGGACTTCTGCTCGTCGTCAGACTTTTGCTCGTCGACGAACTTTCGTCGGTCTTCTACCAGACGACGGACTTCTCCTCGCCGTTGGACTTCTATCATACTTCTACTCGTCGTCGGAATTCTGACAGTTGATGGAATTTCGTTTCGTACTTCTACTAGTCGTCGGAATTCTGACTGTCGTAGAAATTTCGTCGGTCTTCTACCTGACGCCGTATTTCAGCAGTTCAACAAATCTCTCGAAGAACTAAGGGAGAGGAAGAAATCCCGTAGGCTTCTGCGCGCGAGGAGGGGCGCTAAGTCGAGCAGAAAAAAATTCCAACTCGCAAATAAAGGAAGCCTCAACCGCCAGTAAGCCGGAGGGAGAGGAAGAAATCCCGTAGGCTTCTGCGCGCGAGGAGGGGCGCTAAGTCAAGCAGGAAAAAATTCCAACTCGCAAATAGCGGAAGCCTCAACCGCCAGTAAGCCGGAGGGGGAGGAAGAAATCCTGTAGGTTTCTGCACGCGAGGAGGGGCGCTATTCGAGTAGGAAAAAACTCCAACTCGCAAATAACGGAAGCCTCAACCGTCAGTAAACCGGAGGGGGAGGAAGAAATCCCGTAGGTTTCTGCACGCGAGGAGGGGCGCTATTCGAGTAGGAAAAAATTCCAACTTGCAAATAGCGGAAGC